>JAJJWW010003211.1:0-224085 GCA_023531295.1 Papaver armeniacum
TGATAATTTCAAGATAAAAGTTGAATAAAACATCAATTTGCATTATCTCAGTATATACAAGCAGATCAACAAGAATAATCAGTAGTCCTTTATAATGATTCAGAGTGGGCTTCTCTCTGCTACTAGGAGTTGATCTTCCTCTTTATAATGAAAATATCTGCATTGTGAAGAAAAGGGGCTTCCAAAAGGTGGAGGCAGCTATGAGAGGATAACTCATTATGACATAAATCAAAGATAATTGTTCTTGTGTATGTGAGAATGATTCCTAATTTGACAGTTTCAAGTTTGACAGTTTCAAATTTTTGTTTCTTTATTCTCCGTGTTCTCTTGAAGTTTATCCTTTACCTTCTTTGCTGCAGTGCAAAAGTTTCTTGAATTTATCCTTTTCTTCCTCAATTAAATATACTATTCATCAGCATTCTGATATCCCGGATGATCTACAAGAGGTATTGATGAAACTCCTTCAATAGTGGCTGGTACCTGAGAGGATAAGTCATTATACCCGGTTAATGTTGCCTATGTGAGGATTCCCGTATAAATCATAATCCTAATTTCCATAATCATCATTTTTAAGACTAGAGTAAAAGAGAATTTTAATCAGAAAAATGAGTTTTGGGTTATGATTGAAGAAGATTGGATAGATTTGAGAGTAAGGAGACTGCAAGCTTCACAAAAGTGAAAGAAGAAATCCAAAAGTTAAGGATGTTAATAAATGACTCCGTCGATAAAACCCTAAGTCCACACGAACTGGGCCAAGATCTAAATCTACACCCGTTCGGCCCGATATTAGCTACTAGCTTGTCGCTTTGTTTTCGTTTTGTCTTGGTGGATTTATGTAGATGACGATTTCAGACGAGAGCATATGGCATTTGATGGGTTGGATTACATTGCCTATGATAGAACCATGCCTGACAACTCCCATCAACTACTAATGTAACCAAATTATGCTATTCCTAACAGAACTATCCGTAGCCCCAATCTGGACCAGTTTCTAAACAAAGAGAACGAATATTTCGGAGAGACATGCTTTTCCCATTTCTTTCTCCATTTTGGCTTACAAAGACAAGATGGACATGTTAAAATGTAATTTTTTTTATTTATTGTACCACACAGGATTGCTAATGAATGTGATGGGGGATTTCTCAGGACTTCAAACATTTAATTTGAACTTGTTTAAGTTAGATCTAGTTAAAGGAGATGAACGAAATTGAATTGAATTCAGGCCTAGGTAGGAGGATTCATGGACAGCTACCTTGGGCGTACTAGAGACAGTACTCTTTCACAGTTTGGAAACCTCTAATGTGGAAGTATTGGTCTAGCTACTAACTTTATAGATGAACTTGTAGCTGAGAGCACTAAAATGGGCTATATCATTTCATTGCAGAAAGCTCTAGTTCAGTCAGATTCTTCAGAAGCCATACAAGCATTTACTCAAAACAAGATCCCTTGGATATTCTGGTCAAGATGGAAGGTGTGCAGAGACAATATAGATGTTCAATTCAGACATGGATACAGAGAAATAAACTTCTCTGCTAACAAACTATCTAAAAAGGGAGCTGGTATGAGCAGTGGTCAAGCTGTTTATACTCAATAAAACCAATTTTTAAATTGTCTAGAGAGTCTAGTGCAACCTTACTATAGGTTGCTTGAAATTTTGTATTGTCATTGAACCCATAATAGGTTCCTTCCTCTTTATTTTCTTTGGATAGTTGTAAAATTAACAATTTCGAGTAATTTACGCTCTTGAACCTGAATTTTGAATGAGCCATTATCTCAATATAAATAGGAGTTAAAAACAGATTAGCGAGCCTATTGTATTGCCTCAGCTAAAAGATTTGGACTAGTAGGTGCATTGTCGTTAGAACTCAGAGTAAGTAATTTGCTTGGGCGCACCTAGAACAATTTAAAAGGTCCCCATACACACCCACCCAAACCAATATCAAAGTTAATTCATAAATCAAATGGACAATGCTTTGCGAAACGTTACAGTTCACTCTTATATGTACTTCAATTAGTAAAATACATCACTAGGCAAGTAATAAATCATGAAAGACAACGAAAAAAATCGAAGTATAGAATGTGAATTTCATTATAAACTTCATTGAAAACAGATCTAGAATTACAAGAATCGTTCAATATACTACTAAGTTCTTCCTTGATTCCATTAGCTAGATAGATCATGACTTGGATTATCAAGACGACAGTTTCAAAGTTTTATTTCCCTTATTCCCGCTGAGATCTTGAAAATTACCTTCACTGTTTGCACTATGTAATATCTGTTCATCTCTTCCGACCCCCCTTCTTGGCGACTATTATGGGTTACACATAAAAATAAGGCACTCAAGAATTAGTGGTACATATGAGAGGGTCATTATGACATTGAATTAAGCAAACATGAATCCTCTTGTGTTGTGTATGTGAGGAAGAATTCCGTATGACTCATACATAATCTTAATTTGTATGATCAATTTGAAGACAAGAGAGGAGGAAATTCTATGTTGTAAAAGGCGCTAGGCGAGGTGAGGCGCCAAGCCCATCGCCTGGCCTGGCCTAGGGCTTAAGCGCTCACTAGGCGCCCAAAAAAAATTTAAAAAAAAAAATTTGGTCGTATCGCCTCGCCTTGGCACCTTTTTTTGCTAGGCGCTGGTCGTATCGCCTCGCCTTGGCAGTCGAACGCCTATAGGGAGCGCCAAAGGCGCACGCCTTTTACAACATAGGGAGGAATACAGAATTTTCAACAGAAAATGTGTTTGTTTTCGATTGAAGAAGAGGGCGGGATCTAAAAAAACTCTATGTTTCATACACACACCAGGGCAATTTATAAAAGAAAAACACAAACTTTTTACAGTGGAATAATGTTGACAATTTGTAATCAATTAGCAAATTTCTAGGTGCAAAATTTAATTTACTATCTAAATTCAGGTACAAATTTTAAGCAATGTGCCTACTAATCAAAACTAATCACTAAGAATTTCATTACTCACAAACAACTTCATTAACTTGAATATACCAAAACAGATTATAACAGGTCTGGATCATGACTTGGATTATCATAAACTTCACCGCTTCAGACCTGTCTCTCTTATTCTCTGTGCTCTTGAAGTTCATCTTCAGTGTAGTATTTTCAGGTGCAGTTGGGTAGAATTTTATTCCTTGAATGAAATCTTCTGAACCATCTCGTCATATAATCTCTAATTACCACCCCTTCATCACTGTGAGCAAATGTCTTCCGAGATCAGAGTCATCCAAGAACAGCTGTGAGAGGAAAAGTCATTATGACATTAAACAAACAATGATGATTGTTGTGTTTTCTAAGTGAGCAAAAGTCATTATGACATTAAACAAAATGAGTTTTGATTGAAGAAGAAAGCTAGATCTAAAGTACGAGGAGACCGCAAGCAGCTTAAAGTAGTTTTATATATGATTCCGTATTAAACCCTAGGTCACTAACTCCTAATCTGGGCCAAGATCTAAACCTCGAGCCCATTATTATTATTTTCTCCTCCGGTTCCATTTTTATCCGACGTTCTAGAGTTTTTCCGTAGATTAAGAAACAACAAAGAGATTAAATTTTTTCCAATTCTAGCTATATTAATAGCTTCCTAAGAATTTAAATTATCTAGTTTTTAGTTTCTTGATTTAATGCATATTACGAAACCCGTTGTAATTTACTTGGGATAAACCAAATATTTCTCCATAGAATAAATTTAAAAATTGGATTAATTATATACCTGCTGATTATAATGAGAATTAATGATATGGTGTGATTCCAAAGCAAGGGCAAATCAGTGAAACTTAGGAAAAATACTTAAACTCTCATCTATTTTGGAACACAAAAAAAACCCTAAAACATCAAGTAAAACGGAACGGAGGGAGTATTTTATTTTTTGTGATAGATAAAAAGAAGAACATGGTGTTAAACATCAACCTGCTAACTAAAGAGTAATAGAGTTGTGAATTTTGAAGATACGGTTTGGTGTAGAGAGATCTGACGGATGCATCTAAAGAACACCCAGGATTCTTCAATGTCAATGTTATACGGCATTGTATTACTCACTATATGGCATTATATGGATCATTAGTTACACCGGTGTGATTGATGAGCGGTTTTGTAGCTGTCATGTTCGCTAAACATTCAGAGGACAAACAAGCTATTCATTTGGTTTTAATCATTGATTACGTGGGATAATTATGTGGATAACTTACGCATTTTGGATGCCTCAGGACACCCCTAACCAACTACCTAGTCATTAAGAATCCGGAGAAGCCCCTAATTCCGAAAAGAGCTTTCATAATTATTTAATAAATCTAGGACATTAACGTAAACATTGGTGCTCCCTAAATTTGAAAGGCGAAAGATATCACGTGATATTCATCTCTCGAAGATTCTTGCAATTAGCCATGGGACCTAGCTAAGTTGAGTCCAGGTGCAGTGATTTTGCTTTGAGTCCAGGTGCCGTGATTTTGCTAATGTTCTTACTTTCACAACGAGAGCAAACGGTGTTAAACCTGAACTTGCACATTATTAGTTTCCCAGGCTCTCTGATATGCAATATATCATGGATTTCACTAGATAAACATATGGCTTTTTGTCCTAAAATTGTAGGATGCTTATTTCCTTTTGTGGGCATTATATGGGACTAGTTGTGAGGGTTGATTCGGGTGGCATGGACTGTCATATTGAGTACAGGAGTAAAACTTGATTTGGGTGGAGATTGTGGAAAACGACTTGGCATCGATATTTAAATCGATCAAATGGAAGTTTCTATAGCTGGTGTTCTTCATATATTAGTATGTTTATCCAAGCATTGTCAAAACCATCATATAGTGCATGGGAGACATGCGAAAGCCAAATTACTCCAGAGAAAGGGAATCCAAAGAAAAACGAATCAGTGATGGATGGAGAGGCCTGAGAGAGAGACTTTACCAAACAAGTTTCGTCAAAACCATCATATAGTGCATGGGAGACATGCGAAAGCCAAATTATGTTGGATATTTTCAATATCTTAGAAAATAAAATGGTTTTATGTTTTGGTTTGTCAGCTATGATGGGGAAGTATTGTGTTGGATAAACACAATGGATGTTAGTTGGAGATGAAGAGACACCTTTAATAGGTGTGATGGTTCAAAAGGCAACCATTCCCAATAGACACCTTATGTGTCTTTTGGAAGTGAAGAGGCATCTCCAATAGGCATGAATATCCCTATAAATAGTGAAGGCATTCTCCCATTCTTCACAATCAATTCAACCCGTTTTTCTCTCTTTCTAAAGCATCATCGAATTTTTTCTAGTGTGTTCTTGATTGGGTCAAGGGGTGCAAACCTTGAATCCAATTTCTCGTTGTAGGGCTTTCATTGTATCCAAGGCATTATTTCGCATACCAAGGTAATCGCCAATTGATATTGGGAGGGTAGAAATAACGTCTAAAAGAAATCGTATGAGCCTTGAAAGCTTTTGAGTACAAATAATTTCTTTTGTATTTATTTCATCCTCGTTTTTACCCAAAATTTCCAACATGTTTTTAGACGATTAGTTTCTCGACAATGGAGGATGAAACGGGTTCTGATGTTGTTGAATTTCTTAAGAACGGATGATAGATGTTTCTCGGAAACAGATAGTTACATTTGCCGATTTTGTTTTTAGAGATGTTTGTTCTTTGCGGAAAGGGAGAAATAAGAAAGAATCGGTAGACATCAGATCTTGTATCGTTACGAGTGTTTGTTTCAAAGATTGGTGCATCAATTCTTAACGGGTATTGCTAAAGGAATTTTCACGGAATAAGATAAGTGTCCATCTATGACCTTTTGTTTTATTATGGTATCATACATACATACATGCCGTGATCATGTCATACTATTTCATCCATGTCTATTGATTCCTTAGTGGTGATATTAGGAATATAATTTTTGTTTAATTAAGCATGGACTAGGTAACAGAAAGCAAAAACCAGAAAGTACGTAGTAACTGTGCATTACCGTATGGATTTGAAGATTCCTTCCTTTTAGGAATTAAGTGTAAACAAATCAATAAGATTTATGTGATAGTGCCCTTTGAGTACATGTTCTGAATCGTTGTTTGATCAATGGGTCGTACAATGGTGGACATTTGAAATTTAATATTATCTATTTGAATTGGATGATATCTCCATGGATTTTAGAAAGACGTAGATTTAATATGTGACTGTTCGCATATGGAGTGCACTAGAAAATTAATCCATGTCAGACATGCATGAAACACTCACCAATCAAAGAAGTGTTAAATCTTTTGGTCGCGTGACAATAGAGGAGTATTGTCATGAATGTTCTATGATTAGAGAACCAAAATGGAGATCACCAATGATTGTTGAGACTACAATTTTTGGTACGGGTATAATTCTTGCGGTAGGAATTATAAATTTAAAAGTCTGAAATCATAATTCTTTCATTAAGAATTATATGGTTCCAAAATTTGGAAATTGGCATGTCTTAAATGACATCGGAAAGGAAAGTGGAATACCGGTGAATATGTAACATATTGGAAGATTGGGTGCGCGACCAAATATCCAACGATGTTATGATATTACCGATGCATAAATAATGAACATTTGCATTACATAATGTAAAATGTTAAATAGACATTGTCTATGTTTTTTGGGTATAAATTTGTAGAAGATTGGGCATGAGTAGAGGAGTTACTCATCGTAATAATGTGCTTGTTGAAACAACAAGTAAGTTGCCTACAAATTTTATATGCCTCTAGTGTATGCAAGTCTATAATGACTTTATTGTGAATTAACCGTAAATGTTAATTAGGATCACTAGAGAAGTTACAATTATTTTGTAAAATTAAATAGGAACATTTTTAATAATGTTGTCAAAATTGATTGCATAAATGGATGCAATTAATGAGGAAGAATGGCTTAGAACCTAACTTGTAGATATCCCATTTTTGGAAGAAGCCATCTCAAGCGGTCTTTGATTAATTGTGAATCGCTATGATCTATAACGTCCGTAACAAAGACTTATAATGAAAAGTCAAGACATACAAGTCTTGTACATTGAACGGTAAGTCAATTATTCAAGAAAGGAGTAATTGCAGTTAACCATTGAAACGGAGAAGAACTTGGAAGACATATCTGAAAAGTCTCCCAAAGGAAATGTTTTCAATGAAGTATACGTAAAATGGGACTAAGGTCTGGTGAAGGAAGGTTGATCACCCATAGTAGAAACCCAACCTATGTTTTGAAAAGGATAAACAAGGTTCAATGTGGTACCAACAAGCTATGGATGTGATTATGGTGCACTAAGTAAAACTTCTCATTTCTCGTTTAGTGCCAGGATTCTCGCAAGAAAAAGGGATGGATGAAAATCCTTAATAAGTCTAACTTTATCACAAGGTGTCTGAGAAACACCTTCGAGACTTACCTATATGAGTATGGAAATCAGGCCGTTTTCTAAGAGAAGAAGAGTTCTCTAAAGAAGACTCATGAATCAGGATATAAGCACATGGCCATTAACGTGCTTGGCTACGTAACACATGATTTATGTAATCAATATGTGTGGGAGACTCCTATTTATCATAAGGGATACTTGGTTCAAGACTCCGGTTCCACCATAGAATCTCGATAAGGCTTTGAGTTTCTTACACTAAGTGAAGGTTCAAATCCAAAAGATACCTATCATTTATGTGTTGATTTCAACGATGATGCTTAGTCTCAATTGTGCTTGAACTACGTTGGCTTGATCCCACTGGCACGAGGCGGTCACTTCGGTGATGCAGCCACTCTGATTTAAAAAGTTTTGTTTTATTTTCATGTTTTTGGTTATTGAAAATAGGGGAGATTGTTGGATATTTTCAATATCTTAGAAAATAAAATGGTTTTATGTTTTGGTTTGCCGCTATGATGGGGAAGTATTCTGTGTTAGATAAACACAATGGATGTTAGTTGAGATGAAGAGACACCTTTAATAAGGTGTGATGGTTCAAAAAGGCAACCATTCCCAATAGACACCTTATGTGTCTTTTGGAAGTGAAGAGGCATCTCCAATAGGCATGAATATCCCTATAAATAGTGAAGGCATTCTCCCATTCTTCACAATGAATTCAACATGTTTTCTCTCTTTCTAAAGCATCATCGTAATTTTTTCTAGTGTGTTCTTGATTGGGTCAAGGGGTGCAAACCTTGAATCCAATTTTCTCTGTTGTAGGGCTTTCATTGTATCCCGAAGGCATTATTTCGCATACTGTTGCAATCGCTAATTGATATGGGGAGGGTAGAAATAATCGTCTAAAAGAAATCGTATGAGCCTTGAAAGCTTTTTGAGTACAACAATTTCTTTTGTATTTATTTCATCCTCGTTTTTACCCAAAATTTCCAACAAATTACTCCAGAGAAAGGGCATCAAAAAAAAAACCGAATCAGTGATGATGGATGGAGAGGCCCTAGAGAGAACTTTACAAAACAAGTTTCGGGTTGGCTGATAGCCCATGTAGGACTATGAGATGGGCATCCAATCCATTACTGACCGGCGATTGATAAGGCAATCCTAATATTATGTACGGAAGAGTCTTGGAATCCGTTTGTCCAATGTGGGACTATTGTTAATCTTAGTTCGTCCCTCACTCCTTTTACAGATTTCGGGGTTTAATGGTTTGATAGATCTAGCGCATTAACATAATTTAAGGTATTAAAATAAAATATCGGTGCTACGTTGATGTGAAATCCGAGAGTTGTTAGGTAATGCCAATGAAAATATGTTGATGAAGCTCCGGCTGTAATAATAAAAAATTCGCAAAACAAAAATTTCGGATGTAAAAATGGATTTGAGTGGGTATTTTTGAAAGGTTTCACCTATTTGCCACCCACACTTTTCCTATTTGTCACCCTCGTCAGAATTCTCTAAAGTAATTCCACTTTACATTCTATTATTTCCTATTTACCACCTTCAAAATCAAATTTTACTATAATTATCACCACTCTAATGTATCTTCTTCTCCATTAATCTCTGGTTTAATTAAAAATGTATTAACACTACGTTAGAATTCAACTAACCAGTATTTAAATCTATTGTTCCATTAAATCTTTCAATCGAAACAGAATGGAGAAGAAAACTCAAAAACGCTCACTGGGGTAAATAGAGATTCACAGTTCAAAAACACGAAAATCCTCAACTTCGATTAATATTTAAATAGTTTTCCTGACAAGATAACGTAATGCGGATTCATCTGTTGTCTTCTTCCATCACTTAATGGGTACTTAGCTTTGTTGCGTTGATGGTAGTCGAGAGAACATATTGATAGCATATTGTAACAAACAGTAGTGATCTTATACAAGATAAAATATTGATAGAACCACATTGGACGACTACATACATTAACAGTCGATCAGTGACAATCGACTATTTCACCTACTAGCTAGTCGTTCACTAATGTCCGACTTGTTCATCCCAAAAAGAAAATTAAAAGAAAAACGCAATTTTAACTTCTCTTGGTTCTTGAACAGAATTAAATCAGGAGATCTATATACAATTAGGTCAAAGTTTTACTTCTCTTGATTTTTGATTTTGCTTGAACATTTTATACTTTCTTTGTAGTCATATTTTTTATGCAAAATTAAAAAATAAGTAGCAAAAATAAACAAAATATGAATGATGGCGGTGATAATGATCGGCATGTGAAGATGGTGTAGAAAATGTGGTCGGTGATAGAGATCGTGAAGAGAAGTTATTTTGTAACTTAGGGTTTATTGTGTAGTCATTAGGTGGTATTTAGGATATATTGAAAAACATATGGGTGGTGAATAGGATAAGTGGAGGTGGTAATTAAGATGGGTGGCAAATAGGAGAAGTGTGGGTGGCAAATAGGTAGAACCTTTTTGAAAACGACTTGGCATCACCATTTCTGAATTGTTCAAATGGTAGTTTCTACTCTTCGTTAATGCACCCATTATGAAAACCTTGTTGCATTTCGTACCAGGGGAGCTAATCAGGGAGAGATGTGAATACCATCTAAGGAAAGAGATAGTCAAAATGCTCTAGAGAAGGGGCAAATGAAAGTGAGTTTGTCGTGTTTGAGAATTGCTATAAGTACATATAGTGTCACGACCAATTGGTGCTCCAGCTTTCTCTTACTGGGAAAGTGGGAGTGGGTAAAGCTTTTGATCAGCCTTCAACTACATCTTCCGCAAAGCTATATTCCCCTGGACTCCCGCGACACACTTTTTTTTTTTTTTTTTTTTTTATGAAATTAGCTCTAGCACAAAAATAACCACATTCTTTGATCTTAATTAATCTTTGCTTAATCTAAAATAATCACATTCAACGTGATTGGGCAATACTTGTTTAATGTAGTTTGAAATTTGTGAGTAAAATGTTCAAGGTACAGAAAACTGCTGAAGGCATAGAAAGATGCAAAAGCGGTAGATGAAACAAACGCTCTCTCAGTTAAGGAGATTTATATGGGACTTGTAGTCAGTTCTACTAAACCCTAGCTAGGTCAGAATTGAAACTTGAGCCCATTTGGCCCGATATCAGATACCGGCTTGGTGCTCTGTTGAACTGAATATGACATGGAAAATGAAACTTTGGTGTTACGTAGATGTGAAATGCAAGGGATGTTGCTTAATTAATGTTGTTAAAAACATGTTATTGATGCTTCGGATTTAGAAAGTTCATATTAGATGTATTAAAATTCTTTAGAAACAAAATCTAAGCCATCATTTTTTATTCTCAAGTCTCAACAGGATTTTTGCGGTCGTCCATAGCTATGCTATTATAAATGTCGTTGCTTCCCTTAAAAGGTTATGTTGAGATTATTAGTCCCACATTGTCTGGGCATCTAAGATCCTGCGGTTTATAATCCTTTGGGCCTCTCCACTCATTGCCAATTGGTTTTGAGTTGGATGCCCGTATTCTAATATGGTATCAGAGCAGGCTATTTGTGTCGAGTCATTTGACCGCACCTTTACCCCCGTCACCCGATTTATTGTCCACGTGTTAGACCCAACGAGGCTACACGTGAGGGGGCGTGTTGAGATTATTAGTCCCACATTATGCAGGCAGTCTAAAAGATCCCGCGGTTTATAATCCTTGGGCCTCTCCACTCATTGCCAATTGGTTTTGAGTTGGATGCCCCTATTCTAATAGGGTACATGGTTTAAAGATGAACCTGTTAATTCATAGAGCTTTGAGTTTTGATATGGAGCTATCAGTTTCTATAGACCAGACACATCTAAGTGGGATTTAAATTTATCTATGAGACACATTAATAGGGACTTAATATATTGAAGTAAAAAAAGTAGTGCAATGTTATGTGATGCAATAATCTATAATATACAACAAAATGATTTGTCTTTTTTATTTCTACTTTGGAATTATTTCGCTTTTGGTATCCTAACATGCCGTAAGTGGAGTGGAAATGAAAAGGCTAGGATTTGCTTCTTTAAATCGGGAAGCTATGGTGTGTATTGCCTTGGGTAGTTAGGCACTTGGGAATTAGATGAAAATTTAGGAAAGGAATTAAAGCATTAAGTGTGTGGATGGTTGAATACAGCCTCTGCTATTACATTGTTTTATTTTCTTGGTCTTATTAGTGGAGACGGTGATATGGACCATGATAAGCCGCTGTTTGACATGCTGGTCTCACTCTCAAAGTCACAGGCTATTTCCCTTCTTTTTCTTATTTCCAAGGTAGTGCATATTACTTGAAGGCTTGCAGCCCTCAATTTTCCTTCTATTCTTACTTAATCTTTAATTCAATTTTTTTTTTTTTTTTTTTTTGGCGTAAAATTTAAAGAGTAAGCTTGGAAAATTTTACAGTCCAAGTTAAGTTTTGCCGCTTTTCAAAGGAGATCAGTTGAATTCCGGCGTTTAAGAGGAGTCATTGGAAGATATAGCCAAGCACACCAGAGAATCGCTCTTTCACAGTTGGGGAACCTAATGGCATGCAAATAAGCTTGGTCATTGCAAATCCATGGACATCCACAGAAATATGCAACCAAGGCAAACAGGTGCTTCTAGCAGCTAGCACTTCACCATTCATCATGTCTCATACACAATAGCATTTTACAAAAGGATTGATCTGTTTTGCTAGGTTCAAGAAAACGGAGAGGAGTTTGAGTGTTGGGGTGCTTGACGGAAACTGGTATATGTTGCACAAGGATATTCAACTCGATGATGGTGTTGAGATTATTAGTCCCACATTGTCTGGGCAGTCTAAGATCCTGCGGTTTATAATCCTTTGGGCCTCTCCACTCATGTCATCATCGGACTCTTCAGCAGGTTCATCCTTCTTCTCTTCCTCTTTGGCAGCAGCAGCAGCTGAAGCTGTAGCAGAACCAGAAGCAGCAGCAGGAGCAGCAGCGGCAAACTTGCTTGGATCCTTCAAATATTCCTTCACTTGCTCAGCCTGAGGGAATGAGTACTCTGTGGCAAGAGCAACAGCCAAAAGGTTCTTGTATGCATTGATGAAAATGTGAGGAGCAGCAGCAAGAGTGGGGTATGCAATAGCCAGAGACAAGGAAGTAACCATGGAAACACCAGCAGCAAACTTCCCCATCAGGTCTTCATCAGTAAGATCAAGCACCTCAGGACTGAAAACTGAACCATTGTCGTAGACAGTAAGGACAACAAGACCATATGAAAACGGCCTGATACCCAACTTAGCAAGCAAAGCAGCCTCAGAAGATCCGACCTTCTCTCCCTTCTTGATAAGTTCAACAGGGGTGATGATTTCGACTGTACCCTTGTTAATCTTGGTTGGGATGTTAAGAACCTGAAAGAAGGATGTCTGAGATGGATCCAACCCAGTGTTTCCAGGTGGAACTACAACATCAATTGGGGCAACAAGCCCAACACGGAGCAGGAGCTCCAACCTTGTACTTAGCCACTTCCTCACTGACTTCCTTCAAATCTCCCTTAGTGAAGATCAATCCAACATTTCCAACAAGGAGAGGAATGAGGTTAAGGAAAGCCTGGTTTCCAGTCTTTTCAGCATGAAGTCTAACAGAACGTTTCATCATAGTGTTCTTTCCCATCAATACAACAGAATCACCACGTAGACCTTTACGGATACCCTGTAACTGTTTGGATCCAACATTATCAGCAGCAGTTACCAAAATCTGAGTGTAATCATCGAGAAGTTGGCAAAGTTTCTTGTCGTAAACAATCTTCTTATCAGCCTTTGATGGTTTTGGTGCCATTTGTTATAAACCGATTGGCAATGAGTGGAGAGGCCCAAAGGATTATAAACCGCAGGATCTTAGACTGCCCAGACAATGTGGGACTAATAATCTCAACAGATGGGTTAGAGGGACGACATGGGGTTAATCTGATTACATAAAATGAGGTTGTAGGTATCAGTCCAGTTGACAAAAATGTGGTTATACTTAGTTCCGACCAGTACGTTTGGGGATATAGTACCAAGACCAGGGTGTATGAACAGTTATGTCATCCATTGATAGCAATTCTTCAACAAACGAGTGCACAATACTTTTCAACTTTATTGGAATGCATTACAATCTTGAATTATCCTGTACTTGCCCGGTATCATTTTAGGACTGTTCATGTAATTTTCTTTGTTAAACGGTACATCCCTTGTACAAAATTAAGATTATCTTTCCTTTCTTAGGAGCATAATGTGAACGCTGGATCCAAACATCCTTATTTTGTTTCTGTCAGGTGTGTTGGCATTCTTTCTAACTCAACGGGGAAATAAATCTCTATCATTCAATTTGCTGCATGATGTATCTTACAATGTAGGGGTTTTCTCTTGACATTCTTAGGCACATAATGTAAAGGCGTGGAATCCAAACATCCATCATCAAAACTTCAGATTTTGTGAGGTTAATTTATATTTAGTTAACGTTCTTAGAAAATTATTGTTAGATTTGAAGTGAAGACCATCTAGACATTAGATTGAATGAAGACATAGGTTAGATGTTAAAAATAACTTATCCTTCAGTGCCAGAGCAAGTATCCACATTGTTCCACCTTGACTTGCAATGACAGAATGTAAATTAGATATTAATGATTGTGCCCGGGGAATTTTGTAGAACTAGGAACGTTAGTCGGAGATCATTTGAGTTTTGAGTAAGATCGACTTCCAATAGACCAACTGGTGCTTTAGATACAACGGTAATTACTATCATTGCTGGTACGAATTTGATGAAGGAATGTTCCTTACGAATACATAATCCCACTAAGACTGATCCTTAGTATGATACAACCCCCCTTGTATATATAAAAACTAAAAATTCAAAAATTTAAATATGAATTAGCTTAAAATCGAATTGAATTGCATTAAAAATTTCACTATCAATTTCAAAAAAATAACTACATTTTGATCTAAATATACAAAAATCGTCCGTCTTCCATTATCTAGATATCACCAGCTGGCTTATCAAGTTGACATTTTCACACGTCTGTCTCCCTTATTCGCTGTGTTCTTCAAGTTGGTCTAGTTATCGGCAAACTTTGATCCAAAAGCTGGTACCTAAGAGAGGATAAGTCATTATGACGATTGTTGAAATAAAGAAAAATGATTATCGAAATCTTGATCATTTCGAAGATAGGATGTGGAAGAGAGAATTTTAACCAAAAATTGAGTTTTGATCGAAGAAGGAGACTAGATCTAAGAAAGTGTTAGGAGGCTGCAAGCTTAAGGTGGTGAATGAGGCACACACTCTCAGATAAGGAGGTTTATATATATATATGACTCCTAAAACCCTAGCTAGGTCACTCTCTCCTAACATGGGCCAACATTACCCTGATTTTAGCTGCTTGCTTGGGCCTCTCACACTGCACAACCTACCAAAGAATTTTTCTTTGGAATGCAAAATTCTCTTACTGGAATGCAAACTTCACAAATGAAAACACAAACTTCACAGACTGGAATCAGGGCCGGCCCAGAGATTTGGCTGCCCCGAAGCCATGGTTAAATTGTTGCCCCATCCATCCTGACACCCGTATACACTTGCGCTAGGCTGAGCGGCATAGTTTTGTTGTACATTTCCACTTCAAAGAGACCACTGACCATCAACTGTAATATGATTATTAGGAAGTTAATTTTAATAACCCTATAAGATGAATGTCAATAACCCTTTCTCAAGTGGTGTAGGATCGATTATCGCAACATCGACGCCCTTGTGAAGGTATAACAACACATTGCGAAGACATCGCATACGAATAATACAAATGACGAACGGATGATCTACATCCGAACACGAGAAAGACGTGAAGACCTAGCGAGATTTAAGAGTGTTGCGAGATTTTTACATTTGTACACTTGCGAGAATGTCGCAAGGCAGTGATCCAAAATAAGGGATAACTTAGCCTGTCATCCATTATGTAATGTCCTATATAAAGAGCTGAATAGGCTTATGAAAAAGGGGATCTTTTTAGAGAGTGGAGAGAAATTTTAGAGGATTTAGGAAGTCTAGAGTAGCAATAACATTCTTGATTTCACTTCCTTCTTGTGAAATTTCTAACTCAATTAATAAAGAGATTGGTTATTGATCTTAAATATGTGTTAGATATTATGAATTCTTGTGAGGTGTGTTTGGAGGATTTCTGCAATTACATATGGCGCTAGAAACAGGGACTGATTGAAGATTGATATTGTGATTTGAAAAAAATTGGAGTAATAGGGAAGGAATTTCAAATAATTTTCAACAATTCATTAAGATTAAAAACTGGCTACAAGAAGACATGCATCAAAACAACCAACAACTGTTAGAAGGAGTAGGAGACATGCTGGACAAAGGAGAGATGAGAGGGGAGAATCTTCAAGAATGAATACAAGGAACAACAGAGAAAATCAAGTTCAACCACCAATTCAACGTACACCACCAATACAAAACAAAAGCGTGGATTATGACAAGAGTGAGTGTACATACTCAGCGATCGGTTAGTAGATGAAATGGGAGAAGAGCAACAATTAGGAGACAATGGGCAAGAGGGAGAGATCAAGAAATAATTGGAGGAATAATTCATGGAAATGAATAGGTGCAGCATTAGAGACATTGAGGCAAACAATACATGAAAGAAAGGCGGTTAGAACGGAAGAACGTGCGAATTTGACAAGGAAAAATCATGAATTGAGGATGGAAAACATAACATTACAAAATAGGAGGTCACGAAGCACTACAAAGATCACGTTCAAGATCGGTTAGAGAAGAAATAAGACAAAATTTGCCTATAGAAAATGCTAATGAAGAAATTCGGAGGGAATACGAATTCGGGCGAAGAATGTCGCGAAGGAAGAGAAGTGTGGAAGATCGTTATATTCAACGTGTGAAATTCTTCAAAACGAACATAATGATTCGAGGAAATGAACATCGCCGGGGGGAAATAATCAAGATGCGAAGAAAATCGGGAAGAAGGAAGGAGAATTTACATGAGAGAGAAATACAAAGAAATGAACGAGCAGTGAGGATGAAATTGAAAGGCACTATGCTGAACAAACACATTTAGCGGAAGAACAGAACTACAAGAAGCAACATAGGAGAATAACCATGATAATCGAGAAAGGAGGCGTGAGTGAAACCGCAATAATGCTAATATCAATGAAGAATATGATAGAATACAAAGAGGCGAAGGCGGCTAAGAGGAGAAAATGAAAGACGTGACGATATGCGAATTAATGAGAATTGAAAGAGAAGATCGCGAGAGAAAGACTTAGAGGAAAAGTGATGAACAAGAAAGTCAAAAGCAGAGATATGAACGGGAGAAGAGAGGCGGAGTTGAAAAGACCAATGGATCCAAATTAAATTATAAATGAACAAATTTGAGAGAAATTAGCGGAAATGAGAGGAATGATAAATAATAACAAAGGAGGAGGTAAGAGACAATTGGATGAAGCTTTATGAGAAAGCCGCGAAAACTCCATTCACACAAGAAGTACAATTAGGAGGAATACCCCCAAAATGCAATTTACACTACGTTAACCAACATTTTGATGGAACAACGTGTGAGTTCAACACATCAAAGCTTATGTGAGATGTATGTTACAATGGGAGAACCATGATGCAATATTATGCAAATATTTCACATCAATTTTAACAAGAGAGACGTTAAAATGGTTTGAATGTTTGCCAAAGAATACTATAACATCTTTCAACCACTTGCAAGCTATATTTTTTGGAGCATATATAAGTAACAATTCCTCGCGACCTGGCATTAAAGATGTATTTGGGCTGAAGCAAAGGGAAGTTTGAAGCACCTAAATGTGAGATGGAAGACAATGTGTAGTGATATGGTCAGTCGTGTGGATGAAAGATATCTCATTCTATCATTCATCAATGCTATGTTTGCAACCAACTTTGTTATACATTGATTTTAACAAAAATACAATCACAATGACCGAGTTGCAGAGCTACGGGGAGAGTATATTGCTGTTGAGGAAAAGCAAAATGAGATGGAATGATACCCCATTGCGAACACAAGTTCAAGAGCAGCGAATGCAAGATTATTACCCAAGTTAATAAATATAGTAGCGAGCACCTCGCAAGCGCAACAAGAGAGGGTAATGGGAAATGGACAGCAAAATCTAGTAGCTATGGGGAGCCGTGATCAAGAAGAATTTGAGAGAGAGAAACTACTATAGTGGTAGAAATAACAAAATCCAAAGACTTGATCAGCCATAAAGAAACGTATGAGGTCATCATCCACAAGAAACGTATGGAGTCAGTATTGACAAGGAACTTATGGAGGGTCGGAGGAAAAAATTTCATAGAGGATAGCGAAATCCAAAGATAATATGGGAAGAAATCAAAATGCTGCCTTTTGAACGCTAGTGTGGAGAAGATATGTTGACTATAATCCTAATGGAAAACATACATACACCATGGAACATGGGGAGTGAACCCACCTCCAAACTCTGAGGTAATGAATTTTGCTCTTATCATTTCCATGGACATACAACAAATGACTGCGAAATATAAAGAGAGTCATTCTGAAATGATAGATCAAGGAAAATTAAATCACTTTAAGTAGATAAACGCAAACTCAAGCATTACCACCCCTCCGGATATTCACAAGCCGGATACGGCAAAGAAAGAGAAACATTTGTGATTGAAGTTTTGGCAGAAGCAAATAACTGTTTTGTAACTCCATCGTACACTCAAACAAGACGATTAAGAAGATTTTCCGATAACACTCTGGAGGGTTTTCGTGAAGAGATGTCGATGATAGAAACAAATGAACAGTCGAAGACATCGCCAGCTGAAGAAGCAAATGGCAGATCATCTCTTTACTGCAACGGAAGCACGAGGTGGAAAAAAAATTCTTTCTTATGAATAGCAAAGATGAGGTTGCAAAAGGAAGTTGATATGCGAAGAAGAGAATATATTATAGAATTATAAAGATATGATTACGAAATTACAAAAGAATTAACATGCAAAAGAATCAACAAATTAATCAGACATAGGCAAACCAACTATGGCGTACACCCTAGTTCGCGAAATCACAATTTCGCAAAAGGCAAATGTAATACCTAATGTACATCATAAAAGGGGGTACCTGTTAACATGGCTCAGGGAAAAGGTTACACCCCCCGAACCTGAGTCACGGAGAATAGGGTCAATACAGCCCATCCATGAGAGGTACCTTGGTTTTCAATCTAAGCTTATGACTTAGGTTGGACGGCGAGGGTCTCTTCCTAAGGAGTCGGCATATGACCAAGGCGCAGAGGTACTGGTTGAGCCAAGAGTGTCACATTTGAAGTGTCTCGCCATTCTTGGCAAGTCTAGAGCATATCTTTGTACCGAAGAAACTCACTTAGGGTGCAGTCTAACCATAAGCCCCATAGGAAAAAGGGATAAGAGGCTGCGAAAACAGGCGGATTTGTTGTTAAGACCGTATGGGGAGCTAGCCTTATATATGTGAATACGCCTCCTTCGGGGCAACCAGGAGATGATAATGGCACCCTCCATTAGGGAGATGATAAGTGTCTTAAGACGCAAATGTCATGAAGGCTTTATTTTCGCAAGAAAATTTAGGCTTGTCATATTTTTTGCGATAATCTGAAGAGGCAATAATACAAAAAATAAAGATAAGGCAGAGATCAATGGATCAATACATGAAAGTGTAAGGGCGTCCTCTGCGATTTAAATGCATAACTCTCCAAAAAAAAACTTTCACCTCTTGCAAGTTTCCTAAGCTTTCATTTTTTCGATACAAGTCGAGACTCTACTCTCCCGTAGTGTTCGGGTCCCCAACACCTTCTTTGCTTCCTCCCCAAACCAACCCTTCCCTCCACTTTGTGACCGAAGCAAGTCTGGAACGGCCATTTCTTGGTTTAGGTCGGGACTTGTAGGCAGATTGATCTCTCGAATCTATAAAGTGCTCATGTGCAACACATTTGTTTAGGGTTTAAACCAGTTTCTCACTCACCTACTGAATTTACCAAAATCGGCGGAACGATTTTTACCCATAAACACTGACCTACTGCAAAGCATTCTCCAATGGTGTTAGCAACTAACGGTAATTGGCACCATGCCAAAGGTTATTTGTGACTTGATAGTATAGGAAAAATGTAGTTGAAAGTGTGGATAATTATCTTAGTAAGTAGATAAATTTTGATTCCATCACATTAAGAACAAAAAAAGGAATGTAAACTGTTAATTTAGGCTGCGATGTTGCCGAGGAAATTCATTTGAATCCAATTTTTTCCTGTTGTAATATGGTTTGAAATGAACCATGTAGCCGAATTGAATCCAATTGATGTTGCTGTAATTTTTTGCCTGCTCTAATTTTTCTCGCCATATATCATTTGCCTACTTCATTTGCATTTTAGTTGGTTACTCTCACTATTTTCACCAGTTTGTTCATACTAGCTTCAACCATCTCAGATTCAAATGTAACAAGGAAAAATTCAAACAATTTTTTTTTTCTTTGATCGGTAAATTAAAAATTTTATAGATGAAGGAAAAAAGTACATATATTATGTTCTCTAAACCAAGAAACCAACCATAAAAGAAAGGTGAAAAACATAGATAACCCCCAAACACAAACCAAAGCTTGAAAGTTAAAGATCGCAAGAAAAAACCAAAGAACAAAGACACAACACACAAAACCTTACAAAGCCTCCTCTTGAGTCACTGACAAGAAAATCAATGAGGTTGAAAAATCACCTCTTCCCAGCTAATTGTAAATTGCTGGATGGTGATACCTGTGAAGATGATGCAGGGCGGAAGCGTTGAACAGAATTAATACTAAAACTCATGCATTTCTGAGATAACACTCAAGAAACTCAATATTTTTCATTCATCAAAAACTGTCTAATACTAAACAAAAGAGCTCTTTATATAGATAACTCTTGTAAAATCATTAATTATTCTCTAATCAATTTAAATATATTTGTTACCTTAGATAATAGATATTATATAAAATAATAAACTACTACAATAAATATTATTAGATATTACTAAAAGATACCTAAATAATGAAAACTAAAATATTTTAAATAAATTAAAATATAACTTATAATAAATTAAATAATAAATATGTATATTCTCTTTCCATAAATACTCCACCATTCTCCTTCTCAAAAAAAAAAATTGGCCCTCGAATTTTGCTGATTACGATACTTTGAAATTATGTTTCTCTTGTGAAAATCATGATAATTGTTCAACACATATATTCTTGACAAATTTATTTTTGGGCGGTTTGCACATCAAAAAAGATAACTTGGTCCGTTGACCCACTTGATCTTGTATTTCTTCATAAAAATAAAGATCAAAGATAACTAGGACAACCGGAATAATATCATCGGGTAAATATCATAAATTGGAGGTTGATTCCAATCAATCATAATATTATTATTTTCAACCTCAAAAAAGAAAATATATTATCAAACCTTGGGATTTCAGGCTTTAATCCGACTCCAAAGAATCTCGCGGATCATGTACAACTCTGAAATCCATCCTCCTTGTCACCAATGAGGATTTTTTGTTCATCACCGATCACTTCCTCCACTTGTCAGAGGCTAGGACCATGACGGGGCTCTTGCTGAAGTTGCATTTCAGCCAATAAGAGGGTGAGCGCCTTAACCATCCGTTTCAGATTATCTATTACCACTTGCTCTTTCTCATCGTTGAGAGCGGCTCTTCGAACAACACCATAATTTCTTCCTCGAAACATGATGCAGGAGCGTTGCCTATCTCTGAACCAACTGATGCAGGGCGGAAGCGTTGAACAAAATTAATACTAAAACTCATGCATTTCTGAGATAACACTCAAGAAACTCAATATTTTTCATTCATCAAAAACTGTCTAATACTAAACAAAAGAGCTCTTTATATAGATAACTCTTGTAAAATCATTAATTATTCTCTAATCAATTTAAATATATTTGTTACCTTAGCTAATAGATATTATATAAAATAATAAACTACTACAATAAATATTATTAGATATTACTAAAAGATACCTAAATAATGAAAACTAAAATATTTTAAATAAATTAAAATATAACTTATAATAAATTAAATAATAAATATGTATATTCTCTTTCCATAAATACTCCACCAGAAGATACCTCCTCTATGCAACCATTTAACCACTGTTAACTTCACTTGCTCTATAATCCTCTTTACCTCCTTACTCTTGTCTTGAAACGCTCTCAAATTCTGCTCCTTCCAAATAGACCAAGCAATTGCAGTGGCAAAACTTTAAGAACAAGAGCTTTATACTTCGAAGAATTGTTAATCCTAGGCCAAGAATTAACCAAACTAATTAAATCTGGAGGCGCCCATATCACCTTGAATTCTTTCGCAAAATAGCGCTGGATTTCCCAAGACTTTTTACAATGGATTAATAAGTGATTCTTGATTCTTCATCTTGAACACAGAGATAACAAAGTGATTAACCCATTCTTTACTCCAAATTGTCTTATTAAAAACATCTTGGGTGGCGATCTTGCCATAACCTGCTGCCCATAAGAAAAAACTCACTTTTGCTGGCCAACGTTTAGATCACACTCCTCGATAGATGATAAATCTAGTAGGACGCGCCTAGGCAATTTGTAACCACGGGTAACAACACTTACCTGAAAAAGACCCATTAGATTTGTCGCCATTCCAAATCCTATCATCCTTTGTGTTTACATCTCCAACTCCTGTCATCCTTTGTGTTTACATCTCCAACTGGACAGTTCTCCAACATAAACAATAAAGAGGAGAGTTCAGCAATAACCGTATTGATCCTGATAAAATTCAAACAATTAACAAGTTCATTTTAACTCTTAAGAACCGGTTCCGCCAAAACCGTATTGATCCCGAAAAAACTCATGATTTATAAATGCAATTTCCATGGCCGTGGTTGCAAAAATTTCCATAGTCATAGGGCACAATTAATACATATTCAGAGATCGAATACAACTCATCGAAAACACATGATGGATGCAGAATAACCAGAATTTATATTAGTCTTACACATAATTACTCATTAACTTAGATTTTCACATACAGACTGAATAGATCTTGACTAAAAATGGAACACTAGCTAGCTGAAATGGATTAGCTAATACATAAATTAAATCTTCAAAATCCAGATATGTAGTGGCATTTTATGGTAAAAGAGGTTGTCCTAAAAAATTCCTCATTCAACTCAAATATACCGATTCAGCTATTCTCTACAATAGGAGACCCTCTTAACCATCCATAATAACTGATAGGAGTTAAAAAAAAAAATCCATGGTAAAACCAACGGAAGTCATTGTGGTTTTGAAGAACAGCTAAAAAAGGATCTAAAAAAATTGTAGAAATTGGATGCAGAGAGATCTTAGTTATTTGAGAGGAGAAATCATTGTGTGGGGAAACTATTGTTGTTGATGGCCATCTATTGATGTTTTTGCTTCCATTTATGGTTCATGAACCATAGAAAAATTACGAGAGTCTGCTGTTGTTGATTTTTAGGGTTGGATTTTGGATATTTTTGTAGGGTTAGATGGAGGATTAGAAATTTAGAAGAACTGAGGGCAATTATCCTACTTATAAGGTTTACAAGGTTAGGAGATGGATTTAGCCCGTTCAGATTAGGGTTATGTTCTCAAAATTATATTGAACGGCTCACAAAAATTTATGACTGACCGTGCAAAATTAGATTATATAGACGGCTGTGATATGTTTTATAACGGCAGAGATTATTGACACGGTGGGTAGGTAGGTTAAATTATTTGACTACGTTTTGGTGCAAACGCTGATGGCAAACTCTGTTCTCATTTTTCTCGTTCCACCTAGAGAAAAGTTGGACAACACCACAGTAAGTCTTTATCAATTGTGAGAGATCATGCCACATAGAATAGATATCTATTGCAGAACCGAGTTATTTGAATTTGTAATAGGTTCTTATCTTTCACCAGCACACATCTCTAGTAAACAATCTGGAATTCGTTTTACTATATGGTAAAACTTCTATATATACATGCATCGTCAATGTCATTCCGGAAGCTAGAGAAATACTGTACAAGTGCAAGTCAATATACTAATCTCAGTGCTTCATTTTACTGTCATTTGATAAACAAATTAAACTTAGGTATTTTCATTGATTCGGCAACTCTACCCCCTTGGTGTACCAATTGGATTACACTTGAGCATTTTCAGTTTTAAGATAGTTGTCCTTAAGAAGGAATCGTTTGGTAGCTGTTCCTCTAGGAGTCGGTACAGTACACATACCATAATGAGGAATCAGTCTGTAGCCTCGACCCTTGCAACTCATACCACAATGAAAGATCGAAAAATGCAGTAGATGTAATTAAATGTGACTAGAGAATGATCAAGTGTTTGTATTGTCGTAGTCTTGTTGAATGAGTACTGTGCACTATGTTTTTTCTTGAACACGTCTGACAAAACTTTGAATTTTGATCTGATCAACAATATCTTTTTCTTAGTCTATGATTTTAATAGATTACTGGTCCAACTTAATTACTAGTTCAGCTTAATATTCAACCCATTCAAGTCAATAAATATACGGTGAAATCTGGTATCAATTTTAGATAAATAGTATACACAACATATCAAAATATGTCCATGGATTAATTTAACTCCAGGTTTCCTTTCAAGTGTCCAACTGGATTCATGTCTACCCCTCGTCTGGCAAAATGAAGCGGAAAACAAAAGTTTAGGATTTTCTGTATTCTCAAATTTACGTGGCTCTGACTTGAATTATTAACTTCCGCATTCATGTGTTTCCAGAATCCAAAAATTGTGCAGGAAAGGCTCCTAGGCGTGTAACCGAGGTGTAACAATATATCTTTTCCACTCGTACTATTTAGAGTTAATTAGTGTTTGGGTCGTGAATTTTGGTACCCTTTAGTATTTGGGTCCTAAGTTTGTCCGTTGTAGTGTTTGGGTCGTTGACCCGTTAGTCAACTAAGTCAACTAACCTTTTGGTCAAGGTGTTAGTTATAGTTAAATTTTGTTCCTCGTCACCGTGATTCTTCAAAACCAAAAGAAGATCATCTATGTATTCAACCTAACTTCATAGAATTCAGTTGATTTTTAGCTTTGTTTATCAAGAAAACAGGAAATTAATGATGTGATAATCGTCCGAAGGATATCCACTATATAAAGTCGAACCATACTTGGGGATCAACTGTTAAGATGGAAGAGATTATGGCTGTGTGTTGGATACACATCAGGATCAGGAAGGAGGGTGAATGGATGGTGGTGTCAGGTAACATCGCCACTGTTACGACAAAATATTGAAATCCAATTGGAAGATTGTAAGGGTTTGTGATCGTAATAGATGATGTACCATGAGGTAACCGCTGGGGCATAGCAGAAGTCGCGTTAGGGCTTAAGTTTTCTGCTTGATCCAAACATTGCTCAGAACGGAGGGGTATGGAAGTTTTCACAGTTCGTTGTTCTTTGTGCACAATTTTCCTAGAATGTATGTAACATGGTGTTAGTCCTCGAGGGAGTTGGGTGTAGTTGAGTTTTTTCCCGTTAATCGTGGGGGATTTTCAAGGAGTTTTACAAATTAAGAGGGACACTGATTCAGTAGAGACGTAATAATTAGGGCAGCTTCGGTTTAATTATATGTTGTTGATGTATCACCGCCTTTTATTACTTAATCCATCCCTGCAAATTCGACTCCATACATGACTGAATAATCCAAATCAGTCTAGAATTCCAAAGACTTCAACGTCTCAGGCAATCATTCAAGACAAACCCAACTTTCCTAATCTATCCCAGGTTCAAAACCACAGCTCAGTCTCCTGCGTAAATCATCTCAGTTCTTGATATAGATTACAAAAAGATGATAAGGAAAGAAGAATTTCGCTTGTAAAGTTGAAGTCTAACCGAACATACGAAGAAGAATTTCTTTTAAAAGATGTTAACGGCTGGTAACAGTTGACCATTTGACCGTCTTGACTAACAAGGTCAACGACCCAAACACTAAAATGGACAAACTTAGGACCCAAACACTAAAGGGTACCAAAATCTACGACCCAAACACTAATTAACTCTACTATTTAAGCATCTGAGTGAGTTAGGGTTTTATTGATCTCACTATTACCCTCTCCCTCCATCTCTTCTTCTCTGTTTACGCTGCCTTAAAAACAACTACATCAGATCTGATCCATATCATGGCTTCGGATGTCCATGATCAACAACAAGAAGATACTCAACATAATGATTTCTCCTCTCAAATGTAAATAGTCTTCCTCTTCATTTCATTTTTCCAAAAATTGATACAAAATGCCTCTTTTTTCTTTATGTTTCACATTCAATTTTTCATGTTTTCTTTTCTTGGATAGCAACCAGGATAGAGGTGATTTTTCTGAAATTCTATGGGAAGAGGACTCACTAGACTCAGATCCCGCACAAATATCAGAGGTAATTTACAGGGTAAGTTCAATTTATTTATCTAGGATCATTTTGTTTCTAATTAGAATAATTTGTTTCTAACTAGTACGTATTATGTGTTTCATATAGGCATTGGTCCCTGTTTCAGCTAAATGAGGTAGCATTAGTGTTGCATTCTTCATTCCCATGAGATGTAAGTTTAATATTCTTGTTCCTCCTGTTCATGACCCGGTCTTAAATTAGCATTTTAGAGTACTATAAAATATTTGTGAGTTTAATAAGACTTATCCTGATTTCGTTTTTGTCAAATACAGATGCCTTGTGAGAGGCCTGAAAAGGAGAAAGTCATGATTTATTACGAGGTTGTAACTTCATTGCAAATGCCAACTTTTTTGGTTTTGTTGTTAACAGTGGTGAGTTTCATATGCATATGACTTTTTGTATTTAGTAAATGACTGTCTAAGGATTGAAAGATAGATTAGATGGATTTCCTTACATGTGGTGCTTGACTAATGTTTTATTTGTGGGTTTAAAAGACTTGTCCTGATTTCATATTTGTCAAATGCAGGCGCCATGACTTGAGGCCAAAAACTAGAAGAGGTTGAGACTTTGTTGCAAAAACGAAAAGGATATGAAGAATCAAATATCTTTATCAATGGTGAGTTTCATATGCATGCGACTGTCTAAGAATCAAATAATTCTTTCTTAATTTGGTAGATGGTAGAGCATAAGACAATATAAGATGCATTCGACAAGACAAAAAGAAACCACCAAATGGAACATGATACTAGACAATATTATAAGATGTATTTAACAGGACCTAAAACCCTCATTGATGGTATTATGTGTATCGCGGTGACGCCAATGACGAAACTCAGTTTAGCCATTCAGCTCATGTAGAAGTTGTAGCATTTATTTGCATTTCTTAAATAGTTTCCAGCTAGGTATTAGGTAACTTATAATGAAGCTTTACTAAATTCTGCAGGGTTGTATTGGACTTGCCCAAACGATAGAGAGAAGGAACTTAACTACATTCTGAACGAAGCCCGGCTGATCAAGAGTCAATCATCATTGTTAAAAGCACCTTACAGTTGTTTTGGCTATATAAAATTAATTTTTTTTTTTTTTTTGATTCCATCACATTAGGAACTAAAAAAAAGCAATATAGAATGTAAATTGTTAATCTAACCTGCGATTTTGCATAGGAAATTCATTTTTCTCAGTAGCCTAATTGAATCCAATTGATGCTGCTTATGTTTTTGTAAATGTTCATTTCATTATTCTCATTTTTCTCACCCATTAGTGCGACTCATAGTTTGTTCATACTCACTCTAACTCTCTCAGATTAGTAAATGAAACGAGATTTACAGTAAGTTGGGGTTATCAGTTTCAAACCCCATGATACTGAAACAACTCCCATGTTTTATTCCATGGACGTGGTTACAATAGTTTTTTCAGTCTATTCATAATCATAGTACGTATTCGGAAACCAGAATACAAATTAAAGATGCAAAATAACCACAACTTATATTAGTCATAACCACAATTTTTATGCTAAATTGTGAACAACAATGAACCTTAAAACGATATTTTCATTATGCTATATTTGCTGTTGAGCTTTAAACGATCAACGAAAAACAAGTTTGGCTTTTCAAATACTACTTGTGGGGATATGAGTTTATCGATTAAGGTTGAGGTCGCCTTCATTTGCAATGAAATTTCAAAACAAGAACATTCTGAATTCTCAACTACAACTAACAGCCTCCTGAATATCAAACAAAGAAAGTGGGCATAATATGTTAATCAGAGAAGATTGAAACTGAACACACTGTACTACTAACTAATTCATGTTTTTCCCTTATCGCTTCTGATCACAACAAAAAAAATAAACTAAAAACCAAACACATGATTCCCATATTCTTCTGATCACAACAAAAAGAGAACTATAAACCAAACACAGTACTAGTTGATATTTCCTTCGGTGTCTGATCACAACAACCATAAAAAAAGAAAAGGAACTGAAAAGCAAGCAAACAAACAAAATAGCTCAAGTACTAGACCAAACCATAACTCAGTGACTCTATCATCAAACATCTTAAGCCGTGAGAAGTGCAACAAACTCTGCCATTAATCGATTTAACTGTGAAAGGACGTGACCAATTCACTTTCTATCTTCCCTGCTCTTTGCTGATGGCCCCCGAAACCAATAACCACCAAGACATGCCATATCTAGGGTCAGTAGTCCCATAAATCCTGCGTAAGCTTCCCTGATAACATATGACACTTGCAGTTCCCAACCCCTCCAGCCAACAGCATTCATGACGCCCCTCGCGCATGAATAAGCGCCTTGAGGTTTTCATGCGCTTCAGACCAAGTTTCGAAATCTTTTGGCCATGATAGAAGCTAGTCCGGATAGTTATCATTCTCCTTGTCGACCTCAGCGTCGAGGAGGAAATTCCCCACAAAACATCTTGTAGAAGTCTTTAGAGCATTCCTACAGGAAGCATAATCGATACATACTAAGTTTTCAAACAAATGACAATAATTGAAAATTAATCAATGGTAGTCTTCTTTTATGTTTCAAAGAAGATTTAGTTTGACTTTTTGAATTGGAGATTCAGAGAAAACTACCACTTAATTACAAACCATAAATTAATAATGAGTCTGAAAGAGATTGAGGCATATTAACTCCAATTTGATCAATGCCTGAAGATTTAGTATGTTAAGATTCATTGAAACCAAAGAAAACTAAAAAACTATATATATATATATATATATATATATATATCATAAATAAAAAAAAAAAAAAAAAAAAATTGGGATTAATAGCTAAACTGGATGGTGTCAAATCCCTGAAAATCAGAGATCTTGAAACCCAAATGTTTGATCTCCACAGCTGAAGCAGATCCATACCGAAAAAGCCAATTAGTCATACATTATAATTACTCAATATTTCACATATGAACTGAAGGAATCTTCACTAGCTAAAAAGGAGAACACTAGCTAGCTAAAATGAATTAACAAATACAAAAACTAAATCTTCAAAACCCAGATATATACGTAGTAACATTTTATGGAAAAAGAGGCTATCCATTAAAAATGTTCCTTGCTTAATTGAAATCTACCGGTCCAGCTGTTTGAAATTGAGACCCTGTCATCCATCCATAATCGAAGTTGACACTAACAGCTGATAGAAGTAGAAACCAACATTGTGCTACATTAAAGGTACTAAAGAAGAGAAAAACCAACATTTTGTTTACCTAGATCTCGATAACCGCCGTAAAAGGATCTAAAGAAATGGTAGCATTCGAATTCAGAGAATATCTTTGTTTTTTGAGAGGAAAAATCATTGTGTGGGTAAGTTGTTGTCGAAGATCATGTATTTGATGTTTTGCTTCCATTTATGGATCGTGAACATGATAGTTTGCGTTGTTGATTTTTAGGGTTAGGTTTCGATCCTTTTCTCTCAGCGTTGTAACAGCTAAATTGTAGGCGTAGTCGGTAGAAAAATGAGGCAACTATGCTAATTATATGATTTATAGATCGATCTAGACCGTTCAGATTAGGGTTAAACGGTAGTGGTTGATATATTCTCAGTATTAGATTTAACGGCTCAAACAAGTTTTATGTATGACCGTAATTGTTGACTGACGTTATCGTAACATTATTTTTTTTTGCATACACGCGAATGTGAGCTTAAAGATTTTAGATTTAAGTTAACATTCTGAGTTTGAGCCTATGATCACATTTTTCGCAGTTAACTTTCTTAAGGTCTGTAAATACTAAATCAAATTATTCAAGAGAGCAGAACACAACTTAAAGAAAACAAACCCATAGATTTATTAGAAAAAACAAACCATGGATACAAAGAACATACAAACTTAAAGGATCTTTAATTAAGATAGAATAATAGATTAACAAATATAGAAATAAAAAATCAACCACTACAGTTTGCCATAAAATTGATTAACTGGAGGATCTTCCTCTATAGCTACTAGGATCACCTCCAATACTGTATGTCATGACACTTTCAGAATTTTTGTAGATGCATGTTCTGATTATATGACTAACTAACAATGCTAGCCCTGGTATGATGTTTTTTCCCTTACATGTACTTGTGATGGGGTCAAAGAAACCTATGCTGACGGAGTAATCAACCCTAAAGCTTGCATGTCTATTCTGGAGGCATTGAGGTTGATAAAGAGCTTAAGCATCAACAATAATAAACTTATTAGAGATGTTAAAAATCTTCTTGTTTCTTTTATTTTTTGGAAAATCTCTTTTGTTACAAGGAATGGTAATGGTCTTGCAGACACCATCTCTAAAAGAGTCGGGAGAGAAAAATTGATTGTTGAGGAATACGTAGATTACACTCCATGGATCCGAGTTTGTTAAATAGGCAATTCGAGCAATAATAAAAAATTCCCTTTATTTAAAAAAAATAATTATTCATTTGGTTAGTCTCATTTTTCACCCATTAGGGCCTGCTTCATTTGTCAATCCCGGTTGTTCGTAACATTGCTTCATGTAATACAGGTGTCTAATTGGCTAATTAACTTAGTAGACAGGTGAATATTGATCTCCATCCCATTGAGGTTCAAAAAAGGAATGTAAATAATTAATTTAGGCTGTGATTTCGCTCAGAAATTCATTTTACTACTTGGCAAAGTGAATTACTATGTTGCCTTGCCTTATGTAATATGGTTTGAATCCAGTATGTTGATGATGCTTATGTTTTTGTCAAAAACCTGGGAATGGTCCAGTTTGTCTCATTTTTCTCACCCATTAGTGCCTACCTCATTTTCCATTCCCAGCTTTTTTCATGCTCACCGCAACTGTCTGATCTCACTACAATTAAATTAACATTATCAGCTTTGATTTAGACTTGCAAATGAAGTCCACACTTTTACAACCGTAAGCTCCCCGAAACAAGTCATGTTTTTATAAATGATTTTTTAGGGTTGTAGTTACAATATGTTTTTTTTTCTCATACTCATATGGCACAGTACCTATAAATCAAACTATTCAAGAGACCAGAATAAACTCAAACAAAACAAACGAAAGATGCAAATCACAGACTTAAATTAGTCTTAAATATTACTCGATAGCTTTATCTTCACATGAAAACTGAAAAATGATCTTTAATAAAGAGAGAAATAAAGATTAACAAATACAATAATTAAATCTTTACAAAGGTTTCCCGTGAATAAATAGGTAGAGATAAAACAAATCTACATGTAATAAATATCTTTCCTAACTAAGAAATTATATAACCATATATACAATATATACAATGAATACATATCTCCTAATACAAGTCAATCCTAGAGTTGTTTAAGAAGAAGTTCTCATCAAATTTCATTGAACTCTTTTTCCTTCTTATCATTTGTAACTTATTTTTGGACAATTGATATCAGAGTACTAACCAAGACGGGCTATTTTTGGACATTTGATATCAGAGTACTAACTAAGACCCCGACTTTTGTTATCAGAGTTCTATCCAAATTTAAGAGATTCGGAGACCAATTAGGTTAAGGCTTAGTTTGGTATTGCTGCAGCTTTTGTAAAAGCACTTTTCTGCTGTGCGTTGTTGTGTTGTGCTGTGAGAAAAAAGCAGTTAGACGTTTGGTAAAACATTAATTAAAGTCAAGCCGATTAAAAAAGCAATCAAAGTGTGTTTGGTAAAATTAGATTCAACCATAGTTGTTGTAGCAAATGACAAATATCTCTAATGGTAGTTTTATTCAATTTTATTGGGTTCAAAAATAATTAATTATTTTCCTATATAATATTAATGTTAATACTAATTACCACTATTATTACGATTTTTTTAAAATTATTTTACTTAACCACTTATATATATATATATATATATATATGTTTCATTATTTAATATGTTTTTTTATTTTTACTGTCGACAAATTAAATGAAATGGTATATAAAATAGTTTGAAAATTAAAATAAATAAATTAAGAATGCAATATAAGAAATAGTAAAACACTGATTATATATAAATTTAAGGGTAATTTTTGTCATTTATAATATAAAGTAGGGACAAAAAAGATAAATCAATCATTAAATTTAGGTGGGGCCACAACTTATGCTTTTGTAGCTTTTAAAAGCTCCTCCTCCCCAGCTTTTAAAAATTGAGGAATTTGGGAAGTGCTTTCGATAAAAAGCACTTTGATTTTTTTTTACCTAACACTAATTTAAAAAATTATTGACATATATAGCTTTCGAAAGTGCTTTTGAGAAAATAAAAGCATTACCAAACCCAGCCAACTGCTAAGTATGAGTTAGCCAGAGAAGAAACTTGCCATTACTTTTTCTTCAATTACATGGGCCGTCACTTTGGATTATATCCATTGGGTTCATTCTTTGGGCCTCTTGTGGGTTCTTACCCTTGATAAGGGCACCCATTAGGTTTAGGATGTACCTACTACGTATAAATAAACCAACTATACACAGACTCTCTAACTATTTTACACTAAACGCAACCTTCTTCGTCTCTCTCGTTTCAGATTTCTAATCCTCCAAAACTCTTTCTTTTTAAATTTCTCTGGTTTACGAAACGGATTACTGGGATGATCTTAGAATCTATATACACAATCAAAAGAAAAACCACAAGCATAATGATTTTTCCTCTCAAATGTTTCTCATCAATCACCGTCTTATAATTATTCTCTGCAATTTTCTCATGATTTCTTGATTATTTCCCGTAGTATTTTGTTAATCCATGATTTTGCATCTGTGGAGTAAGCCAAGATATGCATCGACCAATCAAGTTGAAGTTGGCCATTCAGAAACTTGTTCTTATCCAATTTCAAGGCTTAATTTAACTTGTATCATAAACTTAATTTGTAGTATGTTTAGTTGTTCCAAGTAAATATAAGACTTCTGTTTGTAATGTTGATTGATCTCGGGTTATTTATTTTATTGGCTTCTGAATTATGCTTGTAAATGAATTACAGCTCCTGCCAGAAAAAGAAAAGTTAAGTTTATCTGAAGTGAGGTTTTGATAGCCTATGTAGGAATCAGATGCAGCTGTAATACTAATACTAGTCCATGTATCAGATGCATAGTACAAACATCCATTTTACACCCACTCTTCATCTTTTTTGATAGAAACTGGTGCATTGGATCTCTTTGATTCAACTTTTCAATTATATCAGAAACAGACTATACCTCTTGTACAATATATCCAATGGATGATTACATTTAAAAAGCTTCTCGTTGTTCACGTTGTTCACAGAGAGACGGAAACATTAGCAATGCGGCGTATATTTCTTTTATCAAGGAATATGACCAAAACACCGAGTATTTCCATGCTTCTGCCTCTAATAAGAAAATCAATGTGATTCCGAGGATCAAGTTATTCATTTGGAAATTAGCTCAGAAAGCTCTTCCAAGCAATGCTAGACTAGGAGCTCATAATAAGGATTTTATCACAGATTGTCCAATGTGTAATACACAATCGACAGAAACAGAACAACACCTAACAAGATCTTGTCCTTTTTCTAGAGCGATTTGGTCTGGTCTCTCCTTAGATACAGTTAATACAAGAATTAGTACAGACTCTATGGTGGATTGGATTAAAGATTGGATCTCGGAAAATGATTTCGCTAACTATTCAGGAAAGATTGCAAGAATATCCTGGTTCATCTGGAAGTACCGATGCTCAATATTCTTTGACAAAATAACCCCAAACCAAATTATCTTATTGAGCAAATTAACAAATTCATACAACAATATCCACAAGAGAATATCAAGAAGACCAAAAGAATTCAACCAAATATGGATTACAAGGATAAATGGTCAAGTTTATCTTCGTAATGGATACTATTCATAGACGCGGCATTCAAAAAGCAAAATTCAACTATGGGATATCCTTTTATCCGTCTACCCTTACTTCTCTCGCCCATTAGTGCCTAGTTCGTGCCACTCCCGGTTTGTTGCATACTCGAGTGCATCTCTTTGTTTCTATAGATGAGAGATATCTAGGGTCGTGGTTCGTATTTGTTTCATAGGGCACACAATACATAAAAAATATTATGGTCTCACGAAGATAGAGGTTTTAGATTAACGGTTGAGTTTCATTATCATCGATTTGAGACCACTTTTGCAACCCTATGCACATATTTCTGCAAATGAGATTAATCAAATCGTGGTTATAGTTTTTTCAAAATGTGCCCATACTCATACGGCGCATTACACAAAATAATAACAGATACCGAGACCAGACAAACTAGGGCCGCACAAGACCCACCCACGATACCCATACCCGCCTCGCACTCCGCTAAACCCGTGGGTTTTTGTCCATACCCGCCCGTTGTGGGTGCTTGGGGTTGGTTAAAAAAAAAACCCGCTGTCTGTGGGTGCGAGGTTGGTTTTAGGTCATACCCGCCCATACCCGCCCGAAAAACCCGCTCAATATACACCGTTGATTACTGTTAATCCTTCACTGGCCCTGAGAAGTTCAACTCGCTCCCTAGACCACCTCTTTTGTCCCTTTCTCCAGAGACTTCGTTTTCAATGGTTGTTGGTGTCTTGTGTGTGAACATATCCACAGAGGTGCCAATTTAAGAGCTGGCCTTCTTAACGTTCAGATATTTCTTTACAATCAAAAATAAAACAGAAGCGTATTCGATTTGCTATCACTATAATTAGCTGCACGCGTCATGAAATATATTAAAGCGGACTCCATGGATTGTAATTTTGAAAATTTCAATGTGGTGCAACAGATTATAGTGAACTCCTCCTCCTCCTGATCAATATATCTAATTTTTGGATTATATCTAATTATTGCGGGTTTAAGCGGGTTTAAACCCAAACCCGCCCCTACCCGCTAGCCGGGTGGGTAACAAAACCCGCCCGCTGTTTGTGGGTGCGGGGTTGGTTATGGAAAAAAAAAACCGCAGCCTGTGGGTGCGAGGTTGGTTTGAGCTTATACCCGCCCATACCCGCCCATGTGCAGCCCTAAGACAAACCATAGATTAATTTATTTATATATAAAAAATAAAAAAAATCACAATTTTGAATTAGAATTAATCAACAAATTGATCTTCGCATAAGGATCTTTAGCAAGGATGAGAACACTAGCTAGCTAAAATTAGATTAGAAAATACAAAAATAAATCTTCAAAACCCATATATGCAGTAGCATTTTTATGGTAAAAAGAGTACTCTGTATTCCTATCTCAATTGAAGTCTATCCATTCAGCTGTTTGAATCTTTTTATGAAAAAAGAGATCCTGTCATTCATATCAAACCGGAAGATGTTGCTCGTGAAGGGGAAGACAATAATTTGTTTACCAAATAACTCCACCAGCTCCAGATGGTGCAGAGAGAGTAATCTTCGCACTCCAAATAACCTTGAAAGTCATCTTCTTCGCACCCAAATAACTCCACCCGCTCCAGCTGGCTGGTGCAGAGAGACTAAAGATAAGTAAAGAGAAAAACATCTAACTGCAATGAAGAAAACAATTTTGCACACAAACCTCTCTTGTTCTTCGAGATCATCAGTGACAATAGGGGCGAATTAAATGTCAATCTCAAACACGCACAGTCCATCAGCTGCAGAAAAAGAGAGTATGAAATTGTGCCAAGAATTAGTCTGAATCAAAAAATAAGAAATAAAGAGAGAGAGATAAACAAATAATTAAAAAAAATATATATTACCTGACACGGTAGAAGACGTGATGAATTGAAGAAACTGGATAAGTGACATTAAGTATATGAGAGGAGAAATCATTATGCTGAAGATGATAGATCCTGTAAGGGAGATGATGTTGTTGACGATTGTGTGGATATATCTTCTTCTTCCATGATTATTTTACCTGTTGATAGACGATAATAGATCTGTAGTTGTCTTTGATATAGGGTTCAAGATCTCTAAAGAATTGAATTAACTTATGTTTGGGTTAATTTCTTTCTTGTATCTCCACTGCGGCGGTTCACTCTACTAGCTCTCTGCTAGAAACAAATTCTGGATCCATTTCTTAAGCTTTATATAAGACCTGCCGTTTAGCTAGGGCTAATTTTGATCGTCAGTTTTGTTTCACTATCTGATCCAACGGCTCAGTTGATTGACTGAAAATGTAAGTAACGAACGGATGCGATCATACTCTTTTACACGTGGAAGGTATTAAAAGACTTGATAGGAATGAATCGAATTCTTTCGGTGGCTTGATGGAAATGACTCGATTTTTTTGAGTGCTGTTAATGGGAGGGAACAAAATGATACCAGGAGGGAAATATCGTGGGGTGAAATAAAATTTGGGAGTAAAGGGATAGACCCAGTGATCAGTCCACCAGTTTTCTTTTATTTAGTTATTATACTCCCTCCGTTACTTTTTAATAGGCCAGTTTCATTTTTTGAGAAAATTAAGGAAATTATGAGAACTAATCATTGAAAGTGGTCCTCTAGACACTTGTCAATAAAAGAAGTGAAGTGAGATGGTCCCCATGACACTTGTCAGCCAAAGAAATAATTGAAATGGTCCACATAACACTTGTCATTAAAAGAAGTTAAAGAAAAGTGGTCCCAAAAAAATTAAAGTAACATTTGACTTTCCCAATTGGGAAACAAGCCTATTTTTTTGTAACATTTATTTATAGAAACTGGCCTATTAAAAAGTAACGGAGGGAGTAGTAAATTTCAGTCCCCGACCCACCTCTAATCTCATATTTCACTTTTTTTTTTTTTTTGTAGAAGGGTCATATATTTAGTGTCTAATCAGGGTATGGGTCGTAGAATATGTAGTTGATGCATCAGGGTCGTAGACTACCTTAAATAGCAGGTAGAGTAAACAATTTTTATAGCACTTTGTTTACATCAGCAAATGATGGGTAATAGTTGGGTTTTTAGATCATGAAAGAGATTTTAGCCTGCGATGCTGAGTAGTCAAAATTACCTTCAGGGTACATTGTTCATAATTTTGGGTTCAGTGTTTAAAATTCAGGATTCAAGGCTTAGGGTTCAGGGTTTGGGGTTCAGGTGGTGGTGGTGTTACGGTGGTGTTGGTGGTGGCAACGATGGTGATAATGGCGATGGTGGCGGTGTTGGTGGTGGACCTGGTGGTGGTGCTGGTGATGATGGCGGTGGTGTTGGTGGCGGTGGCGGTGGTGTTGGTGGCGGTGGCAATGGTGGTGGTGGTGATCGTGGTGGGGGCAAGCATCGATGCCTTACGGCCAATAACTATATCAACACCACAATATTTCTGTATGCCACGTTTAAATGGTACACACAAATGCCTTGACGGCCAATAACTATATCAACATCATATGTATTGTCGATGACGGCGAGTAATATGGTTAATTATAGTAGATAGATGAGATTTGATTCAACCACATTAAGAACTAAAAAATGAATGTAATTTAGGCTGAAATTTTGTTGAGGAAATTCATTTTACTACTAAGGTAAATTTACTGTGTATTATTTTTTGCCTGCTGTAATATGGTTAACTAGAAATTTAATTGGTTTGAGATGTATGCTTTAGATTAACAGTAAGTTGTTATTGTGGTCCTCCATTTGCCACTCCAAGTTTGTTAATTCTAACTGCAACTCATATGTAGCAAAGTAAAAAATCCATTGTAAGATGTATGCTTTAGATTAACAGTAAGTTGTTATTCTCAGTTTCAGTTTGGACTTGCAAATGTTTGCAACCCTATACACCTCATGTTATATATATATATATATATATGAGATTTGGAGGCTCTGTTCATGCTCATAGGCAAACTGTTTAGAGACCACAATACAAACCATATATGCAAAATAAAACTTAAATTAGTCTGAAACTAACTAACTTTACTCAATGACTTAATCTTCAAACTGAAAGGATCTTTAATAAAGATGAGAACACTAACCGGAAAAAATGATCAACTCATAATATAAAAATAAATCATCAAAACCCTAGAACGTAGCCGGTAAAAGAGACTCATCATTAAAAAATTCTCCTTACTGAATTCAATTCGGCCGATTCAGCTGTTTGAAATTCTTGTATGAAAGAGGAGACTCTCCATCAATGACCGACGTTGACACCAATTTGTTTAACGAGAACCAGACCACAAGCAGAAAAGATCCTAAAAAAAATCGCAGAAATCTTAGTTTCTTGAGAGGAAAAATCATTGTGTGGAAGTTGTTGTTGATGGCCATGTATTTATTTGATGTTTCCATTGTGTGGATAACGAACAAGAGACTGTGCTGTTGTTGAGTTTTAGGGTTGAGTTTTGGTTTTCTTTCTCAGCGGAGTTAGATGATGGAGGCGGAGAAGAAACAAGAGCAAACTATTCTTCTTATAAGGTTTTGAGATGGAGCTCTAGATTAGGGTTAAATTGTAGTCGTTGATATACTTTAGATTTAACGGCTCACACGAGTGACAGTAACCGCTGACTGAAACTTGATTATAGACGGCTGACCTAGGAGATTAAAATGTTGGGACTAGGGCACATCTCTAAGAAAATTTATGGCCTCATATCAAAGGGCACACCTGGATGAAAATCCTCCTTGAGCTTAGGGAAGAAAACAAGAAAGGCTCTTGTACATGGTCCTCGGCATGTGTATGGAGATACCTTTCCATTAAGCTCCTGGTATCTAGAATGAATGTTTAGTAAAAATAAACTAAAATAATCTCAGTTTGGGTTCAATTTTAGATCATGAAAGTTTTCATTTTAGTAAATGCATCACTGCGCAAATATGAAGGGAAGTTGGGAGAGTTTCTGAAATGTATCTCTTAAGTGCAATACGTTAGAGCCACAGTAAGATCAACTCAATGCATTTAACAATCAAAGCATTACAAATAGAGAATTTTCTTTTTGAATTAGACTAAACTTAGTTCAAGTTTAATATGATTTATCCTTTGAGAATGTACCTTAGAGAGAATGCAAACGAATGACTGCATATGGTTGCGAGAAATCGAATCACCTATAAACGCCCAATGTTTATTCCGCATTGAATCAAGAAACCTCACTGCATTGAACCTTGGTAACTCACAATCTTTCGGTTTCCACCTCCAATACAGAAACCCCGTCTCGGGTCGCCCGTTCATCATACAATTCTGATCCTCTGTAATGACATTACAGCTCTCACTAGTGTACATAGGTCCTGATGGATCTGGTATCCATTCCCCAATTGCAAGATCACATTTTCCTGCAATAATAATTACATATACAAATCACTACGTTTCAAAACCATAAGCTTGTTTCATGTTCAAATTTGATTAAATAAGAAAACCCAACTTTAAAAGAACACCAAAATCTCATACCTTTTTGGATTTCCACAGACTCATCACTTGAAGCAGTAGTGCTTACATCGCCACTACCACTTTCTGTAGTAAGTGGACAGATAAATTTAGATTCCATCACATTAAGAACTAAAAAAAAAAACAAAAGTAAATTTACTGTGTTCCATTTTGGCCTCTTGGTAATACGGTTCGAATTAATCCATGGAGCCGTATTCATTTTGCCACTCCAAGTTTGTTCGCACAGACTGCAATTCTATGCTCTCAAAACAACTCGTATTAAGTGGATTTACAATTTTTTATTTTCAATTTTTTCATACTCATGGGGCACAATACTTATATCACCTGATAGTAGTAATAAATCAGAACAGAAAGGAAAAACCAATAATTTGTTTACCGAGGTGGTTACATTACTTTTTTCAGTCTACTAATATACACAATCAAATTATTCAGACAAAAGAATATGAAAAACAAACCATAGATGCAAAACTCTCTCCCAAATCCAATTCAGCTAGTCTTACAATAATTTATAAATGCATGACTGCGCAAATAGGCAGATTAATATATTACAGAACCGAGTTATTTGAATTTGTAACTCGTTCATATCTTTCACCAAACACACAACTACTAAACTTGTGTGACGCCTACGCAAGTAGGGGTACGTCTCGGTGTTGCAGCTAGCCAAGGAAATGACGTTTTCATGAATAATTTCCTGCTAGGTATATATTAATTGATAATGAATCTTATTGAACAAAGAACTGCAGGGTTGTATTAATTGGACTTGTGAAACGATAGCGTCAAGGAACTTTAACAAATTATGTAAAACACAAATTAGATTGATGAATGGTCATCAAGAGACGAATCCTCGTTGTTAAACGCAGCTTACATTTTTGAGTCTAAAATTACGTAAAGTTTGTGCTTTCAATTTGGCTTATTAACTTGATGTATGAATTGATACCACTGCCCACGGAGCCGAATTGATACCACTTTTTGCGAATTAAAATGTAAGACTATCTCGTTGACAGTTAAATTGTCAAGTTTAACTCTTAAGAAGTTTACGTAATTTAACTGTCAATATAATTTAACTGTCAATATAATTGTCAATTTGGCTTATTAACTTGATGTATGAATTGATACCACTGCCCACGGAGCCGAATTAACTTAAGAAGTTTTTAATGCAGGTCTTATATTGACAGTTAAATTGTCATCCTCGGTTTCAGTTCATACATATAACCATTCAAATTATTCAGAGACCAGAATACAAACCATGTAGAAAACAAATAGCAAAACTTAAATTAGTCTTAAATAATAATTACTCATTAACTTGATTTTCAAGTACAAGCTGAAAGGATCTTCCATTGAAAAGGAAGAACACTAGCTTGGATTAACAAATACAAAAATTAAATCCTCAAAACCAGATATGTAGTGGCATTTTATGGTAATAAAAAAAGGCTATCCATTAAAAATTCTCGTCGCTCAATTGAGATCCACGGATTGAACTGTGTGAATGAATTCCTACGACAGGAGTCTCTGCCGCCATCTATCATCGAATTTGACCCTATCAACTGATAGTGGTAAAAAACCCAAAAGCAATAAGAAGGGGAAACAACAATTTGTTTACGGAGACGAACAGCAATTGGAGACCGACAGCAACTAGAAGAGAATCTAAAAAAAATGGTAAAAGCAAAAGATCATAGTTTTTAGAGAGGAAAAATCATTGTGTGGTGAAGTTGATGGATATGTATTTGATGTTTTGTTTCCATTGATGGATGGCTAACAAGAAGAACATTGAGGGTTTTTCTGCAGTTGATTACTTAGTATTAGGTTTTGGATATTTTTCCACTCTGCACAGAGAAACGAGGCCGAGGGCAACTATTCTACTTATAAGATTTACAGACCGATCTAGCCCCTTCAAATTAGGGTTAAATTGTTGTTGTTGATATGTTAACGGCTAACACGAATTTGATGACTGACAATAATTTTAGGGCACATTTTGACTCCTATTTATGGTCTCGTGTGAAAGCACTTGTAAAACTAAGCTAAAAAAATTTCATATGTTTAACATCATTATAATATTCCGTTTATTCTAGTTCCCCTCATGCGATAGTACTCGATCTTGATTTTGTGTGTTTCCGACTTGTCTCATGTTGACTTTGTTTGATTATAAACTGTTCTCGTATCCATATCTCATTACACGCAAATTACTATCATTAGTGTTACTGGTACTCATAAGTTGTTAAGATTGAGAACTGAGCCCAAATTAGCGTTAATTCCTTAACCCACTTTTTAGATTCCGGCTTCGGTGGTAAAGAAGTTAGAGAGACTTATGCACAACTTTCTTTGGGGAGATACTATAGAGAAGAAAAGGTTATATTGGAGGTCTTGGAAAAAAGTTAATATCCCGAAGAGTGAAGGTGGGCTGGGTATAAGGAATTTGAAGACCACGAACGATGCTTTGTTAACCAAATGGTTGTGGAGATACGGAGAAGAGAAGGCTAGCTTATGGAGGAAATTGATTTATGAGAAATTTGGTGGTGTTGAAGATGCTTGGGTTCCTAAATATTCGAAGATAACTTATGTGTGGGGGTTTTGGCGAGGTATTCTCACCCAATCTTCCATCCTTAAAAACGGGTCAAAGATTTCATTAGGAAGAGGTAATAAAACTAAATTTTGGGAGGATGTTTGGTGTCACGAAAAAACTCTTAAAGAGTTGTGGAAAGTATGTTGGAAGAAAGAAGCATTAGTTGAAGAGGTGAATAATGGAAATGTAGAAATGCCGTGTTGGAACATAGATCCTTGTACAAGGCTTGAAGAGTAGGAAATTCAAGAGGTGATGGAGTTCTCTAGAATTTTAGACAATCAAGGGATTCTTGCTGTAACCGATAAACGCAAATGGACTTCCAACTCGCAAGGTACGTTCTCGGTTAGTTCTTGTTATACTTGGCTTATACATGATCAGGGACGAACCGCACCAACTAAGTTTCCATCTGACTACATATGGAATAAAACAATTCCTCCAAAAATTAGTTTCTGGTTTGGGCAGCAGCACATAGAGTCATGACAACTCTTTCCATGTTACCGAGAAGAGGAATGGCAGTGGTGAATATGTGTTCTTTTTGCAATAACAATGAGTAGTCATTGGAACACCTTTTCCTCCATTGTCCTTTCGTTTGGGAGATTTTGGAACACTTTCTTCATCAGTTAGGCATTGCTTGGGTTCATCCGACGTTCGTTTTCGAGTTCTTATGGAAGTGGAAATTGAAGGTATCTATCAAACCTCTTGAGATATTGTTTGTTGTTTGCTATATGGTGGGTTGTGTGGTTAGAAAGGAATGATATTATCATTGCTAAGAAACAAGTTAGAAAGCATTTAAACTCTCTTATTGTAGACATCAAAGTGTTGCTTCTTAGTTGGTCAATTAATATGGATTCATTTAAAAATATCAAGTTGGATGATTTTTTTTTTTTTTTGATTGGGCAAGTTTGTTTAGAGAGTAGTTTGATGTAAGCTCTCTAAGCACCTTGCTCAACTCTTCTTGTATCTTCGACGGTGCTATCTTGGCTCCATTTCTTATTTATTTGAACTTTGCCTTTTTCGAAAAAAAAGAACTGAGCCCAATTTTTTTTCTAATTGCATGTACCATTTTTTTTTGCCTTACTGAGTGAATCCCAAACTCTTGGCATAGAATGCTAAAACTATTTGAAATAAGTTTGGGGCCTCTGCGATGTGGATCCTTAATTCCTTACTCCACTTATCTACAGTGGCGGAGGCTGAAAGTTCTCGCTGGGGGGACAACTGTGACTAGAATTTGATGTTTAGGTGAATTTGGGAATGTTCTATTCTAAGTCTTTAGAATGATGACATTCTTAGGTGTATGCTAACATTTGAGTTTGGAGGTGAACATTACTTGGTTTGGTATTGAGTGGCAATCCCAAAAGAACTACTACATATCCACTTGTCATCCCTGTTTCAGGCATATTCAAGGATTTGCATGATGGTAGGTGTCTTTTGAGAATCATTATTGCATAGTAGTGCCTTGGAATCTATTTCACCGGTATGGTTGTTACTGCCATATCAAATTTTGATCACCCTATATTTTTCTCTTTGACAAGGTTCGATTAACTTCAGATGCATGTGTTTAACTTTAGAGCTGCTATGAAAGTTCCTGTTGCACTTAGTACTGAGAATGCTTTAAAAAAATAAAAAAAACAAATTGTGAGTTTAATACCTTCGACTTCTGAAGCTGATTATTATTCCTAAATATGTCCGAATGGATTCACGTCGAGCATCCGATTGAGTGAGTTAGGGTTTTGTTGCTCTCACTCTTGCCATCTCCAAACCCTCAATCTCTTCCTCTAATATGTTGCTACAAATTCCAACAAAATGAGCCCTAATATGTTGCTACAACCAGCAAAAATCACCATATAAATCCAATTTAACTCTTCATCATTCCTCAACCCTAATACTCCATCCGTCTCTAAAAGATAGGCAAGTTTGTGTGTAAATTTACACATAAACCTGCCTATCATTTAGAGACGGAGTAATTTCAATAAACTCTAAAAAAAAAAAAAAAAAATCTAACCCAACCAAATCAAATTAAAATACATCAACAAATTAACCCAACCAAATCAAACTAAAATACATCAACAAATTACTTGTTTGCATATCTTCCTCCTTGTTGCATTAAACCTAATTTCTTCTGCGCTACCATCATCGACGTTAATCCCTCTCTTTTTCTTCTTACGTTGTTGTTTATGGGTGAAAATCGTTTCTGCCGATTTCGGTAAATTCGGTGAGTGAGTGAGAAACTGGTTCAAACCCTAAACAAATGTGCTGCACATGAGCACTTTATAGATTCGAGAGATCAATCTGCACAAGTCCGGCCTAAACCAAGAAATGGCGTTCCCGGACTTTGCTTCGGTCACAAAGTGGAGGAGAAGGGTTGATTTGGGGAGGGAAGCAAAGAAAGGTGTTGAGACCAGAATAATTCTGGGAGAGTAGTATCTCGACTTGCATCAGAAAGTAAAAGCTTGGGAAGCTTGCAAGAGATGAAAGCTTTTGGGAGAGCTTGCAAAGTTGCCTTTCTGAGAGTGTAGTATTTTTCTCCTGACCGAGACTTGTCTAATGGGGTGGAAATAGGTAAGACCTATTTATACAAGTCGAGATTGAAACGTACCCTGGCCTCATGAAGGAAGAGAGTAAAGGGTGAAATAATGGGAGGAGGTGGTAACCGCATGGTTTAATGGGTGAAAACGTTTTTTACCATTATTTCCTCTTTTATTTGACCGCTTTATTCCTTTTCACGCTTTCTTAATGTGAGCGTAGTGTCTGCCGCATCTTTGTGACCGCCAAACCAAAACCCTAAAGAAGCATCCCCAGTTTGTGTTGATGTCTCGAGTGTTGGTTGCATCTTGAGTGCAAGTGGCGCTGCTAGTGGCGCGTGTGGCATGTGCCAATGGCATGTGCGGAATGCCTTGGTGGTAGGTTGCACGGTTTGCAAGTTAGGATACCAGCGTGTGTGTTTGAACAAAGAACTGCAGGGTTGTATTAATTGGACTTGTGAAACGATAGCGTCAAGGAACTTTATCAAATTATGTAAACACAGATTAGACTGATGAATGGTCATCAAGAGACGAATCCTTGTTGTTAAACGCAGCTTACATTTTTGACTCTAAAATTACGTAAAGTTTGTGCTTTCAATTTGGCTTATTAACTTGATGTATGAATTGATACCACTGCCCACGGAGCCGAATTGATACCACTTTTTGCGAATTAAAATGTAAGACTATCTCGTTGACAGTTAAATTGTCAAGTTTAACTCTTAAGAAGTTTACGTAATTTAACTGTCAATATAATTGTCAATTTGGCTTATTAACTTGATGTATGAATTGATACCACTGCCCACGGAGCCGAATTAACTTAAGAAGTTTTTAATGCAGGTCTTATATTGACAGTTAAATTGTCATCCTCGGTTTCAGTTCATACATATAACCATTCAAATTATTCAGAGACCAGAATACAAACCATATAGAAAACAAATAGCAAAACTTGATTTTCAAGTACAAGCTGAAAGGATCTTCACTTGAAAAGGAAGAACACTAGCTTGGATTAACAAATACAAAAATTAAATCCTCAAAACCAGATATGTAGTGGCATTTTATGGTAATAAAAAAAGGCTATCCATTAAAAATTCTCGTCGCTCAATTGAGATCCACGGATTGAACTGTGTGAATGAATTCCTACGACAGGAGTCTCTGCCGCCATCTATCATCGAATTTGACCCTATCAACTGATAGTGGTAAAAAACCCAAAAGCAATAAGAAGGGGAAACAACAATTTGTTTACGGAGACCAACAGCAATTGGAGACCGACAGCAACTAGAAGAGAATCTAAAAAAATGGTAAAAGCAAAAGATCATAGTTTTTAGAGAGGAAAAATCATTGTGTGGTGAAGTTGATGGATATGTATTTGATGTTTCTGTTTCCATTGATGGATGGCTAACAAGAAGAACATTGAGGGTTTTCTGCAGTTGATTACTTAGTATTAGGTTTTGGATATTTTTTCCACTCTGCACAGAGAAACGAGGCCGAGGGCAACTATTCTACTTATAAGATTTACAGACCGATCTAGCCCCTTCAAATTAGGGTTAAATTGTTGTTGTTGATATGTTAACGGCTACACGAATTTGATGACTGACAATAATTTTAGGGCACATTTTGACTCCTATTTATGGTCTCGTGTGAAAGCACTTATAAAACTAAGCTCAAAAAATTTCATATGTTTAACATCATTATAATATTCCGTTTATTCTAGTTCCCCTCATGCGATAGTACTCGATCTTGATTTTGTGTGTTTCGACTTGCCTCATGTTGACTTTAATTCCTTACTCCACTTTTGATTCCGGCTTCAGTGGTAAAGAAGTTAGAGACTTATGCGCAACTTTCTTTGGGGAGATACTATAGAGAAGAAAAGGTTATAAGGATTTCAGAGTACTAACCAAGACCAGACTTTTGCTATCATATTTCTAGCCAAATTTAAGAGATTAGGAGTCCATTTAGGTTAATGCTAAGCATGAGTTAGCCAGAGAAGCTAAGAAACTTGTCACTACTTTTTCTTGATTTAGATGGGCTGTCACTTTGGATTACATCCATCGGGTTAATTCTCCGGGCCTCTTGTGCTACATTGGGGGTTCTTACCTACGATAAGGGCACACGTTAGGGTTCAGGATGTAGCTATAAAAAAGCTAGCTACACAGAAAACCGACTACTCTCTCACTATTTTACACTAAACGCAACAAGAAAATAGTATTATCACCCAACCAAATAGTCTAACTTGTTTGGTTGTGCTGTTTCAAATTCAATACAATCGGTTTAGTTGTGTTGACTCAAACTGAATTGCCAGGAAAATGACTCAATAAACCGTGAAGATATACAACAGAATGTTGCGGTAACTCTAATTGCAGTACTAACTGCATCTATTAAAAAGACTTTTGTTAGAGGGAGAGCAAAAAGAGATCCGAGGAGAGCAAAAACCGTAATTGATTCGGTAACTAGGATCGATTTAATATAAATGTCCGAGTCAGGCAAAATTACCCTTAGGATTAAATATTTTTCTTACACGTTCAACATTAACTAAAACCTAACCCTCCCATCGTTTTCTCCTTATAACCCTTACAACCATTACAGAAGTTCAGTACAAACAAGACAAACTACACTTGACAGAAAAACATAAATGTTATGTTCTGATAGTTCGTTGATTTGAGTAGAGGTAGTGCACAAAAATTAGTATCAATTTCATAGTTAATGAAAATCGATTAACTATTCATCAATCATCATTGTTTACCATTCAAATAAATTAAAAAGAATTATCCGCAAATCGTGATAAAGTGAAATCCAGAGACAACACTTCCATCTAGATATAATGAATCCTTACAGAATCAATTGTCGCAACATTTTGGCCTCTTTGCCATAAAACTCTGGATCATGATCCAACTGTATCTATCTGTTGGTGGTACCTAGATTCCTCCGGTCTATTACACGGTTTATTCATTTTTTATTTTGTTTTTATAGTGATTACAATGGCAAAAGTAAAAATCCACCGCCATTAATGAAAGTTTAAGTTTCCGACTTCCAGTAATTAGGGTTAAGTAGAAGAACAAAACGAGGCAGGACTGAGGAGAGTATGTTTGACGATGACTTGACGAGTATGTGAAAAATTCAAGTGGCTAGAAAGGCTAATTTAGTCAAACTCATAGATATATATAAAACCAAGTATAATTACTGAGTTGGTTACGATTCTTGCTCTCCTCAGATCCTCTTTTACTCTCCCTCTAACAAAAATCATTAAAAAACCATTAATTTTCATATAGTAACGCAACGTATTAAACAAGGCAAATTTCGTGCTACGAATTCCCGCAAAAATACGTGAGACTAAAATGTAGAAGTTTTAACTGTAATTGTTACTTTACCATCTAAAAATGTAGAAGTTCCATATCAATAATTAGGAACTGGGAATGGAAACGCAAGTCCTGATTTTGGAGAAGTACAATGCATCTGAGTGCACCATAACGAATGAGATTTCACTCAGAAAATTTAGCAAACACTTATACGATGGAAAAAAAAATAATAAAAAAAGAAAGAAATTAGACAAGAAATATCTCAACTTCTGAAATTGTTGATAGAATGCATACAATTGAAGAATAGACCACAATTATAACACATCCAACAATACACATTGATTCTTAGCTAAACTAAATAGAAATTCATACACGTATTTAGACATTTCATCTGTTTGGATTGCAGAATATCAAAGGAAAACTAATAATCATAGATAGTCATTCATTCACATCTGTACTTTCCAGATCTTGGTCTTTTCCGAGTAGTTAATGACCGAAGAAACAGAGAGGCTGCAAAAGAATGACTAGATTTATCAATCTGTTGTTTCTGGATCACCCGCGTGTCCAAAATCAGATTCATCTCTTGCTTAAGAAGATGGTTGCAAAGTTGAGGCAAACACATCAGGGTAAACAGATTCTTTTGGACCTAATTTGGAGAGGATAAATCATTTTGCTGCTAAATAAAAATGAATTTGTCTCCCACCACCACGCTATATGTAAAGGTTCGTTCTTCTTATATTTCTTTCTGTGAATTTCAGAAGAAAAGAATTGGTGGAAGATGAAGACCAGAGGCAGAAATGTGGAAACGGCGGCTGGAGTTTTAGACGTAGTAGTTTTTTCCCTAACTACATGACATCTCGATGCATATATATATATATATATATATTAAACCCTAAGCCTTCCCTTATCTCTACTCTGTAGTAGACTCTATAGCTTTGGCAATTTGGCGAACCACCTTGTCCAAATTGAGCCCATGCCCACAATAACTCTTATTTTTGTCGATCCAACTATATATACGAGCAAATATGTCCGGATAATATAGTATTTTTATGCGCGCATCCCAACTAAAGGGAAAATTGGGTCCATTTTTGCAATACGATCAAATATGTCCGGTATTGTCATGTCCCCAAGTCGGGCTGCCCTTAACTTTTAACTGCCTGTCTTAAGCCTCAGCAATCATTTAACTATTTCCTGTTTTTACCGTTATCTGCTTTAGTCTGAAATTACTGCCGTGTGAGATGCACACATGTGTAGGGGTGTAATAAGCTAGGTTTAGTTTTGTAGGATTTCCTTCAGTATTCAAGAGTCAATGATTGTAGAGAGAAGGGTAATGAGAAATTGAATCAGAGACTGCGCTTAGTTGAGTGTAGAAGTGTTTAAGTTTTCCTGTGTTCTTCCATGTCACTCTGTGTACTCTCTTAGTCTTGTCAAGATCAAGGAGGTTTTTGACATTTTACAATCCAAATTTCAATGATTCTACTACTGACATTAGTAGGATGATAGTTAATTAGTCTGTAGGTGCAAATAATCCACAGAGCTAGGTGGAACCATCCTGGCCAAGGGCGCACCGAGAAAAACAAACACTAGAAGCATTGAATCACCCCATCAGGTCTGGGCACGAGGAAAGAGGGACGGGGACAGCTCGAAAAGCCGACATAAGGAAGAAAAGCTTTGATGTGACACCCATCGAGTTCGAAGACAATTAATGCACTGACAGGGTTGGTGAAGAGATAAGAGAAACTCGTCCGAAGCAAGACTTGGCCAAGAATCTAAAGGGCGATACCGATCACCTCCACCAAACGAACGACATCGGGTGATGATACCACTCGGCTAGATGATTCGGCCCAAGAAAAGGGAGAGATCGACCAAAGCACCAGCGAGTCGCCCTAGAAGAACATCCAGAAAGCTAGCATGGCATGCTTCGGTGCGTTTGGTATGGCTGGCATGATTTTCCATTGGCATAGAGGTGCGGCTAGCATGGTTGGCATACTTCGGCACGTTTGGTATGGCTAGCATGATTTACCATTGGCATAGAGGTGCGGCTAGTTTAGGCTAGGTGCGGCTAGCATGGTTGGCATGCTTTGGCGCGTTTGGTGTGACTAGCATAGCTAGGGCCAAGGCAGAGTGCGTTTGGCATGGCGCAGCTAGCTTGGGTTAGGTGTGGCTGGCATGATTTGCCATTGGCACGGAGGGGAATTAGGGTTTTGTTCGTGGTAACCCTAATTTGAAAAAATACCCCTATTAATTACTGACTACATGCATTAAATGTCCTAATAAATGTGTCACCGGTGACATTAGGTTATTTGGGGTTTTACGGTTTTACCCTTTGTTTGAAAACCACCATTAACATTAAGTCCCCTGCTTAGCTCGGAACAGGAGCTTTGTTGCGGGGTAAGCATAAGATGGTGACAAACTATCAACAAGAAATCGTAAAGAGAATTGAAGAGGCTTGTCTGACCTTTTCATAAATAGGATTTGGAATCCTTGCCTCTGGCAGTTTTGCGCAAATCGGGAGGCTGGCATAATTGGGAAGTTAGCGTCGTGAGAGACAGGAAGCTGGGCGGCATTGAAAAGTTGTTGCGAGTTGGGAAACTGAGCGTGCTAGCTGGCGGGACCGACGCAAAGTGGTAAGCTGATCGTGCTAGCTGGCGGGACCGGCGCAAGATGGGGAAGCTGAGTGTGCTAGCTGGCGGGACCGGCGCAAGATAGGGAAGTTTGGGGAAACTGGCGCGAGATTGATAGGATCGGTGAAAACAAGGAGGGAGTAAGTGTTTCTACAGATAGCAAAGTTTCCATATTTTTCCTTCCTTCACGCGCGGCTTCAATCAGGGCATCATCCATGCAAAAAAATTCTGGAAGCGTTATGTCCATCATTAATTCCCTTCCTTCTTTAAGGTTTCGTATTCATACCCAATGTAATTGCATCATCTCCCTCGTTTGAGAAAGGGTTCTTCTTGTTGAGTTTCTCTCTTTGCCTAGAGACGAATCATCCTCTAAACAGCCCAGATTCTCCAAGTGAAGGTGCGAGGTCGACTCTTGCAAAACCACCCCGACTAGGGTTATTCGGCTAAGAAGATCATACTTAGGTATGTTTTCTTATTCTTCTCTGTTCGTGTTATTCTCCTTTTTATATGTGTATAGATAGGGTGAACTTGATCATTTTCCCCATTTTTTGCAGTGTATGATGGGACCCTCCAGGGATGGCCGCGCCTTTAACTCTTCGGAGAAGGACTTCAGAATTAGCGGATATCGATCTTATTCTCTTGAGGAGGCATTGGTTGGGATTGAATCTCTGTTCCATGAAGCTAGTGAAATCATTAAGGACCTCCCTTCCATCTATCCCCATGAAGAACAGTTGCATGTTCGGACTTCCTTGGGTTCAGTGAGCATGGAGGATGGGAGAGAGAATGAGGAAGAGTCTTGGCATATTGAGAAGCTTCAGTGCGGCAAAACCTTTCTTCGGTCCGGGTATGGTGTGGATCGGAATGTTTCTAGGTCGAAGCGACGGAAGAGAGAACGTGTGAGGCTCTTAGAGGACAGCGCCATGATTCTTGATTTTGATGCGGATGAATCAAAAGATTTCTTCGAAGTGTCAATGAGAAAACCTTCGAAGGAGCATATGACGGAAAAGAAATAGCCTTTGAAGTTGATGCTAAAGGTGTCGTTGGTGATACCGGGAGGGGTCATGGTGGCGTATCTTTGGACCGGTCGTCGGGGAGGACATAGCTGCTGCTGTGGTTGCTTCGGGATGGGATGTTGAGGTTGCTGCTGCTAACACCGTTAAATGGAACCTTTGTTGCCCGAGGGATTGCTGGGGGAAGTGTTTGAAGATAGCCTTGCCCGAGGGGACTTGTGCTCCACCCTTCGAGGGCTAGTTCTTCCCTTTTGTCATTTCTGTTAGCTTCTTAGTTCCCCTGATGTTTTTTTTTTTTTTTTTTCGTAAACTCATCTTTACCTTCTTCTTCATCAGTCAACATTTTGCTTCATATATATTTTTTGAAAGAGGTTGTGGTATGATGGCTCTGCAATGGTTTTCTGGGTTTATCTGATGTATTTCTTTGATATCTGGAGAATTTGCTTGGAAAGAGATGTATTTTTTTTTTGACGGAAAAGGGGATCCCAGGGAGAAAATACAAACGGTGTATTCATATTGGGGGAGTGCAACTACTAAGATGAATTGTTAAAGGAAATACTAAAGGGGGGAGTGATTGGGAAGTACAACATTTTAGGGATTGGAGACCTTGAGCCATCGCGAATGAATTATCACGCCTTCAGGTGTGTCTGCATTGATGAGCTTGCAATATCCTCCCAAAAGGGTATCCGCAACCAGATACAACTCGTCTTCTCTTTCATCGGGCGAATCAGTTTGAATAGCCATTTTTACTGTCATCCTCCCAACTTGAAACGAGCTTTCCTTAACCACTACATCTCCGATTGAAAACGGGTTCAGATGTCGTGCTATCGTTTGTCTTGGCTTTGTTGGTTTCAATAGAAGTTTCCAAGCTTCTTGCAAAGTGTTCAAATGGTCCAGCTCTCCATTCACATTTCTTGACAGAGTTCGTGCCAGTAATCACGCCGAGTCCCCATGACGGAATGGGGGAAGGAAAGACTGGTTGCAAAAAAGGTTATTCGGTCAGAATTACTTTCATTTGAAAACCATGAGCTAGCGCCAACGGGTCCTCTCCGGATGTCTGGGTTCCTTCAATAGCTCATTGATGCGATAACCAGTGGGATGATTTGTTGGGAATTCCTTCGGGCGTGGACGTCGACAGAGGTTGTACATCCAATTTCGCTTTGTTGTCGAGCACCCATAAGCGTCCCAATATCATGTCATGATCTAGTTCTTTGACAATGTGGAATTTGCTATGCGTTATAGAGTCTCCCATCTTGATCTCTAGGTTGATGTAGCCATGCGCGTTCAAAGTTTCTCCTCTCACGTTCTTAATCACGGACGGAGAATAGGTAGCGTCTTGTTTTGTAAATCCTGCTGCCTTTAGTGTCTTGAAAGTAATGATGTTGTGGTCAGAGGACGTGTCGATGAGCGTGTCGTCAAATTCGTTACCTTTTAAACAGGACGTGGTCAGCAGTCCCAGTTCTCCTTTTGGTTCCGCCTGTTTGAAAGCTTGGGCCCCCGACGTGGTTTCGAGGAGAGAAAAGTCGTTTGCCGGATACAACACGATTGAGAGCCGTGAAAATATCTTGGCGCGCACCTTGGAAAGATAGAGAATTTCGCATACATGTTGCATCATGGATTATACCGTCTCGTGCACGGATCCCCCAGAGGACCAGCAGTTCTTATTGGGAGTGGGTATCGATGCACTCTTTCGTCTCCTGGTTGGAGTCCTCCCGTTTCTATCCTTTCTTTGAAAATATGCTTTAGTCTGTTGCAATTGCTGGTCGGGTGGTGAACGAACCTGTGGTAGTGGCAAAAGACCAGGGTTCGCCATCTCGGCCTCGGTTGGTGGACGTACGGGAGGTGGCGGTCTAATAACATCATTTTGAACCCGGGCTTCTAGGAGGTCAATCACCTCCTCGATGGGAAACGGGAAATCAAGGGCATTTCTTCGGTCTCATGATCTTTGCATGGGAGTTTTAGTGACGGTCTTTCGTGGCGGGGGTTCCCGTTGCGGCGCTTCACGTTTTGGTTTGGTGGCTCGTAGTTGGGGCTTTCCTTTTCCCCTTTAGTTTACTATGTTCACGGAGGATGAGCCGACATTAAATTGATTGCTGATGAGGCGTCTACTCCCGCGAGTTTCACGCATGTCTTAAGTTCGTGTTGTCCTAGCTCTTTCCAGTATTGCTGGTGCTGTTGTTGTAGATCGTCTGGAGGCTTCATGGAGTTCGGAGAACGTTTGGAAGCGCAAGTATTCTAGCAGGGTGCGGTAAATAGGAACCATACCATTGATGCATGCGTTCACCAGTTGTTGCTCGGTCACGTTTGGGTCGTGACAGTCGAGTGCTTGAACCCTGAACCATTTGACGAAATCATTCGGATGTTCGTTATCCCACTGGTACATTCTTCCGAGGTCTGAGAAAGTAACTTGTTCAGACACGAAGAAGTATTTCTTGTAAAACGCAGTGACCATGCTACTCCAGTTGGGAATGCCATTCGGTGAGTTTCGCGCTTCTTTTTCTTTCTTCTTCCGTTTCTTCTTTTGAAAAATGTCTAACTCAAGTTCGCATGAGGAATCCGGTTCGGAAGACGATTCTGGGGTGGAGCCACACGAAAACTTGCCTTTGGTGACCACCGTCGGTGACTTGGAGATGGGAGTTATCCAATTGCTGGGCACAGATGTGGTTCAGACGGTGGATGATTCCCTGATGGTTGCTGTCGTAGAATGGAAAAGGACCCTTTGCGAGTCGTGAGGCCAGTTGCAGGCGCCATTTTCTATCCCCCGTACTTGGTTCCTTATCAAAGTCATGTGCTGGTTGGCGGTTTCAGTGTGCTGGCTAAGTATGAGGCGTTGTACACCAGAATCTGGGAGAAGCATGGATATATGGCCACAACCAAGAAGATCACTAGTCGATTTGCGCTGGTTAAGCGTGTGGAAGAGGCTTTATCTTCCATTGAGGACATGGGTGAGGTGAATGGCCACACCGTTTCAAAAGACGTTATCGCCGACTGTGAGCACCATCGCGAAGTGTGTGTAGAAGAGTAGTTCAATTCTTCGTGGTTTGTCGAAGGCCTTGCTGAGATCCAGAATTCGAAAGATGCAGCAGTCGAAAGCCTTTCTGCAGAGGAGATTGCACGACAGGAGGTAGAACTCGAAAAGCTTTCCAAGATGCTGATTATGAAGAAGCGGCTCTTGAAGATGCAAAGTTGACTTTCTCCAAGAAAACAGGACCTCTGTTGGATGATTTTCCTTGAATGTTTCTCTGTTAAACTTTCATTTAGGTTCTTTTCCTTTTTTTTTTGAAAAAAATATTGGATGTCCGGTTAAAGTTCGATAGGTTTTGATAGACAATTTGGTAGCTTTTGAGGGTATTGATTATTTCTGGGATGAATGGTTTTGATAATATAACTCTGATTATGTTTTGGGAAAGGAATATTGCTTTTATGAAAGTGTGTGCTAGCAATAGCAACAAGACGCAGTAGTATGACGATTTTATTAAGAACCTAAAAACAGATCGTATATCTTGCCCAATCTAAATTTACTCACTTCATAGGTTTTTGAAAACAGTCCTGTATCCAAGTAAAAGGCGGCTTTACTGGTAGCATCGCCAGTTAGTCCCCAGTCGCTGGTAGTATCTTCAGCGAGTCCCCAGTTTTCAGGTGTAGTTTTTACAAATGGTAACCGGGTTGTCTGGCGGTTGAGTCGGATTGAGTCGCAAGTCCCCAATCGCGGGTAGTATCTTCGCAGTCCCTAGTTTTTACGGTGTAGTTTTCTACAACCGGTAACCGGTTGTCTGGCGGTTGAGTCGGATTGAGTCGCCTTCCACTACCATCTTGACATACGGGTCGAAGAACGAGATCGACAGGTCGACATTGTAGCCGATAGATCAATCCTCCCATTGTGGTCGCCAATTGTTTATAGGTGAAAATCGTTTCGTTGATTTCGGTAAATTCGGTAGGTGAGTTAGAAACCGGTTTAAACCCTAAACAAATGTCCGCACGTGAGCACTTTATAGATTCGATAGATCAATCGCCTACAAGTCCGGCCTAAACCAAGAAATGGCGTTCCAGACTTGCTTCCGTCACAACGTGGAGGAGAAGGGTTGATTTGGGGAGGAAGCAAAGAAAGGTGTTGAGACGAGAATACCCGGGGAGAGTAGTATCTCGACTTGTATCGAGAAAGTGAAAGCTTAGGAAGCTTGCAAGAGATGAAAGCTTTTGGAGAGCTTGCAAAGTTGCATTTTCTCGAGAGTGTTGTATTTTTCTCCGACCGAGACTTGTTGTCTAGTGGAAATAGGTAAGACCTATTTATACAAGTCGAGATTGAAACGCACCCTGGCCTCATGAAGGAAGAGAGTAAAGGGTGAAATAATGGGGAGGAGGTGGTAACCGCATGATGTTTATGGGTGAAAACGTTTTCACCATTATTTCCTCATTTATTTGACCGCTTTATTCCTTTTCACGCTTTCTTAATGTGAGCGTAGTGTACGTTGCAAGTTGTGGACCGCCAAACCAAAACCTCGGAATGCATCCCCCGGTTTGTGTTGATGTCTCGAGTGTTGGTTGCATCTTGAGTTCAAGTGGCGCTGCTAGAGGCGCGTGTGGCATGTGCCATTGGCATGTGCGGAATGCATTTATTGCGGGTTACACCTTGAGTGCAAGTGGCAATGCCAGAGCTGCTAGTGGCGTGTTTGGCATGTGCGGAATGCTTGTACGTTGAGTGTAAGTGGCAATGCCAGAGCTGCTAGTGGCGTGTATGGCAAGTGTCAATGGCACGCATGGCCATTAGGGATATGTCCTGGTAAGAAAATCTAAAAGCGATGCATGTTGGCATGTGCCAAAGGCATGCGTGGCCAACTTGGGTCACGAATTCTATTAGGAAAAGCTACCGGCGGCGTGTTTGCATGTGCCAATGGCATGCGTGGCCAATTTGGGTAGCGCCCTGGTAGGAAAAGCTACCAGCGAGCGTGTTGGCATGTTCCAATGGCATGCGTGGCCAATTTGGGTCACGTCCTGGTAGGGAAAAGCTACAACGAGCATGTTGGCATGTGCCAATGGCATGCGTGGCCAATTTGGGTCGCCCTGGTAAGAAAAGCCACCCGAGCATGTTGGCATGTGCCAATGGCATGCGCGGCCAATTTGGGTCACGCCCTGGTAGGAAAATCTACCAGCGAGCGTGTTGGCATGTGCCAATGGCACGCGTGGCCAATTTGGGTCGCGCCCTGGTAGGAAAAGCTATCAGCGAGCGTGTTGGCATGTGCCAATGGCATGCTCGGCCATTAGGGCCGCGCCCTGGTGAGAAAAGCTACCAGCGAGCGTGTTGGCATGTGCCAATGGCATGCGTGGCCAATTTGGGTCGCGCCCTGGTAGGAAAAGCTACCAGCGAGCGCTGTTGGCATGTGCCAATGTCATGCTCGGCCATTTGGGTCGCGCCATGGTAAGAAAAGCTGCTAGCGAGCGTGTTGGCATGTGCCAATGGCATGCGTGGCCAATTAGGGTCGCGCACTGGTAGGAAAAGCTACCAGGGAGCGCTGTTGGCATGTGCCAATGGCATGCTCAGCCATTTGGGTCGCGCCCTGGTGAGAAAAGCTACCAGCGAGCGTGTTGGCATGTGCCAATGGCATGCGTGGCCAATTTGGGTCGCTACCAGTAGGAAAAGCTACCAGCGAAAGGTATTGTTGGCATGTGCCAATGTCATGCTCGGCCATTTGGGTCGCGCCATGGTAAGAAAAGCTGCTAGCGAGCGTGTTGGCATGTGCCAATGGCATGCGTGGCCAATTAGGGTCGCGCACTGGTAGGAAAAGCTACCCGGGAGCTGTTGGCATGTGCCAATGGCATGCTCAGCCATTTGGGTCGCCCTGGTGAGAAAAGCTACCCGCGAGCGTGATGGCATGTGCCAATGGCATGTGTGGCCAATTTGGGTCGCGCCCTGGTAGGAAAAGCTATCGCCGAGTATTTCTGGCATTTGCCAATGGCATGCTCGACCATTGGGTGCGTTCTGTTATGAAAAGCTACCAGCGAGCGTGTTGATGTGCCAATGGCATGCGTGGCCAATTTGGGTCGCGTCCTGGTAGGAAAAGCTACCAGCGAACATGTTGGCATGTGCCAATGGTATGCGTGGACAATTTGGGTCGCGCCCTGGTAGGAAAAGCTACCAGCCAGCATGTTGGCATGTGCCAATGGCATGCGTGGCCAATTTGGGTCGCGCCCTGGTAGGAAAAGCTACTAGCGGCGTGTTGGCTTGTGTCAATGGCATGCTTGGCCATTAGGGCCGCTCCCTGGTGAGAAAAGCTACCAGCGTGCGTGTTGGCATGTGCCAATGGCATGTGTGGCTAATTTGGGTCGCGCCCTGGTAGGAAAAGCTACCAGCGAGCGCTGTTGGCATGTGCCAATGGCATGCGTGGCCAATTTAGCCTAGGTTGCATGATTTGCAAGGCTAGGCGTGGGCGCCATTTTGGCATGGCGTGGCTAGGGCCAAGGTAAGGGTGCTTGGCTTGGCGTGGCGTGACTAGCGTAGCTAGGGCCAAGCGAGTGCGTTTGGCATGGCGCGGCTAGCTCGGGCTAAGTGTGGCTGGCATGATTTTCTATTGGCACGGAGGTGGGCTAGCATGGTTGGCATGCTTTGGGCGTTTAAGTGTGGCTGGCATGATTTGCATTGGCACAGAGGTGCGGCTAGCTTGGGCTAGGTGTGGCTGGCATGATTTGCCATTGGCACGGAGGTGCGGCTAGCATGGCATGCTTCGGCGCGTTTGGTATGGCTGGCATGATTTGCCATTGGCATAGAGGTGCGGCTAGCATGGTTGGCATGCTTCGGCGCGTTTGGTATGGCTGATATGATTTGCCATTGGCATAGAGGTGCGGCTAGTTTAGGCTAGGTGCGGCTAGCATGGTTGGCATGCTTTGGCGCGTTTGGTGTGACTAGCATAGCTAGGGCCAAGGCAGAGTGCGTTTGGCATGGAGCAGCTAGCTTGGGCTAGGTGTGGCTGGCATGATTTGCCATTGGCACGGAGGGGAATTAGGGTTTTGTTCGTGGTAACCCTAATTTGAAAAAATACCCCTATTAATTACTGACTACATGCATTAAATGTCCTAATAAATGTGTCACCGGTGACATTAGGTTATTTGGGGTTTTACGATTTTAACCTTTGTTTAAAAACCACCATCAACAGCCCCCCAGGACCCCCCCTTGGATAGCGCAGTTGAAAATATTCCAACATTCCAAGCCACCGTTTGGCATCACATAAATACCTAGATTAACCAACTTCCTATCATGCCAATACGTCATTCATCCAAAAGCTATATACTCTCCTCTCGTACAACCAAGATAAATCACAGAAGTTTGGTTAGATCCTAAGAAAATTACGCTACATGAATTCAAGAACAAAAAGAGTTCACGAGATATTCGATTTTTTCCACTTCTACATTATCTCGAGACAAAAAAATCGAACAAACTTGCCTCAACTTCCATGAGCAATCACGATTGATCCTTTAGCCAAAAGTTCCCTCAAGGATTAAGCTCTAACTGATGAATATAACGACAAACAGGGGAAATCAATACATAACTGTAAGTACAAGCCAAAATCATCAAGAAAGAACTGACCAAAACTAATTAAATCCATACCACCTACACCACTTGTTTCTTTTTTTCTTTACTGGTTTTCTTCTAAATCTTCTCTACTTAAGTCTCCACACTAATGTAACCCTATTCTCGTAGAAAGAATGAATATAAACAAATTCCACTAACCGTACTTATTAATACTAAGCCAACATTTAAGGGTCAACTAAGCAAAATATTCTTAATTGATACGGTACCTACCGATAGATAAAGTGACCGGTACTCCAATCTTCTAATACAATTCATATACGGAAGGAAAAATAGAATGTATGGGTATTACACTGAGAGTGATGGTTTTTGTTCTTTTGGGTACTCAGAAAGATAAAAAGACCTGGATGCTGAGGAGGCTTTCTGTCTACTGATGTTGTGATTTATGACTATTTTTATTTTGTTTCGCACATATCCCTATTGTGAAACCTTAATTATCAATGGATCTCTTAATTAATACTTTGTATTTATTTGTCCTGTATTTCTTTTTCCTGTGTGTTGTGAATGTCAGATACATTTTCTTAATTATCAATGGATTTCTTATGTTAAAGCTTCTTCAAATGATCAATAAAGAGGATGCTTACCTGAATTTACTGTCTAATGCAAACCTCAGAGAATTGAAGGCCGAGTTAGAGCTATTAACCTTTTACGTCTCTATAATATACGTATTACATGACTTAGTCCTTACATTTTCTTGAATTACATGGGCTGTCATTTTGGATTATATCCATTGGGTTAAATCTTTGGGGCTCTTGTGCTACATTGGGGTTCTTACCCTTGATAAAGGAACCCGTTAGGGTTTAGGATGTACCTATATATAAACCAACTACATAGAAAACCACTACTCTCTAACCATTTTTCACTAAACGCAGGCCGTCTTATTCTCTCTCGTTTCCGATCTCTAATCCTCCAAAACTTTTGATTTTCTCTGGTTTACGAAATGGATTCTTTGGGATGAACTTAGAATCTATGTACACAATCGAAAGAAAACCCACAAGCATTATGATTTTTCCTCTCAAATGTTTCTCATCAATCACCGTCTTATAATTATTCTCTGTAATTTTCTCATGATTTCTTGATTATTTCCCGTAGTATTTTGTTAATCCATGATTTTGCATCTGTGGAGTAAGCCAAGATATGCATCGACCAATCAAGTTGAAGTTGGCCATTCGAAACTTGTTCTTATCAATTTCAAGGGTTAATTTAACTTGTATCATAAACTTAATTTGTAGTATGTTTAATTGTTCCAAGTAAATATAAGACTTCTGTTTGTAATGTTGATTGATCTCGGGTTATTTATTTTATTGGCTCCCGAATTATGCTTGTAAATGAATTACGGTTCCGAGGAAAAAGAAAAGTTGAGTTTATCTGAAGTGAGGTTTTGATAGCCTATGTAGGAATCGAGATATAGTTGTAATACTAATACTAGTCCATGTATCGATGCATAGTACAAACATCCATTTTACACCCACTCTTCATCTTTTTTGATAACCGGTGCATTGGATCTCTTTGATTCAACTTTTCAATTATATCAGAAACATACAATAACTCTTGTACAATATATCCAATGGATGATTCCATTTAAAAAGCTTCTCGTTGTTCACAGAGAGACGGAAACATTAGCAATGCGGCGTATATTTCTTTTATCTGGCATGTTTTCTACATTTTCCCATGAATTTGAACCTCATTTACTAAACATTAGCAATGCGGCGTATATTTCTTTTATCAAGGAATATGACCAAAACACCGAGTATTTCCATGCTTCTGCCTCTAATAGGAAAAGAATTAATTCTATCCATTCTCTAAGAGAGTCTTCAGGACTTTGGATTTCGGAAAGAGATCAAATCTATTCCTTCTTCTCCCATTTCTCCAATATAGGAACCTCGCAGATTCAGGAACTATATGGAAGATCATCCAACATTATTACTCCTTGTATTTTTGATGAAGAAAACTCCTCTTTATCTCTTATTCCTTCAAAAAAGAGATTTGGGACACTTTATCCAATATGAATCAATGGGAGCCCCAGGGGCAGGATGGCTTCAAGTAGGGTTTCTTTAAAGCTAATTGGGATATTTTGGGACCAGATATTACAAACACAGTTCAAGATTTTTTCAAAACTGATTCTCTAGACCCTAATTTAAACCACTCATTCACTACCCTTATTCCAAAAATTTCCACCACTCAAACCCCTCGGATTTTAGACCCATTAGCCTAAGTAATACTATTTACAAAATAATATCTAAAATTGGTCCAATCGCCTCAAACTAATTCTTAATAAAATAATATCCCTAACCAATCAGCTTTTTACCCGGTAGACAAATCACTGATAATATTATCATCACTCATGAGCTTATCCACACAATGAAAACCTCGAAAGCTCAAAAGAGTCACTTCACACTAAAATTAGATCTTTCAAAAGCCTTTGACAGAGTGGAATGGAATTTTATAAAATCCACTCTTTCGGCTGAAGCTTTAATACTCCTCGGGTAAATCTCATTATGCAATGTATCTCTACCACTTCGTATTCCATTCTTCTTAACGGCTCACCAGGGCCTACTTTCAAAACTTCTAGGGGGTTAAGACAGGGTGACCCCCTTTCCCCTTACCTATTCCTTATATGTATGGAGATTCTTTCTAGACTTCTAGAAAATGTTGTGTTGGAGAAAAAAATTTCTGGCCTGAAAATAAACAAAAATGCTCCCAACATCTCCCATCTTTTTCTTCGCAAATGATTGCTTCCTTTTCACCAAAGCCGATTTAGGGGAGGCAAAAAACCTTCTTGACATTTTATCCAGATTTGGGAGATCGCTGGTGTTGATGGCGGTTTTTAAACAAGGGGTAAAATCGTAAAACCCCACGACCTAGTGTTACCCGTAACACATTAACTAAGAGCATTTAACTCAGGTGTAAATAATTAATAGGGGTATTTTTTCAAAATACTGCATTAGGGTTTTCAACACAAAACCCTAATTCCAAAACCAAGCCGCACCCTGCGCACCATGGCAACAATGCCAAACCAAGCCGCATACTGCGCACCATGGCAACAATGCCAAACCAAGACGCACCCTGCGCACCATGGCAACAATGCCAAACCAAGCCGCACCCTGCGCACCATGGCAACAATGCCAAACCAAGCCGCACCATGCGCACCATGGCAACAATGCCAAACCAAGCCGCATCTTCGCGCACCATGGCAACAATGCCAAACCAAGCCGCACCACGCGCACCATGGCAACAATGCCAAACCAAGCCGCATCTTCGCGCAACATGGCAATAATGCCAAACCAAGCCGCACACTACGCGCACCATGGCAACAATGCCAAACCAAGCCGCACTCGCGCACCATGGCAACAATGCCAAACCAAGCCGCACCCTGCGCACCATGGCAACAATGCCAAACCAAGCCGCACACTGCGCACCATGGCGTCAAGCCATATTTCCAAGCCGTTATGCCTTTGGCACACGCCAAATGTACCGCCCTAGGCTTGAAAGACTTGCAACTAGGTCAACATGGCCGTACGTACCATTGGCACATGCCAACACGTACCACAAGCCATATTTCCAAGCCGCTATGCCTTTGGCCCACGCCAAATATAGCGCCCTAGGCTTGCAAGACTTGCAACTAGGTCAACATGGCCGCACGTGCCATTGGCACATGCCAACACGTATCGCAAGCCATGTTTCCAAACCGCTATGCCTTTGGCACACGCCAAATATAGCGCCCTAGGCTTGCAAGACTTGCAACTAGGTCAACATGGCCGCACGTGCCATTGGCACATGCCAACACGTGTCGCAAGCCATGTTTCCAAACCGCTATGCCTTTGGCACACGCTAAATATAGCGCCCTAGGCTTGCAAGACTTGCAACTAGGTCAACATGGCCGTACGTGCCATTGGCACATGCCAACCCGCATCGCAAGCCATATTTCCAAGCCGTTATGCCATTGGCACATGCCAAATATAGCGCCCTAGGCTTGCAAGACTTGCAACTAGGTCAACATGGCCGTACGTGCCATTGGCACATGCCAAAACGTACCGCAAGCCATATTTCCAAGTCGCTATGCCATTAGCACGCGCCAAATATAGCGCCCTAGGCTTGCAAGACTTGCAACTAGGTCAACATGGCCGCACGTGCCATTGGCACATGCCAAACACACACGCTGGTAGCCTAACTTGCAAACCGTGCAACCTACCACCAAGGCCACGGCCCTAACGGCCACGCATGCCATTGGCACATGCCAAACACACACGCTGGTAGCCTAACTTGCAAACCGTGCAACCTACCACCAAGGAATTCCGCACATGCCGTTGGCACATGCCAAACACACACATTTGGTAGCCTAACTTGCAAACCTTGCAACCTACCACCAAGGCATTCCGCACATGTCGTTGGCACATGCCAAACACACACGCTGGTAGCCTAACTTGCAAACCGTGCAACCTACCACCAAGGCATTCCGCACACGCCATTGGCACATGCCACACACGCCACTGCTAAAGCGTGCTACCTCGGCATTGCCACTTGGCGCTCAGGTGCAACTCATGCCAACAAAGGCATTCCGCACATGCCATTGGCACATGCCACATGCGCCCCTAGCAGCGCCACTTGCACTCAAGATGCAACCAACACTCGAGACATCAACACAAACTGGGGGATGCTTTCTAGGGTTTTGGTTTGGCGGTCACAGCATGCAGCGTACACTACGCTCACATTAAGAAAGCGTGAAAGGAATAAAGCGGTCGAATAAAAGAGGAAATAATGGTGAAAACGTTTTCACCCATTAACACCATGCGGTTACCACCTCCTCCCATTATTTCACCCTTTACTCTCTTCCTTCATGAGGCCAGGGTACGTTTCAATCTCGACTTGTATAAATAGGTCTTACCTATTTCCACCGAGACAAAAAGTCTCGGTCGAGAGAAAATACTACACTCTTTAAAAGGCAACTTTGCAAGCTCTCCAAAAGCTTTCATCTCTTGCAAGATTCCTAAGCTTTCACTTTACGATACAAGTCGAGATACTACTCTCCTGCACTATTCTCGGTCTCAACACCTTTCTTTGCTTCCCTCCCCAAATCAACCCTTCTCCTCCACTTTTGGACCGAAGCAAGTCCGGAACGGCCATTTCTTGGTTTAGGCCGGACTTGCAGCATTGATCTCTCGAATCTATAAAGTGCTCACGTGCAAAGACATTTGTTTAGGGTTTGAACCAGTTTCTCACTCACCTATCGAAATTACCGAAATCGGCAGAAACGATTTTTACCCATAAACAATTGGCGACCACAGCGGGAGGATTGATCTTTCGGTTACTACATCAAGTTCTAGCTCCCATCCGCAAATTTCACGCAAGCATGGTCGGCTATCAGGCAATCTCCACAAACATTGATCCCGCCCAAGGTCATGATAACTCCTCAATTTATGGAAGCAACACCACCAATGGAGAGGTCCCAAGGCTGGTTGACCTGATACGTGTTCAGGAGATCCACGCCAGAAACATGGACCTAATGAAGGACGCGATTACAAAGATACTCGACTTCCTCATCAATCTAACATCGGGGGGCCAAGTGATCCATGCTCCCAGAGATCAAGAGCGGGGACTAATATCCCAAATGAGCATGCTCAAATCATCGGTTTGTCACCGACCGGAAGCCAGCGGACCAGGAGAGGCGACCATGTTAATAGAAAACTTATGTGAGTTGCTGCATCTCTCCAAGGACCGGCGAACAAAGACGTTCTCTCGCTATCAACCGAATAGCACTAAACGCATCACTAATTCCTACACCCGCGGGGACTCCAAGGATCCCCGGAAGATCCGTCAACAATATTATTTTCACCGATGACGACATGATGGTAGAAGACGGTCACAACCGGACCTTGCATGTTACAGCTCTCGTCAAGAACATGGAGTTTCGAAGAGCACTCATTGACACGGGTGCATCCTCCAATGTCATCACTCTCAAGACACTCAAAGCTGCAGTTCGAAGGAACTGAGGAAACCCTGACAGTAAAACGGCGAACGATAGCTTCAATGTGGCTTTCACAACCTGAGAAAGCCGAAGATGATGACTGGAGAACTCCTATCATTCAAGAACTCAACAACTCACTTTTTCAAGGGAAGGTCGACCTCAAGACTTTCTTGGAATCTCTTTATGCTTCAAGGTGTTCGTATCGCTCGAAATCCAGACGCCTCTCGTCAAGGTGTCTCGGGAAAGAGGAAGCAAAGAACGGCGACTTGAACATATTCATGCCGAAGTCGTGGAATAACATCGTGGTAACCCTCACCGTCGTTTACAACGACTTGGATACTACTGGCCGGGAGATGGAAACCCAATCCCGATTGCTCCAAAAGCGTGTCCAAATTGCCGGCGCCCCCATGTCGCCGAAATCCTCAACATCAGCCATACTGGGATCAGGCGGGAGCCGTACATCACTTTCCCTTCGCGATGGCATTCTTCCTACTAACAAAGAGGATGCGTCCAAACTAAGACAGAAGTCCAAAAGATTCGTGTTCCATGATGGGGTTTTATATCGCAAGAGTTTCGGGGAGGTCTACTAAGGTGTTTGAACGGCATGAGGTCCCGTTATGTTAAGAGAAATGCACGAAGGCGAACACCAAGGAAAACAAAAATTATTCCCCGAGATACACGAGAGGTACCACTGGACGACCATGGAAGACGACGCGACTACCTTCGTTCAGAAATGCCGAGAATGCCAGATTCATGGAACCCTCATCCACGCGCCTCCAACACCCTTGCACGCAATAAGTAGCCCGTGGCCGTTTTATAGCTGGGGACTCGACATCATCGGGAAGATCAACCCCCCATCCTCAAAACAGCATGAGTACATAATAACCGCGACCGAGTACTTTACCAAGTGGGTTGAAGCTGTCCCGCTGAAAGGAACCACTGGAGCCACAATCGCGGCATTCATCAAGGAGCACATCATCTGCCGTTTTGGCGTACCTAAACACGTCATCACCGACAACGGCACGCCTTTCGCTAACAACCAAGTACAGGAACTACTTGAGAGGTACGGAATCAAACAAGTCTTCTCTACCATCTATTATCCTCAGGGAAATGGGCAAGCCGAAAGTACCAACAAGACTCGATCCGAATCCTCACTGACAAAGACATGACAATCCTGAACCCGGCATGATCAATTGCCAATGGCTCTCGGGCATCTGAACATCTCCTAGAAGATCCACCGGCATGTCTCCTTACTCCCTCGTCTCTACGGTAGAGACGCGATCCTCCCGCAGAAATCAAGATCCCGTCCGCTTTAATTGCCACAATGAGCGGACCCTGGAACGAAGCCGAATCACTCAATGCCGTAAGTATGAATCGGATACTCTAGACTCCAAAAGATCGAGGCGGAGAGGAACATGCACAAATATATTGAAACAGGATTTGTATGTACAACAGGCCATGTAAAACCTGTGGTCTTCAAGGAATGAGATCGGGTGCTAAAAACCGCCAAACACATCCAAAGAAGACGCATCAAGACCAAGTTTTCTCCCAAATGGGAAGGGCCGTACATAATCACTAAAGCATACAACAACGGTTACTACAAGATCATCAAAGAAGATGGGGGAAAGCTAGAGACGTTATCAACGGAAAATGGCTTAAGGCGTACTACGCCTAATCATTCCCCCGCAACATGCTACATCAAAAGTGTGAACGTCCGTGCATTCTCTCCGCTTTACTTTCTTTCTTACCGATTATCGAATTTCAATACAAAGCCAACGGTTAATTGAATCTCTTTATTTTCTTCAAAAAAAAAAAAAAGAGAGAGAAAGGGAGCCTTCGAATCTCATAATGCAAATCGAAAAGCCCATCTAGTAAATTATAATCCCTACAAAATATCATCTTCAATCGGCCATGATATCTTTCAGTCCTACTCTTCAAATCTCGAGTTAACTCTTCAATCTTCCGAGACTCCAGGGCCAAAACTTCCTCTTCTTCCAGCATGGCTTTCGTGGCAGGAATCACACCAAGCAAGAATACCCGCCCAATCAACCTTCACAATATTGAGGCGGTGCCGCAACCGCCTAACGTTAAATTCCAAAGATTCGCAGTGTAGACACCATGTTCTCCCACTTTTGAATGGCTGACTCCACAACAGCATGAATGGACACATTCTCCATCTCAGCAATCATTGGCAAAAGACACTTCACTACGGAAACCAAAGCGGACGAACAACACTTCACCACGCTCCTGGTAGCAATATGGCCGTACGTCTTCCATATCCTCGTATAAAGGGCTACAAATTCTTTCCGCACCAAGAAACCACCAACATTCCGATAATTGGAGGAGAGACACCTCATACGAGTCCCAAACGATAAACCTGCAGAAGGGTATTCATGACAAGAGAGCCCTAAATCAGCATTCTCCAAGTCTGCAGCAGTCAACAAGGTCGGACTTGAAGGAAGAGGAACAACTAGGTCATCCTTGTCGATAACAGTGGACGCATGCTCCAACAGGATATCTCCGCACAAAAAGGAAATTTCCCCATTTACACAACAAGTGTTAAAGTGTGTGTCGATCCGCAAAGAAGAAGAAAACATACCTAAGTATGATTTTCTTAACCCGAATAACATTTGTTGGGATGCTCATGCAAGAATCGAGACTCGCGCCCTCATCAGGAGAACCCGATCTGGTTAGAAGATGACTCGAATCTGCGTGACATGACAAAAAGAGAAATCCAACAAGAAGAATCTTTTCTCAAACAAGGAATATGATGCGGTTGCGTTGGGTATAAATACGGGATTTTAAAAGGGAAAGGAAGCAATGAGGGGCATAACGCTTTCAGATTTTAGCATGAACAATGCCCTAATTGAAGCCGCACGTGAAGGAAAGCAAAATAAGGAAACTTTGCTATCTGAAGAAACGCCTCTACTCCCTCCTTATTTACATCGGTCACGCCTTCAAGCACGGCTTCAAGTTGCACCGGCCCCACCAATTGCGCCGACTTCCCAATGTCGCCCAAGTCACGCCTGCAAGCACGCACGGTTTCTACACTTTGCGCCGGTCCCACCAGCTAGCACACTCAGTTTCCCAATTCCGCCAACTTCCCAACGTCGCCCAAGCCGCACCGGCCCACCATTGTGCCAACCGCCCGATTTGTGCAAAACTACCGAGGCAAGGATTCCAAATCCTATTTATAAAAAGGTCAATTTTCTTTACGGTTGGTCGTTAATAGTTTGTCACCATCTTATGCTTACCTCGCAACAAAGCCCCTTTGCCTGAGCTAAGCGGGGGACTTAATGTTGATGGTGGTTTTAAACAAGGGGTAAAATCGTAAAACCCCACGACCTAGTGTTACCCATAACACATTAACTAAGAGCATTTAACCAGGTGTAAATAATTAATATGGGTATTTTTTCAAAATACCGCATTAGGGTTTTTCAACACATAACCCTAATTCCAAAACCAAGCCGCACATCTAGCACCATGGCAACAAAGCCAAACCAAGCCGCATACTGCGCACCATGGCAACAATGCCAAACCAAGCCGCACCCTCCGCACCATGGCAACAATGCCAAACCAAGCCGCATACTGCGCACCATGGCCACAATGCCAAACCAAGCCGCACTGGCTGCGCACCATGGCGGCAAGCCATATTTCCAAGCCGCTATGCCTTTGGCACACGCCAAATGTTGCGCCCTAGGCTTGCAAGACTTGCAACCAGGTCAACATGGCCGTATGTACCATTGGCACATGCCAACACGTACCACAAGCCATATTTCCAAGCCGCTATGCCTTTGGCCACGCCAAATATAGCGCCCTAGGCTTGCAAGACTTGCAACTAGGTCAACATGGCCATACGTGCCATTGGCACATGCCAACACGATATCGCCAAGCCATGTTTCCAAACCACTATGCCTTTGGCACACGCCAAATGTGGCGCCCTAGGCTTGCAAGACTTGCAACTAGGTCAACATGGCCGTACGTGCCATTGGCACATGCCAACACGTCCGCAAGCCATATTTCCAAGCCGCTATGCCATTGGCACATGCCAAATATAGCGCCCTAGGCTTGCAAGACTTGCAACTAGGTCAACATGGACGTGCACGTGCCATTGGCACATGCCAACACGCATCTTGCAAGCCATATTTCAAACAGCTATGCCATTGGCACATGCCAAATATGGCGCCCTAGGCTTGCAAGACTTGCAACTAGGTCAACATGGCCGACGTGACATTGGCACATGCCAACACGTCATCAGCAAGCCATATTTCCAAGTCGTTATGCCATTAGCACGCGCCAAATAGGCGCCCTAGGCTTGCAAGACTTGCAACTAGGTCAACATGGTGTACATGCCATTGGCACATGCCAAACACACACGTCGGTATCTAACTTGCCGTCGTGCAACCCACCACCAAGGCCACAGCCCAACGCCACGCATGCCATTGGCACATGCCAAACACACATTTGGTAGCCTAACTTGCAACCGTGCAACCTACCACCAAGGCATTCCGCACATGCCGTTGGCACATGCCAAACACACACGCTGGTAGCCTAACTTGCAAACCGTGAAACCTACCACCAAGGCATTCAGCACATGCCGTTGGCACATGCCAAACACACTTGCCGGTAGCCTAACTTGCAAACCGTGCAACCTACCACCAAGGCATTCCACACACGCCATTGGCACATGCCACACACGCTACTAGCAGCTCTGGCATTGCCACTTGCGCTCGAGTGCAACTCGCAACAAAGGCATTCCGCATGTCATTGGCACATGCCACATGCGCCCCAAGCGCACCACTTGCACTCAAGATGCAACCAACACTCGAGACATCAACCCAAGCGGGGGATGCTTTCTGGGGTTTTGGTTTGGCCAGTCAAAGCATGCGGCGTACACTACGCTCACATTAAGAAAGCGTGAAAAGGAATAAAGCGGTCAAATAAAAGAGGAAATAATGGTGAAAACGTTTTCACCCATTAACACCATACGGTTACCACCTCCTCCCATTATTTCACCCTTTACTCTCTTCCTTCATGAGGCCGAGGCACGTTTCAATCTCGACTTGTATAAATAGGTCTTACCTATTTCCACCGAGACAACAAGTCTCGGTAAGGAGAAAATACTACACTCTCGAAAAGGCAACTTTGCAAGCTCTCCCCAGCTTTCATCTCTTGCAAGCTTCCTAAAGCTTTCACTTTCGATACAAGTCGAGATACTACCCTCGGGAATTATTCTCGGGTCTCAACACCTTTCTTTGCTTCCCTCCCCAAATCAACCCTTCTCCTCCACTTTGTGACCGAAGCAAGTCCGGGCGGCCATTTCTTGGTTTAGGCCGGACTTGTGCAGATTGATCTCTCGAATCTATAAAGTGCTCATGTGCTGCACATTTGTTTTGGGTTTGAACCAGTTTCTCACTCACCTAACAAATTACAGGAAATCTACAGAAAGCGATTTTTACCCATAAGCAGTTTGGTCAAGTGATAAACCTTCAAAAATCCCAGGTATTTTTTTATGAAAAGAATCCATCGAAACATGGAAAAATCATCGCCAAAATTCTAAAAGTCCCTACGATGACAAAAAGTGATAGATATTTAGGTACACCTCTCTTTTTGATAAAAAAAAAGAAAGGATAATTTTGAGCCTCTACTCCAAAATACTATGACACTCTCTGCAAGGTTGGAAATCAAAACTTCTCTCACAAACGGGAAGAGCGGTGCTAATAAAATCGGTTCTACAAGGTTACCCTACTTATCAAATGCAAATCCTTAACCTCCCCAAGCAAACCTTAGATCAAATGGATAAAATACAAAGAGATTTTGGTGGAACAAGGATAAAGCGAAAGAAAAAATAAGGAGGTTATTTTAAAGCTTGTGTAAACATATGCAAACCTATCTCACAAGGAGGTCTTGGGATAAAAAACCCACATCTTTTCAACATTTCTCTCCAAATGAAACTGGCCAGCAGACTGATTTCAGAACACAATCAATTGTGGGCAAGATTATTGAAAGCCAAATATTTTCGTAACAACCACCCATTAGAAGCTTCTAGGACTTGAATCTTTCTTGGATATGGACAAGCATACAAAAAGGTCTAAACCTTATCAAAAGGAAATTTCGTTTGGCAAGTTAAAAATGGAGCTTCGGTAAAGATTTGGGAACATAACTGGTTACCATCGGAAAACAACATTCAAAAACCAACGGTTTAACAGTCGATCCCACAAAGGTAAGTGGTGATTACACAAGATGAAGTATGGGATTTATAGAAAATTGATACTCTATTCTCCCATAATATAAAAGAGAAAATCCTAGAAGTATCGCCAAATATACAAGAACAAGATAAAATTAGATGGCAAATACCCTTTCGCTCAGGAGGAAATTTTCGGGCGCAAAATGTTTACAATTTCCTCATAAATCAAGATCGGGAAAACACCAACTCTGGTGAATTTTCCTGGCAAAAAAATCTGGAAAATCAATGTGATTCCGAGGATCAAGTTATTCATTTGGAAATTAGATCAGAAAGCTCTTCCAAGCAATGCTAGACTAGGAGCTCATAATAAGGATTTTATCACAGATTTCCCAATGTAATAACAATCGACAGAAATAGAACAACACCTAATAAGATCTTGTCCTTTTCCTAGAGATTTGGTTTGGTCTCTCCTTAGATGCAATTAATAAGAATTAATACAGACTCTATGGTGGATTAAATTAAATATTGGATCTCGGAAGCGATTTCGTTAACTATTCGGGGAAAGATTGCAAGAATATCTGGTTCATCCGGAAATACCCGATGCTCAATATTATTTGACAAAATAACCCCAAACCCAAATTCTCTTATTGAGCAAATTAACAAATTCATACAACAATATCCACAAGAGAATATCAAGAAGACCAAAAGAATTCAACCAAATATGGATAACAAGGATAAATGGTCAAGTTTATCTTGATTTGGATCTATTCATAAACGCGGCATTCAAAAAGGAAAATTCAACTATGGGATATGCTTTTATCACTGCGGCTACCCTTACTTCTCTTCGCCCATTAGTGCCTAGTTAGTGCCACTCCCAGTTTGTTGCATACTCGGTGCATCATTTCTATAGATGAGAGATATCTAGGGTCGTGGTTACAATATTTGTTTCATAGGGCACACAATACATACAAAATATTATGGTCTCTCCCGAAGATAGAGGTTTTAGATTAACGGTTGAGTTTCACTATCATCGGTTTCCGACCACTTTTTTGCAACCCTATGCACATATTTACTCGCAAATGAGATTAATCAAATCGTGGTTATACTTTTTCACGGTGTGTGCCCATACTCATACGGCGCAGTACACAAAATAATAACAGAGACCGAGACCAGACAAACCATAGATTAATTTATTTATTTATAAAAAAGAAAAAAAATTCACAAGCAAAAAAAAAAAAAACTTCAATTTTGAATTAGAATTAATCAACATATTGATCTTCGCATAAGGATCTTTAGCAAGGATGAGAACACTAGCTAGCTAAAATTAGATTAGAAAAATACAAAATTAAATCTTCAAAACCCATATATGCGAGTAGCATTTTTATGGTAAAAAGAGTACTCCTTATTCCTCTCTCAATTGAAGTCTATCCATTCAAATTGGTTTGAATCTTTTTATGAAAAAAGAGATCTGTCATTCATATCAAACCGGAAGATGTTGCTCGTGAAGGGAAGCCAATAATTTGTTTACGAGAAATAACATCAATTAGAAAAGATTCTAGTAATCCGTGATGGCTAAAGGAGATAACATCTTAGTTTTTTGAGAGAAGAAATCATTGTGTGGGGAAGTTGTTTTTGATGGACATATGTTTCTGCTTCCATTTATGGATCACAAACAAGAAGAACATTCGGGAGTCTGCTGCTTTCTTTGTTTATTTTTAGGTTAGATTTTGGAACTTTTATTTTTCCTCGGAAAACTTTTTATTTATAAGGTTCAAAGATCGATCTAGTTCGTTCATTTTAGGTTTAAATAGTAATCGTTGATGTTGTTTTTAATATCAAATGTAACATCTTACACAAATTTTATAATTTGACGAAATTTAATCACAGGGCGGTCTGTGATATGTATTATTTTTAACATAGATGCGAAAGGTGATTATTTGACTCGCCTTAACTAATTTTGAGTCTCCGGAAGATTTTGGGGCATACCTCTAACAAAGTGTGTGCTCCCATGTCAAAATAAGAGCACCCAAAATCGTGTGCAAATGCTAAAGTAATGGATTGGCCAACAACTAGATCAATCTATCAATTTAGTGTTGGGGGAATTACTGATCCGGGACGCTATGCACAATATTGAACTTACACAGAAATAATACCAATCACAACACCAAAGATTAAGGGCAAACTTCCACTATAACAAAGTTATAGGTTGATATTTCAAAATTGATAGATATCCTTAATGGAATATATCAATTATAAACTATAAGTCTTGTAAATATTTGAATTCATACGCATTGAAAGAGCATTATTCAACAAATATAGTGTTGAGTTCATCCAAATTGGATGAAGTGTTGAGGTGCATCAAATTAACATAATCTGCATTTTCATCACTAAACCCTTCTTTACCAAACACTTAACAAGAAAAAAATTGAGCGCTCACGGATAAGTACGAGGTAAAGTAAGTTTGCGTATTTATTAGATAATCCATTTAACCTCTTTGCTTGTTGCTAGGTGCATATATAATCAGAGCTAAGAAGCCAAATGGAGTAAGGCACCCCATCATCTAGAATTGCTAGCTAGATCCCACATTGAGAGAACATTATTAGTTCACAGATCAATAACACCATCTGCATTTTGATTCCACAATAGAACAGAACCCAACATCTCCCATTCTCAAGATGATTAATTACACTGTTAGCGTTAAAAACCAACTTGAGAATTACTACGACACTAATTTTTAAAAATGTTTTCAGCTTATAAAAAAACACACAATTCCAGATAACACATGATTAGCGATTAAATGAAGAATTGTTACACATGACAATCAAACCGATACCCATTACAACCAAAACTTAAATTAGTTTTAAATTATAATTACTCAAGCTGAAAGGATCTTCAATTGAAAAAAGGAGAACACTAGATTAACAAATACAAAAGAAAATTAATCTTCCAAACCGAGATATGTATTTATTTATGGTAAAAGAGGTTTGACGTTAAAATTCTCGCTCAATTTAAGTCTACCCGTTTGTCATTGTTCTCTCGCATAGGAGACCATCATCATCCAGCTATAATTGAAATTGTTAAAAGAGAACGTGACAGCCACAAACTAGAAGAGAATCTAAAAATATGGTAAAAGTTGACCCTGATAATATGATGGGTTATTTAGCGTTCGGTACCTAGCAAATGTCCAACACCTAGCTTTAGTACCCAATATTTGAAATATTAAGGGTTGGTACCCAGACCCGACGGAGACTGTTAAGTCAAATAGTTCACTCAAGAAAAGAAATATTATTTTTAGCAGCAAATAAAATTATTTAAAAACCCCAAAACACCCTTTGATCCGACCGTCTAAATGAAGATTTTAAATGAACCCTTGAGTGTGACTTTCTTTTTTCTCTTATGAACACTGCCGCCGACTCCGTTCTCTCGACACCACCATTTCAGTAGAATAGAGAAAAAGAAATGAGTTCTTATCAAGATATTTACTAAATGAAATCAATATATCCAAAAGCAATTACAAAATGAGATGAATTTCAAACTCAACTATGGAGATTGACGGGTAAGAAGTTAAAGCTTAAATTTTTTATTTTTGATGCTGAGTTTTCTATTGTGGTTCAAGATGGATGATTTAGTCTAAGTTTTGAGATTTGGATTGATCAAAAAAACTTTCAGCACAAAAGTGATTCAAGTTACAAAATGAACTAGATCTTAAATCTTCAAGACTTCTTCACCATCAAAATCATCAAGAGGGCTGCTACTGGATGAACACCGGTTCGATGATCGTGCCAAGGGTATAATGAGAAGAAATAGGCAGTGAGTTAGTGTTGGGGTCGTGTTCTGATTTCTATTTCAGATGTGAAACCAGCAAGAAATGAAAGCATTATGGGTGATGGAGGATCTGACCTAGATTACGGAAAAGTAGAATAGCAAGACGAGTAGAAAGGGATCTGATTCTGTATAGTTTGCTGTTGATGATGAGAGAAGATCAATTGAGAGATAATTGAAGTTCAAGAAGGAAATGAAGGAGGATTAAAAGCTCATGGATGAATTTTTTTTCTAAATTAGGTTTCGTTTTTAGTTTGAATTCCTCGGTGAAATAGAACTTCAAAATGAAAAAGAAAAATAAAGGTTTTCCATCGATTGATGTAATTTCAGGAAACCCCATATTGTTACACGGTGGTGAAAAGTTTCTAACAATTTAAAAGGGGAGTTTAATTTTAAGGGGTAAATGTGTAAACTAATACTTTTTATTAAATAAAAATTAATTTAAATAAAATTAATATTAGTCAAACAGAGACTTGGACGGTCAACGTTGGGTCTGGGTATCATCCCTTAATATTTCAAATATTGGGTACTAAAGCTAGGTGTTGGACATTTGCTGGGTACCAAACGTTAAATAGCCCTAATATGATAGTTTTGAGAGCAAAATCATTTTTGTGGGAAAGATGTTCTTGATGTTTTTGCTTTCCCATCCATGGATCTTGAATGGACGAAGAACATGAGATTTGTTGATTTTTAGGATTAGGGTTAGTTTTTTGGATTTTATTTTATTTTCCTCACTTGTGATTAGATAGATGGAGGCTCGAAGAAAAGAGGGCAACTATTCTAACACAAGAACCACCACAGCCAAAAATAGGGTGTACTTCTGCTCAAGATTTCACCTATGTTCACCAACTCTTCACACCCGATTATGCAGTGGAAAATCTCTTTAACGAACATTTATTTAATCACGAGGCAAGTAAAGCTTATTTTTCTTATTTCCATTCACCCTTGCAGTCGACAGGTTGATTTGGTTATTGAGAAAAACGTGTGTTTCTCGGTCAAATCATGTGATCAGCAGATGTATCAGGAGACTTCTCTTCTCCTACCCGATGGATACTAAGATAAATAAAAATCTATAGCAGATTGTGAAATTGCTACTTTACCAGGATTAGTCAATTCTGTGGGAAAGCTATCTCCAACCTTTTCTCTACTAAAGATGTGCTTGGTATTGCAATTGTTGGTGATTATGATTTATGTCCCCTATGTGAACTTCAAACAAAAACTACAACCCATCTTATTATGCACTGCAACTTTTCAAGAGAAGTTTGGTTCGCTGTCGCTGGACAAGTAATAACACTGGTACATTATCTGAATGGATTCACAATTGGTTTGATAGCTTACACATTGGGGCAATTACAAAGAATGAATTAGTCAAAAGAGCTATCATCGCCTGGAGCATTTAGACGGAAAGATGTGACAAAGCTTTCAACAGAAGCAATTCCGTCCCTGACATGACCGTTCAGAGATGCAAGAAGATGATTGAAGAACATTCAAACAGATTGCTAAATCACCACATATTACTCACAGGTGTTAATCGTCAAAATGTTCACCGGATCCCTCCTCCAATAGACCGTTTGACTATAAATTGTTGTGTTTCTTTCGATTCAAATAATCTTTCGGGAGGCATTGGTCTAATAATTAGAAATTTTGCAGTGTGCACAACACGCAACAAGGTGCATCGCCTCTGAACGGGTTAGAAGCGCGAAATAGGCTGAGTGTATGGGATTGTGGAGTGTTTGTGCGATGGGCTAAAGAATTATAGCTTGAAAGAGTTTACTTTAAAACGGACGCTAAAGTGGCTGCAGACGCTGTCAACAATGACAATAGTGCCATCGATTGGAGACTACATCATATTGTTGTAGATATTAAGAATTTAATTTCAGTTTTTAGTTCTTGGAAACTCTCTTATTTTCCAAAAGAGAGGAATAAAGTAGCTGACATTCTAGCCAAAATGGCTAGAACTGATAGAATTTCTTTGTCAGGGGTTGTTTTCCCCCACCTGCAATTTCCAACCAAGTTTCTGTAGATTGCTCTCATGTATTGACTTAATCCTTAATATCAATACATTTTTTCTATTTCAAAACAAAAAAAAACAAAAAAAACATTTCTCATATCATGTATCCACAAATTACTATCATTGGCAATGGCATGACCCATGGTTGTTAAGTTTGAGAACCGAGCCCAAAAGAAGTTCTAAATGTATAGATATGCAGCGACCTTGATTAAGATCAGAAATAAAATCCACATCCATACAATGAACTAAAATCTACAAACCAAAATCTACCTTTGGCAGCTCCAAGTTTACATCAACTAGTGATGTAAACAGAGTGTTACAAAAGAGTTATTTATTTATCCGTTTACCCTGCTATTTAAAGGTCCACGGAAGCTAGGTTGCTTGGTTCGCCTCTATCTCTCTCGATCTGTTTTTCTTTTCTTCTTCACGCCGCCTCAAAAACCAACCACAGCAATTAATGGCTTCAGATCTGGATAATATGATGAACAACAACAATTAAATCGCTCAGCACAATGATTTCTCCTCTCAACCATGTCCGGTTTCTCTCTCGTTTCATTTCTTCCAGCTTTTAATATTGCAGTCGCTGTTGAAAATGCCGCTGATAAAACAAAATACAAAAAACACGGAGTAGGAAATTGGGAGGACCGGAAGCAAGAAAAATTCTGATGTGGCGACGCAGTTTCCTGGCGACGCAGTTTCGTTTAGGGATCGATCTGAGCTCATAACCTGTATGATTGATTTGTTATCTAATCAGGAAAAATGGGTTCCTGATGAAGAATACTGATAAATGGTTCTTATTTTTTTGTTTTGAAAAATGGATGAATTTTTACCAATAATGTATGAATTATATATTTGTATAATTAATTTTGATGGATGCGCTGAAAGTAATGGGTAAGGATACTCTAATGTGAATTCTTAATTATGAATCCATCTCAATAAGGTAATTAGGATAAATTTATGTGCTAGTGTGTTTCTTTCTAGTGTAAATGTCAGCTCCATTCAAAGTCTTCTTAAGACCGTTAATACTCATCTTGACTTGAAGTTTTAAGCCATATTACCTTCTATTTGATAAAAATAAGACTGATGCTTGACGTGATCAAGAACCAATTTGTCAAAGTAAGTTCTAAAGCTCATAACAAAAAAAAAGACAAACATTGTTGCATAAGTTTTGAACATTGGTGAAGAGACCTGAGTTCAAAACTCATTAGCATCCAAATCCTACTAAATTTTTGTTTCAAAATAAATCATCGTGTTCAACAAAAAGTAAAATTTTACCTTGATCAGTCGGTAAAGTTTGAGTTTTAATTCTACTACCTAAGATACTCCAACCAGATTTTTTCTTTTTTCCTCTTGTTTTAGTATTTGTAACACAATCATCATCCTTGATAAATAAACTGAAACTCTTCTGAGTCAAATCTTTGACCCATCTCATTGTAAGCTTCCCACTTGAACTTTCACTTTTTATTGGTTCCGGTTCTTCAATTTGCAAAGAACAAATCCAAGTAAAAGTTTGAAAGAAATTACCATAAAATTCCAAAAAACAAAAAAAAGCTTACAGTAATGATTTTGTTAAAAAATAAAAACTCACCTTCTTCTGGCAATTAGGGTAAATTTATGTGCTAGTGTGAATTCATTTTAGTTCATTTTAGTTCCTTACCAATTATATTCCTGAAAAAATAAGGTGCATAACGAGTTATGTAGCGATTTTTATTAATTTCGGATAATTTTGGGTGTAACTAAAACCGAAAAATATTTTGGGCCCGAAAACAAGAATAATATATTTTTTAGGTCTTAACCTAATTTCCCAAATAAAAAAACACTAATTTTGGTTTATAATGGCTTGAAAGACCCAATAACCTCTCGCTCAATCTAACACATGCTCCCTCCGTCTTTTTTTATTTTATTTTGGTCTCATTTTTTATTTGTTAGTGTTGTTATAGACTTATTTTATTCACAAAATTGGTTAAAAAGACCAAAATCAAAATTTCTGGGTGAAAAGGACAATTAGATTTAGATATCTTTATTTAAATGGACAAAAATTTAAAATAGGCGAGGATGTAACCGCTTTATCCTGTACATTTTTAAATATTTTTTCTTATTTTTATTTTTATTACGTGTTGATGGTGGTTTTTAAACAAGGGTAAAATCGTAAATACCCGACCGACCTAGTGTTACCGCAACACATTAACTAAGGGCATTTAACTCGTGTGTAAAATATTAATAGGGGTATTTTTCAAAATACCAGCATTAGGGTTTTTCAACACGTAACCCTAATTCCAAAACCAAGCCGCATATCTTTGCGCACCATGGCAACAATGCCAAACCAAGCCGCACCTCGCGCACCATGGCAACAATGCCAAACCAAGCGCGCCCTCGCGCACCATGGCAACAATGCCAAACCAAGCCGCATACCGCGCACCATGACAACAATGCCAAACCAAGCCGCACCCTCGCGCACCATGGCAACAATGCCAAACCAAGCCGCACCTCTCGCGCACCATGGCAACAATGCCAAACCAAGCCGCATCTCTGCAAGACCGTGGCAACAATGCCAAACCAAGCCGCACCCCGCGCACCATGGCAAAGAATGCCAAACCAAGCCGCACACCGCGCACCATGGCGGCGAACCATATTTCCAAGCCGCTATGCCTTTGGCACACGCTAAATATAGCGCCCTAGGCTTGCAAGACTTGCAACCAGGTCAACATGGCCGTACGTGCCATCGCACATGCCAACACGTACCACAAGCCATATTTCCAAGCCGCTATGCCTTTGGCCCACGCCAAATATAGCGCCCTAGGCTTGCAAGACTTGCAACTAGGTCAACATGGCCGCACGTGCCATTGGCACATGCCAACACGTATCACAAGCCATATTTCCAAGCCGCTATGCCTTTGGCCCACGCCAAATATAGCGCCCTAGGCTTGCAAGACTTGCGACTAGGTCAACATGGCCGTACGTGCCATTGGCACATGCCAACACGTATCGCAAGCCATATTTCCAAGCCGCTATGCCTTTGGCCCATGAGCTCAAATATAGCGCCCTAGGCTTGCAAAACTCGCAACTAGGTCAACATGGCCGACGTGCCATTGGCACATGCCAACACGTATCGCAAAGCCATGTTTCCAAGCCGCTATGCCATTGGCCCACGCCAAATATAGCGCCCTAGGCTCGCAAGACTGGTAACTAGGTCAACATGGCATCGTGCCATTGGCACATGCCAACACGTATCGCAAGACATGTTTCCAAACCGCTAAGCCGTTGGCCCACGCCAAATATAGCGCCCTAGGCTTGCACGACTTGCAACTAGGTCAACATGGCCGTACGTGCCATTGGCACATGCCAACACGTATCGTAAACCATGTTTCCAAAACCGCTATGCCTTTCAAATATAGCGCCCTAGGCTTGCAAGACTTGCAACTAGGTCAACATCGCGTACGTGCCATTGGCACATGCCAACACATGCCATGTTTCAAACCGCTATGCCTTTGGCCCACGCCAAATATAGCGCCCCTAGGCTTGCAAGACTTGCAACTAGGTCAACATGGCCGTACGTGCCATTGGCACATGCCAACACGTATCGCAAGCCATGTTTCCAAACCGCTATGCCTTTGGCCCACGCCAAATATAGCGCCCTAGGCTTGCAAGACTTGCAACTAGGTCAACATGGCCGTACGTGCCATTGGCACATGCCAACACGTATCGCAAGCCATGTTTCTAAAACCGCTATGCCTTTGGCCCACGCAAAATATAGCCCTAGGCTTGCAAGACTTGCAACTAGGTCAACATGGCCGTACGTGCCATTGGCACATGCCAACACGTATCGCAAGCCATGTTTCCAAACCGCTATGCCTTTGGCCCACGCCAAATATAGCGCCCCTAGGCTTGCAAGACTTGCAACTAGGTCAACATTGTCGTACGTGCCATTGGCACATGCCAACACGTAGCGCAAGCCATGTTTCCAAGCCGCTATGCCATTGACCCACGCCAAATATAGCGCCCTAGGCTCGCAAGACTTGCAACTAGGTCAACATGGCCGTACGTGCCATTGGCACACGCCAACACGCCGCTCTGGTAGCTTTTCTACCAAGGCCACATCCCTAACGGCCACGCATGCCATTGGCACATGCCAAACACACACGCCTGGTTACCTAACTTGTAAACAGGTGCAACCTACCACCAAGGCATTCCAAGCACATGCGGATGGTACATGCCACACACGCCACTAGCGACTCTGGCATTACCACTTACGCTCGAGGTGCAACTCGCAACGAAGGTATTCCGCACATGTCATTGGCACATGCCACATGCGTCCCTAGCAACACCACTTGCACTCAAGATGCAACCAACACTCGAGACATCAACACAAACCGGCGGATGCTTTTTAGGGTTTGGGTTTGGCGGTCACAGCATGCAGCGTACACTACGCTCACATTAAGAAAGCGTGAAAAGGAATAAACACTACAAGAAAATGGGCATCTAGTGACAAATATTTTTGTCACGGAACTACCTGGTTTGTCGCCAAATAAAATTTGGAACAAATTTTTTTTTGTCATCTAATCATTGTCGTGGAAACCTTTTATGGTCAGAGATAATTTTGGTGACACCAAATTTTATGTCGAGGAATATAACTTTCAATGACTACCGTAAACTGTCTCCAAAGTTCAAAATTAACGTCAGAAAATTCCCTCTTCAAAATTATTCCTAACAACAAATGATGTTCCTCACTAAACTTTTGTGTGACAACTTATTTTTGTCTCCATAATGAGTTATGCCAACAAAATATTTTGTCTTTGAATCATACTTTACCAACAATTATTTTTATCTCCATAAAAGCTTTCAATGATCGCTACTCATGTCTTTGAAAATGGTTTGTGAGGCAAATAATAGAGTCGTTAAAAATGAGATTTATAGACAATGGCGGTCTCGAAATTAAGTTTTAACAACTAATGTATTTCATCTCCAAAGATTCATTGTCTAAACAAAAGTTTTAGTCTCGGAATAAAAGATAATAGTGACGAAAAATATTGAACCAAAATTATATTTTTAAGGCCCGATATATTCATCGCTAAAAAATATGTTATAGACAAATTTGTTTGTCCCGTAATGAAAAATTTCATACACAAAACGTTTTTGTGCCAAAAGAAAATATTTTAGGGACAAAACATATCATCTTTAAAATTATCCACCAGACACGAATATATTCGTCACTAAAAAATTATATTATTAACAATTTATTTTTTATCTCAGATTAAATAATTTTAGAAACTACTATATTTGTCCATAAAGCAGTTAAATAAACAAATACTTTTCGCAAATACTACATTTGGTGACTAATATAGTTGCCTTTGACAAAAGGAAAGGCAAACAAATTCTATTATGGTCTCCAAATAGTATTTTCGGGTGAGGAAAGAATTTTGCATTAATTTTTATTTTGAGACTAAACGGCTATTGAAAACCATTTTCGCGATCAACTTAGAGATGTACACCATGATAAACCTGACTAAACGGGCTACTCAAAACCATTTAAACAAAATATTATATCACTATTTTAAGCAGTAATTGCACTCATTGTTGCTAATTGAACTATTTAAAAGATGAACCTTTCGAAATACTAAAGGAAAATAATACTCATGTAACTTCATCTAAAAATAAGGATCAACATAAAACCAAGCACTAAACAGCTTCGGATCTTCATTGGTGGATCGGGAACCACATTGAAAGCATTGCCCGAAATTTTGTTTCATTTTCTCTATGTATGGCTTGATTTGCCTCTCGTAAATGACGATCACGATGCCTCCGAAAGTTAAGAAAAGTATTAAAGTCGGCACTGGATGATGATTAACATATATACATCACTTATATTCTCCAAGTACATACATCTAGTAAAAATTTACTTCACCTTAATTCTCTCCACACTCTCCATAGCAAAGCGGTCGCACAAACTTGACCAACTTGCTGGTGAGATGTTCCCAAAAGGATTACCCCGCGCTTCTTCAATAGTTGCATAGTTTCTAAAATGCATCAACATTTCATGCTTAAAATTAATATATCCCTTTGACATACGGTAATTCAGATATCTCTTAACAGACGGTCTTCTGGTGTCTAGCATGAAATTATCCTACAACATAATCGCAAACAAGAGATGTGAATCACATATTTATTTCAACCATCAATCAGAAAAAGACCATAGAGATAATTTTGCATTTAAAAAAGTTGGAATTACCTTTAATTGTTCGATTAATGTCTCCCTATCTTGAGAGGAATTTTATTCCATGACTTGTATCCCAAAGGAGAGAAAGCATGAAGAATCGTATCACATTCACCGGCCAAATCATATCTATGTTCTCCTAAAAGTTCACCAGATTGTTCATCAATGACATTAGGCTCCTTCCATTCTGAGCCACCCATTCCTCCAGTCGCATTCTTGGTAGTTGTCCCCTGACAATGGGATCTCCTAATCTTAGTCCTTCTAGAAAATCAATAAAAAAACAATAAAATACCAAGTAGTGACTGTGACTGATAGATGATAAATTGAGCGTAAGTCATTGGAAGTAATTTGCAATATCAATGTTTGAAGCAGCCAACTGATCCATTCGGGTAGTAGGATATGCCTAACCTAGATATCATATCAACATAAAATACAATATAAGAACTGGTCGTTCAAATACTTGATGATAGTGGACCCAAATGCTTTCTGCAAGAACCTCAACCCACAAATTAAATAAAATTATGATTAGATCTTTACAACATAGATAGATACACCAGTCAATATAGGAAAGGAAAGCCTAAAAAAGTAGTGTTGAATCAGATCCCACTTGAACACAAATTAAGTACACGCTTCTATAATTGCATATGTCGATTCCCATTTAAATTTCATGTGAAGCAAAAGTTATCAATCTAACAGATCAAAAAGATATGCAAAGAAGATTAATAATCTTTAAAAATCAAACACATTAATGAATCAGCACATCAGCGAAAAGATTATCAAACCCAATCATTTGAAAAAAATTAAATCTACACATAACAAATTGAAAACCATTGAAACTACAACCCTTTATTATGTTTCTGCATCATATCTTTGCTCATAGTCAGAGGTATTTTGAAATAGAAAAGATGATCAGAAGAAATGAATCAGTCTAAGAAATGAATCATACTTTCGTAGTTGACAGCAGATGAACAAAGAAAAGAAGCTACGGTTTTGTATGGAGATCAATCAGGTCAAAAAAAAAATAGTGAAAACTCAATGACCTCTTTTGCTTTCCCTCTGCATCCCGCCCAGAATTAAGAAGTTATTTTGCTTTCCCTCTGCATCCCGCCCAGAATTGAGAAGTCACTCTTATTCGAAATAACATGATAGATCCATTAATATCGGCCACCTCTCAGACGGTTTTAACTGAAAAGTTTTTCTCTATTCGTCCATATCTAATTTCTTCTGGAATCTTATTTTGCTATTTTTGATAAAAAAAAATCTGAATATTCAAAGGAGAAGTGAGTGTGTGGACTACGTGTGTGAGGTGAAAATGGAAACGAGATATGATGAGTAAGACCGACTGCAACTATCTCCTTCCCGTTAAGTCGAGCACCTGTTAAACCAGAAGTCTGTATAAAGACCCAATAGCATGACGTGTTAAACACCTAAAAAATATGTGTAACTAATATGTGATCTTTTAACTTAACACCTGCCCATATGCATGCATTATGACCCGGCGTATCTCTTTAGAAAATGTTGTTGATTAAGTCAATCATGATATTACACGACATGGTATACTCTCGAAGCAACCTATGGGACGTATCCATTAGTTCATGGTTAATGTCCATATTACTATGTGGTTAATGAATACATTCCAACACAAACTAGTGGTTATGCTAGGTGTTTTCTGAGGGTCAAGCCAAATATGAGAAACTAAGAACAACACGGACCCAAAACAACATTGATCTAGTTCCCTCAAATTATTCACATCTAAACCATCATTCCCCTTTAGAACACAAAGTTTTTTCCAAAAAAAACCACAACATTTTTTTCGGAAAATGGGTCATTTGTCCAAAAAAATTTAAAACACAGTTCAAATGGACAAGTAAAAAATTTATGGGTGAAAATGAACACAAAAAAAAATAGCAAGGATGAAACCGGATTCATCCCGGCTTAAACTTTTAAAAAATAGCAAGGATGAAACTAGATGCATCCCGTGTAAATTAAAAATAACAAAAATATTTGAAAATGGGCAGGATGAAACTGGTTACATCCTGCCTATTTTTATATTTTTCCATTTAAACAGTATCAAAATCTCACTGTCCTTTTCACCCAGAAAATTTTGATTTTGGTGTTTTTAACCAATTTTGTGATTTTTTTTCTATATTCCATCGCACCTAGAGCTGGCAAACGGGCGGTCCGGGGCTGGCTTGTTACGGATTACACGGTGTTGATGGTGGTTTTTAAACAAGGGGTAAAATCGTAAAACCCCATGACCTAGTGTTACCCGCAACACATTAACTAAGAGCATTTAACTCAGGTGTAAATAATTAATAGGGGTATTTTTTCAAAATACCGCATTAGGTTTTCAACACGAACCCTAATTCCAAAACCAAGCCGCACATCGCGCACCATGGCAACAATGCCAAACCAAGCCGCATATCGCGCACCATGGCAACATGCCAAACCAAGCCGCATATCGCGCACCACCATGGCAACAATGCCAAACCAAGCCGCACCCTGCGCACCAAGGCAACAATGCCAACCCAAGCCGCACCTCGCGCACCACTGACAACAATGCCAAACCAAGCCGCATATTTGCGCACCTGCAACAATGCCAAACCAAGCCGCATATCTTTTGCGCACCATGGCAACAATGCCAAACCAAGCCGCATATCGCGCACCATGGCAACAATGCCAAACCAAAAGCCGCACCCGCGCACCATGGCAACAATGCCAAACCAAGCCGCATACCGCGCACCATGGCAACAATGCCAAACCAAGCCGCACCCGCGCACCATGGCAACAATGCCAAACCAAGCCGCACCGCGCACCATGGCAACAATGCCAAACCAAGCCGCACCGGCGCACCATCGTAACAAGACCATATTTCCAAGCCGCTATACCTTTGGCCCACGCAAAATATAGCGCCCAGGCTTGCAAGACTTGCAACTAGGTCAACATGGCCGTACGTGCCATTGGCACATGCCAACACGTATCGCAGCCATATTTCCAAGCCGTTATGCCTTTGGCCCACGCCAAATATAGCGCCCTAGGCTTGCAAACTTGTAACTAGGTCAACATGGCCATACGTGCCATTGGCACATGCCAACACGTATCGCAGCCATATTTCCAAGCCGTTATGCCTTTGGCCCACGCCAAATATAGCGCCCTAGGCTTGCAAGACTTGCAACTAGGTCAACATGGCCGTACGTGCCATTGGCACATGCCAACACGTATCGCAGCCATATTTCCAAGCCGCTATGCCTTTGGCCCACGCCAAATATAGCGCCCTAGGCTTGCGAGACTTGCAACTAGGTCAACATGGCCGTACGTGCCATTGTCACATGCCAACACGTATCACAGGCCATATTTCCAAGCCGCTATGCCTTTGGCCCACGCCAAATATAGCGCCCTAGGCTTGCAAGACTTGCAACTAGGTCAACATGGCCGTACGTGCCATTGGCACATGCCTACACGTATCACAGGCCATATTTCTAAGTCGCTATGCCATTGGCCCACGCCAAATATAGCGCCCTAGGCTTACAAGACTTGCAACTAGGTCAACATGGCCGTACGTGCCATTGGCACATGCCAACACGTACAACAGGCCATATTTCTAAGTCGCTATGCCATTGGCCCACGCCAAATATAGCGCCCTAGGCTTGCAAGACTTGCAACTAGGTCAACATGGCCGTACGTGCCATTGGCACATGCCAACACGTACCGCAAAGCCATATTTCTAAGTCGCTATGCCATTGGCCCACGCCAAATATAACGCCCTAGGCTTGCAAGACTTGCAACTAGGTCAACATGGCCGTACGTGCCATTGGCACATGCCAACACGTACCGCAAGCCATATTTCTAAGTCGCTATGCCATTGGCCCACGCCAAATATAGCGCCCTAGGCTTGCAAGACTTGCAACTAGGTCAACATGGCCGTACGTGCCATTGGCACATGCCAACACGTACCGCAAGCCATATTTCTAAGTCGCTATGCCATTGGCCCACGCCAAATATAGCGCCCTAGGCTTGCAAGACTTGCAACTAGGTCAACATGGCCGTACGTGCCATTGGCACATGCCAAAACGTACCGCAAGCCATATTTCTAAGTCGCTATGCCATTGGCCCACGCCAAATATAGCGCCCTAGGCTTGCAAGACTTGCAACTAGGTCAACATGGCCGTACGTGCCATTGGCAAATGCCAACACGTACCGCAAGCCATATTTCTAAGTTGCTATGCCATTGGCCCACGCCAAATATAGCGCCCTAGGCTTGCAAGACTTGCAACTAGGTCAACATGGTCGTACGTGCCATTGGCACATGCCAGCACGTATCGCAAGCCGTGTTTCCAAGCCACTATGCCATTGGCCCACGCCGAATATGGGCCCTAGGCTCGCAAGACTTGCAACTAGGTCAGCATGGCCGCACATGCCATTGGCACATGCCAAACACACACGCTGGTAGCCTAAACTTGCAAACCGTGCGACCTAACACCAAGGCATTCCGCACATGCCATTGGCACATGCCAAACACACACTGGTAGCCTAAACTTGCAAACCGTGCAACCTACCACCAAGGCATTCCGTACATGCCATTGGCACATGCCAAACACACACGCCGGGTAGCCTAAACTTGCAAACCGTGCAACCTACCACCAAGGCATTCCGCACATGCCGTTGGCACATGCCACACACGCCACTAGCAGACTCCGGCATTATTGTTACTCATGTGTGTATAGTCTTATCCTGCACTGCATTATTGTTAACCTTCACACATCATTGTCTGCTTGTTTGATACATTGTGAGCTGTCTTTGCACATTATCAAATAGTATAACACATCCGGATTTTCTGATATTCCAAATGATAAATTCTAGCATATTTCTATCAACATGTGGATTAGAGGCATTTACGCTAAATAAAGTACACAACTATAAGAAGAAGTTCACTTCTAGTTAGTAAATCTGCAAATTATACCCATAAAATTCACGAATCCGTTTGCATCATCCATACTTTCGGAAACCCGACTTAGATTTGTGCATTTTCATTCTAAAACGATATAAACATGTACATACGAATTTGAATATGCTAGAAAGTCGTTTAAGGTCCTAAGCATAGCTTTATGCATGCTAAAATGGTTTTCGATTGAATATGTCTTGGGCTCTTCGAGATCTAATCCATCCATATTAGTATACCTATTACTTTACCCAGTAGTGCCTATATAATTTTTCGTCAAACGTGGCCTCATTAGATAGATGTTTAAAACCTTCAAATTATGAAAATATACAAAAACTAAAGTATTCGCCTCTAGAATTATGTAGCACATTTTTTTTTACAATAAACCAAAGGGAAAAATCAACATTGATAAATAAACCTAATATAATAGTTTTATTGTTCGTTAATCTCAAGCTTCTTCGATATAATAGTCCACCCGAAGTAGCTATAGTTCTTAAGTAAGTTCGGTTTCATGCAAATACGAATTCTATATAAACATGAATGCCAATTCTATATAAACATGAATGCCAATTCTATATAAACATGAAATGCTTAATTTATAGACAAATTAGGAAATCTAAATGACAAGCTTTTGCTTATTTTATTTTTCCCAGGATACTTGCATCCGACATTTATGCTTAAATGTTGCAAATTAAGAACTTGATATGAACCTTTATAGCTCAATTTTCTATGCGGGGAAAACCCACCTATCCTAATCCTATAGACATTCTAATACTGCATTTAATTTGTCCGTCGACCACTCAATTTCAACAGCCGCATCTCAATTTCATGGCTGATTTCTCGCCACCCAAATTAACTTGAACCACAAACTTCGAGTCTTCCTCAGGTCCGTGTCGTTCTTAGTTTCTCATACTCTGGCTTAACAAGCATATAAAACACCTAGCATAACCACTAGCTTGTGCTGGAATATAGTCATTAACCATGAGCTAATGGATACGTCCCATATGTTCCTTCTTCTACACCACTATGACGTGTAAAGAAAAAAAGAAAAAAACTTCTCAAAGAGAAGATATGGATGAACAAAAAAATTTCGATGCGGTTGTAACCATCAAAGAGATACCGATTTTAGTGGGTTGTTTCTGAGTTAGGATAACTTTTCAAATTTTGGCGGGATGCGGATCAAAAAGCTTGATCCTTTTGGCGGGATCCTTCCCGCTCGGTACTCCATTTTTCTCATCTATAAATAAGGCCCTAAGATCATCGACTTCGACTCACAAAGTTCATATACATCACCTCTGAAAGACGGTATTGTTCTTTCCAGATTGTTGTTTAACTCTTAAATTTTCTCGATTCATTAGTAGATTCTAAAGCTTCATTGTTTCTCTCAATGAGAAGATTTTTTTCTTTTAATGAATGCATAATCTTATTTCTCTTTTTTACGTTGTTTGATGAATGGATTCATACTTTTAATGAATGCATAATCTTGTTTTTCTCCTTATAATTAGGTTTACAAACTACTAAGACATGTGCTCCAACTGACGCTGGTATAGTTTAATTCAAAAATCCATTGCTCTTTTTCTTTGTCGCATTTATGTCTCAAGTATCGTTTCGACAAACGATTACAGTTGATATCGAGATGCCTTTTTTTCTTTTCTTTTTGAGATATCAGCAACCATTTCAAAATATGTTCATTGTTATTTTTATAATTGCAGGATCTGCATTGGGGAAACGGAATGTCCGTGAACGGTCACACGGCATAGATCTAGATGATTGGATTGCCCATAATGGAAAAATGCCTATCAAATTCTCACGATGTAGCGGGGGAACCAAATTCCACAAACAGGTGCAAATTATCTACTGAATGATACGGCATAATTGTTCGTGACTTTGCTCCGATGCAACATACTTCTTGGAAGAAAATTCCTGAGCATGAAAGGGTTGTTCTAATTGAACGTGTCAAGGTAGACAGAACTCTTCCAAAGATGTATTTTGAGATCTTTTGTTGTTATTTTTGATTATTTGGAGACAATTTTGATCCACCTGTCAAACTTTATCATGTTATTGTAGGACAAGTTCGAACTGGACATTATGCGTCCTTCTACCAAGAAATACCTAAATGATTGTATGGGCAGGGCCGGTATGAAGAACTACAGGACTCAAATGTCGGCAGTACTTCAAAAGTTTCAAACTATTGAAGAATCTCGCTCGAAGCCATTCGAGAACGTCTCAGTAGAGAATTGGTTGTGGTTGTGTGACCATTTTTCTTCGGACAAATTTAAGGTAAAGTGATGGTATTTTTATTTATAAATTTTAGGTTATGTATATTTACCGAAATTTCGTTTTTAAATTTGAGAAGGTGTCCGCAAGCAGATCGAACAATCGGGAAGCAAGTCGAGTACAACCACCGTGGAGGTTCCCTAGGCGTTTCAAGTGCGCCTAGAGAAGGTATTTCTGATTACAATTTAAGATCGTGTAAAAAGTATTTATGTTGTTCTTCGTTGATATTTTCTTCTTCATCCGAAAAAAGTTTTGGGAGTGCAAGTCGCCAAAATACAAACTTTTACGATACTCACACGCATATCAAAGAGGGTCAGCGTGTTTGGATATCTGAAACAGCTCACGTTCAGTATGTAAGTTGAATCAGTTGAGGATTACATTTCTAATTACAGATTTTTTTTGTACTTTCTTTACACCTATGCAATGGTCTATAATGTTTTCATTTTTTCTAATTACTAAAAAAATGATTGTTTTCTATTGACAAAATCAACTTACATGTTCAGGACAAAATGGTCGAGCTGCATAAGCAAGGCATTGAGGCGGGGGGCACACCTGATGAAAATGAAATATATGACGAAGTTCGAAGAGGAAATCAAAAGACACCGTAACCTTAGACTTTACGATGAGGAGATAGAAGAACTCTTTGCACTCCTTGCAACGAAGGATGAAAATCAAGCGAGTGTGAAGACCAAGTTCAGGAGATGAAAGAGGATGTAAGTTTTCGACAAAATGTCCTTAATCAAAATGTTGGCTCGTAATCCAAATGTTCTTTGCAAACTTGGATACTATTAGGGAAGATGCTTAGTTCTTTATTTTCCTAGAATCACTACCTTTAAAGTTTATTAAGAGTTTGTCTTAGGTGGATGTTTAGAAGTGTTCTTTTTCTGTTTTTCAGTTTGTTAGATCTAGTGAGTGTTTCCGCAAGTCTGCCTTTTCTGTTTATTTGTTTGTCTAAGTATTAAGTGTCAGGGTCATGTCTTTTAAACATTTCAGTAATGTTAATGAATGTGTAGTTGTTTTCTTTTTAGTAAGTGTTGTGTTTCTTTTCTTCGATAGCTTATTTATTAACTAGTTACTTCATCTTTCTTTAATGGCATATTTTGTCTCAATGAAGAATGAGGAATTATGCAAAACGGATTAGGAGAAGTGGGTTTTCTCCAATTCGAATTCGAATACCTAAGTTGAGCTATAAAAGACCTCACCTGTTCGTAAAGAAGTTTAAACTCAAACTTGAGTTCCTGGTAAGTAAGAATTGATTTTTTCTTCTCACGTATTACATTAGTTCCTTAATTGTAGCAAGTTGTTTATTTCTGTTGGGAACCACTAAACTGTGTTTGTGGGAGCAACTTAGGTTGTTTTAATATGTACAAATCTTCGTCTATATAATGGTTGTATGTAACTTAACCTATTAGAACCTAAGAAATCTCTGCGGATTGACAACAGTTCACAGTTGCATTGTTTGAATTTGTACATTTTCTAGAATAAGTAATATGCAGTAGTAATTAACAGTCAACACCTAAGCTGAGTATACTCTTGGCTGAAATTATATATGGCCGAAGTGCAAATTACCGGAGTGCCCGTTTGTGTTACGCCGTTGGGCTTCTTTAATCGGGGCGCTTTTACGCTTTATAAATTTATTAAACAAATCCAGTTACCTTTCTACCCAATTTCGGTCTTGACTAGTTCAATTCAATCCCCTAATTCCTTGCCGCTGCACCACCAACTAGCTGATGTGTTTTCGAAAATGGGAGACACGATCACACGAAGTTTGTGGTTAAGTTACGAGAAGTCAGAGGTGCTTCTGTTGAAATTGAATGATAAACGGAGTAAATTTTTATAGGATTGAGATAAGTGGGTTTTCTCCAATTTGAATTATTGGCCAAGAAATTTAAGTGCTGCTATCAAAATTGAGTGATCGACGGAGAAATTAGAGTATTGGAATTTGTAAAGGATTGGGAAAAGTGGGTTATCTCTAATTCGAATTCGAATAGGAAAATTGAGCTATAAAAGCCCTCAGCTCTTCGCACATTCACCACCAATCCATACAACTACTACCGGAACCTCAAGAACAACACGAGTTCTTCTTAGGTGTTCAGTACCAGCAGGTTAGATTGATTCGGTGGTTTGATTTCGAGTTTTTTTAATTAATTGTTAAAACTTGTTTTTCCTTGAATTTTTTAGATGTATGTATGAACAATTCTGATGATAATCTTTTTGGCCGTGTCTCTTTAGGTATCACTGAAAGTGAGAAAAAACACCAAAACAAAGACCGTTCTAGGGAGTAGGGGTTCATAAAGCAAGTAAGTGTATGACAACCGATTAACTATTATTTTTTTTTTTTTCTTTTGATTCTTAATCAATCAATTATATTTGAAATTTCTCTAATTCTTTTGATTTTGATTGTTCTCACTATATAACCCTAGTCTCGATTTTAAGTTTTGAATTTTGGTCTCAAATTTGGTTAACTAATACAACAAGTTGGAAATTGGAATGTATTTGAATTACTATGAACAGTTGTAGACGATTGAAAGATTTGTGTACACATTACTGTTAATATACATAATCAACTAAAATCTTGATCCGTTGATCACGACATCACGTTGTCAATATATAGCAATTAGCAAAAGCCAATTGTTGTAGGCCTGTAGCTTTGTGTATAGTGTCAATTACAGATTGATGCAGTGCGGAAGCGTTGAATAGAATTAATACTAAAACTCATACATTTCTGAGATAACACTCAAGAAACTCAATATTCTTTATTCATCAAAAAACTGTCTAATACTAAACAAAAGAGCTCTTTATATAGATAACTCTTGTAAAATCATTAATTATTCTCTAATCAATTAATATATATTTGTTACCTTAGCTAATAGATATTATATAAAATAATAAACTACTACAATAAATATTATTAGATATTACTTAAAGATACCTAAATAATGAAAACTAAAATATTTTAAATAAATTAAAATATAACTTATAATAAATTAAATAATAAACATGTATATTCTCTTTCCATAAATACTCCACCATTCTCCCCTTCTCAAAAAAAAATTGGCCCTCGAATTTTGCCGATATTTGTTCTTGTATAAATAATTCTTCGATGAGAATCCTTATAATCCTTCAACTTAAATAATCTTGGCATAATTAATATCTGATTGAAAAATATTTATAATCAAAAAAGTGAAGTTGATGCCGTATATCCACCTGATTACATACTGCTTCAAGAGAATATGGATCAACATAACTAGAACATAATATGATCTCATCATCAGGATAAATATCATAAATTGGTGGTAGATTCCAATCCACGACAACATGATTTTTGTCAACCACAGAAAAAGAAAAAATACCATCAAACCTTGAGATTTCAAGCTTTAATCCGGATTCCGATGAATCTTCGGACTATGTGCAACTTCTTGAAATCCTATCTCCTTGTCACCAAAGAGGTTTTTGTTTTCATCACCGGTCTCCTCCTCCACTCGTTGTAGGCTAGGACCATGATGGGGCTCTTCTTGAGGTTGCAATTCAGCCCAATAAGATGGTGAGCGCCTTAACCGGCCCGTTTGACATTATCTATTACCACTTGCTCTTTCTCATCATTGAGAGCGGCTCTTCGAACAACACCATAATCTCTTCCTCGAAACATGATGCAGGAGCGTTGCCTGTCTCTGAACCAACTGATGCAGTGCGGAAGCGTTGAATAGAATTAATACTAAAACTCATACATTTCTGAGATAACACTCAAGAAACTCAATATTCTTTATTCATCAAAAAACTGTCTAATACTAAACAAAAGAGCTCTTTATATAGATAACTCTTGTAAAATCATTAATTATTCTCTAATCAATTAATATATATTTGTTACCTTAGCTAATAGATATTATATAAAATAATAAACTACTACAATAAATATTATTAGATATTACTTAAAGATACCTAAATAATGAAAACTAAAATATTTTAAATAAATTAAAATATAACTTATAATAAATTAAATAATAAACATGTATATTCTCTTTCCATAAATACTCCACCACAGATACAGTATGTTGATCACGTTGTCAATATATAGCCAATTGGCAATTGCTGTAGTTCTTAGATTAAAAGCAATTGTCATGTGTCATGTGTGCAGTGTGCTTGTGGTTATTGAAGAGGGTCATTATACTTTTAGTTCTTTGATTCCGAAGGCTATTTATAGAGATCTTTTGCTTTTGGTTTTATGTTTTTCTGTTTTAGGCTGTTTTCGTAATAATGTATACTTGGAATTGGTAGAAAATGTAAGTCATATGTTAAAGTCATCAAATTTGATATTTTGGTTCTTTAATGGTAATGTTTGGATCTTGAGTGCAGTCAATATGCACATAGTAAAGATAAAAATGCATTTGGAACTTGGCATTAGTTGTTGTGCAGTAGTTGTTGTTTCTTTTTGCCGAGTCGCAAACTTATGAACTTCAACATGTTACCCGTGGCTTAGCGTAAATCCTTGAGCTTTGGAATCTCAATCTCACTGACAGCCCACCTATTTGATTTTTAATTAGTTTGAGCACTTTCGTCTAAAGGATTGACTGGCAGGTACACGACCAAGGAAAATTTATAAAGCATGATCATTTCTTAAGAGTGCCGTTGCACTCCAAAGCAGGAATTATACTTTAGTTTCTCCGATTAGAATGCCTACTTTAGTCCTCTATATCTTGTGGGTGCAGGGTGCTTATTGTTAGTGACATCTTGTGTGATTCTTAATTCTCCTTTACTTTTATTTTCTACTGTTGAAAGAAATTATATTATGCCTCCAGTCCCAACTAGGAAGCATGAACCTGGTAACAAAAAGCTGAAAAGAAATTATATTCTCCTTATCAGTTATTCCTTTTCCTCACAAGTTTAATTGTGTTGTCCTTCATATTACATGTATCTGGATTGACTTTGTTTGCTAAATTTGTTACATAACATGATTCATGTCATATATAAGTTGATCTGGTACTCCATATTAATGAATAATATTCACAAGTGAAAGTCCATGGTCTGATTTTATCCAAATACTTTGGCATCATACCCCACATATTATGCTTCTCTGTATTGCTTGTATACGTGAAAATTCCGTTGATGCTAGTTCGTGTCATGACTTATGAGTCGTTCTTTCATCTTAGACGTCTCGTATATAATTATATTTTCTCATTCATATCCATGCTTCTCTAGTGAGAATGTTATTTATGCTACTGTGCCTTATATGTAATTTTCGTGTCATTCCAGTTAGCAATGTTAATGTAATCTTTGCTTTGTAATAGGAGGCCACAAAAAAAAAATCTGCTTTAGGCCACAGAAAATGCAGGACCGGCCCTGCCGACTCTGTGCTATTATGATGGAACTGCTATTATGACGGAACTAAATTATGAGTAAATAATTTAGTTTTGCGTCAATTTTCTCGGTCGGCCGTCCCACCGTGGCAGCGGTCATCTAGTTGTTAAAACTTGTTTTTCCTTGAATTTTGTAGATGTATGTATGAACAATTCTGATGATAATCTTTTTGGTCGTGTCTCTTTAGGTATCACTGCAACTCGACGAATTTCCGAACCGATTAGGCTTTCTCTTTACTGCAAAGCAAAGTTGCCATGGTAAGGCCACATACACTTTATACACACATCTTAATTTAAATGAACTTCACAATTAAACTTTCTGCCTTACTGTTGTTATTCAAAGCATCCTTTTTGTTTATTTCTGTTAACATAGATTGATAAAAGTTGGGTAGAAGAGCGCGACAGATGATGCTGATAATGGGCCTTTTGATAGTCAAGCGGGATACAGTGCTCATGGAGAAACTAATGATGATTGGGTGAAGTCGATTTGTACAAATAATTTGGGTGGAGCAAGTACAAAGTTTGAGGAGCTATTAGGTAAAGCTAAGCAAGAACTACCCCTGGTCAGACAGATTATCGTCATTAACTTTCCTTGTAGAGTTAATGCATCTCAAAGTGCTCAACTGTTGGAGCAACAAAAGTTTTGAGATGCGGCTTGGTTTGCTTAAGAAATCTTTTCCAAAAGATAATACAATCCCAAGTTCATACTATGAAGCTAAAAGATACTGCGTGATCTTGATTGGGTTATGAATCGATTGATGCATGTAAAAATGATTGTGCTTTATACTTTTGGAAGGAACATAAGGATGTGGATGATTGTCCAAAGATGCCACGAGCCTAGGTACAAGTTCAATGACGGCAAGGGTAAAAATCCCACACAAGGTACTGCGCTATTTTCCTTTAAAACCAAGATTGCAGAGATTATTTGCTTCAAGGCATACAAATTGCTGATATGAGATGGCATAAGGAACATGTCGCTCCCGAAGGGGTTTTAAGGCATCCTTCGATGTCAAGCGTGGAAGGATTTTGATTCGCGATATCCAAAGTTTGCAGAAGATCCTCGCAATGTAAGGTTAGGTCTTGCTATCGATGGGTTTAATCCATTTGGAAATATGAATAATGCGTACAAACATGTGGCCGGTGATGGTGATGCCCTACAACCTACCCCTTGGAAGTGTATGAAACAACCTTTTTTCATGATGGCATTACTTATTCCCGGCGAGAAAGCACCTGTAACGATATCGATGTGTATCTACGACCCTTAATAGATGAGCTAAAGGAGTTATGGGAAGACGGAGTGGAAACATACGACGCCTCAACGTAAAAAAACTTTTCGTATGCATGCAACTTATTGTGGACCATAAATGACTTCCCAAAGATATGCTAATTTATCGGATGGAGTACAAAAGGTTATTTAGCCTGTCCCAGTATGTAATGATGATCCACCATCCCGTGCATTGAGGAGTAAGATCGGTTATTCAAGGCCACCGTAGGTTTTTGCCTCCCAAGCATCCGTGGCGAAGAAACAAACTTCATGATGGAACCCATGAGATTCACGGTCCTCCGAAAGAGTTGACAGCATTCAACTTTTGCAAAGCAAATGGAAAACTGGAGTTAAAAGTTGTTTTGGGAAGCATCCAGATAAGAGAAGCAAGAAAAGAAGTCGTTCTAAGAAAGAACTAAGTTTGAAAAAAAAAAGAGTATTTTCTACGAGCTTCCATATTGGGCACATCTAAAAATTAGGCACAAAATTGATGTTATGCATGTTGAGAAAAATATATGTGATAATATTGTTGGAACATTGCTAAATCAAAGAACCGAAGAACAAAGATACATTTAAAGCTCGTTTGGATTGGGAAGACATGAATATTAGACCGTAATTGCACCTTAAGCGTGAGGGAGATAAATTTATAAAACCTCCGGCTTCCTATACTTTAACACTAGAGCAAAGAAGAGAGTTTTTGCAGGTTTCGAAGTCGGTGAAGTTTCCAGATGGATATGCGGCTAACATAGCGAGGAGTGCTAACGTCGATGATGGAAAGATATCCGGTTTGAAAAGCCACGATTGTCATGTCTTGTTACAAAAAGTTCTTCCCGTTGGAATTCGTCCATTTCTGCCCACAGATGTATGCACTTCCTTAGTTGAGTTAAGTAATTTCCTTCATGATTTATGTGCGAAAACATTGAATGTGAGTCACTTGGAAGAAATGGAAAAAGGTATCGTTTTAATTCTTTGTAAGTTGGAAAGAATATTTCCACCGGCATTTTTTGATGTCATGGTTCATTTGGCTGTTCACTTACCCCGTGAAGCTAAACTTGTTGGCTTGATTGGTTATAGTTGGATGTATCCTATCGAAAGGTATGCTTAACTCTTCTTCGTTTATATATTCTTGTTTTTTTTTCCTAGTACAAGTATTGTTTGTTGTTTATAGAAAGAAAAAAATATGGTTAAAGAGTTGTTATTTATCTAGGTACCTCGGGACACTTAAGCGATACGTGAAGAATAAAGCACGACCAGAAGGTTCAATAGCAGAAGCTTACATTATTAATGAATCTTTGACATTTTGCTCATTGTATTTACGTGGGATTGAAACTAAATTTAATCGCCCAGAACGAAATGATGATACAACAGATGATGGTCAACGACCAAAGGGAAAACTGTGTGTTTTTGCTCAGGAGGTCCGTCCCTTTGGTGCAAAAGTTATAAAATCACTAACCCTAGAAGAACGAGAACAAATACATTGGTTTATACTCGATAATTGTGACGAGGTGCGACCATATATGGAGTAAGTGCCTCATCCTATCATCTGATAATTATTGTTATTTCTGCATTACACTAAATATTTTCCTTAGCATCAAAAAGTTATCTTATTTATCTTTGCCAATACAGCGAACATTTGAATGAGTTGAAAGCAGAATCAAATCACAACTTGTTAGAAAGGCATCGAAAACTATTTCCTGGATGGTTTCGAAAGAGTGTAAGTAATTAACTTTTAATAATAACAATATAGTCTCATTTTTTGTTATTGTTTTAACTATCATATATTATTATTGTTTGCAAACAATCTCATTATTGTTATTGGTTTTATCTGAAAATGTATAGATCGGAAAATTGCATTATGAAAAGTTTCCTGAGGCTACTGATGAGTTGCATTCGTTAGCACAGGGAGTTGAAACTCGTGCAAAATCATATCCTGCTTGTATCTATAATGGAGTTCGATTCCATACAAAACAACGTGAACTTCATCGAACGACCCAGAATAGTGGACTGGTTGTAGATGGTGAACACAACAGTAAGCCAATTGAATTCTTTGGTAGCTTGGAGGATGTTATCGAGTTAGACTTTCAGTATGGCTACCGAGTTGTGTTATTTAAATGTGATTGGTTTGACGTAACTCCTGGAAGGACAAGAATTCGAAAGGATTATGATTTGACATGTATAAATACTAGTACAATGTGGTACAAGAGTCAACCTTTCATTCTTGCATCACAAGCGCAACAAGTTTTCTACCTTGATGACTACAAGCATGGGGCCAATTGAAAGTGGCTCAAAAAATGCATCATAGACATATATGGGATGTTCCTGAAATGGATATCAACGAAGTACAACCAGAAACAGAGGCAACTATTGAAGAGGCATACCACCAGTTCAAAGAGGGTCCGTTGCTTTTAACCACTGTTCAAGAAGATGATAATGAGGCAACTGTACTTCATAGAGATAATGATGTTGAACTAGAAATGTTAGATGCAGATCTTGTCCTTGCCGAGGATGAGGAGGAGGAGGAGGAGGAGGAAGAAGACGAAACATTGTTTAACTATAAAAATGATGTGGTAGAGCCCGAGGAGATTGTGCCCGAAGCCGACTCAGATCTAGAATAATAATTTCTTACTGTTATTTTAAGTGAAACTTAATATTCATTTCTAGTTTACTTGACACTCGGTAGATATTGATTTTTATGCTATATTTTGCTCGAACCAGTTACCTAATCTATGGCTACAGCTTTGTGTTATTATTAGTTTGATTAAATTTTTTATTATAATCTTGTTTTGTAGTTTACGCGGTTTATAAGTTTATTGGACTTTCATGTACCGTATATAATTTATGGCTTTGTGGGAATACCCCCTTCGCCACGAGTAGAGCTATAAAACGCAAGAACCAAATACTCGGAATATGTGGCCCGACCACATCGTAACCGGATCGGTTGTAAATCCATATTTCATCGACAACTATTTTGTGTCTCTATTATATAAGTAATCCTAACAACAAATTATTTATTCACCGAATATTTTTTGTTGTGTCTAAAATTTGGTCATTATAAATATTATTTTCAGGGACTATTCTTATTTGTGGCAAAAAACACACGATAGCATCAACATTTTATTTCTCGCCTAACATTTATATAGTGGTGAAGTATTTTAGACGCCAAAACATTATAGAGACAAAGTCTCTTCCAGTCGCAGTTAAAAGTTATTAACGACCGACGGGTATTGTCACCCTATATATATTTAACGAGAAAGCAAAACGGTGGTCACCAATTATGTTTTTGGAGACCGGAGTCTATCATCGTCAGTATAAGTCAAATTCGTGACTGTGAAAATTCTTGCTGAACAAATCATTGGTGACAGACGACATTGCGACAAGTTTTTATTGTCATCCATAATTTCGGTGACAATTCTAAAGACGAAATAGTTTTTTTGCCGCAAAAAGAATATTTATACTAACAATTTTGCGATTCGTCGCATTTGAATATGTTTGCTGACAAAAAACTCTTTGATGGAAAAACAATGGTCACTAAATGCCCATTTTCTTGTAGTGAAAGCGGTCAAATAAAAGAGGAAATAATGGTGAAAACGTTTTCACCCATTAACACCATGCGGTTACCACCTCCTCCCATTATTTTACCCTTTACTCTCTTCCTTCATGAGGCCAGAGTACGTTTCAATCTCGACTTGTATAAATAGGTCTTACCTATTTCCACCAGACAACAAGTCTCGGTCAGGAGAAAAATACTACACTCTCAGAAAGGCAACTTTGCAAGCTCTCCCAAAAGCTTTCATCTCTTGCAAGCTTCCCAAGCTTCTACTTTCTGATACAAGTCGAGACGCTACTCTCCTAGAATTATTCTGGTCTCAACACCTTTCTTTGCTTCCCTCCCCAAATCAACCCTTCTCCTCCACTTTGTGACCGAAGCAAGTCTGGAACGGCCATTTCTTGGTTTAGGCCGGACTTGTACAGATTGATCTCTCGAATCTATAAAGTGCTCACGTGCAGCACATTTGTTTAGGGTTTGAACCAGTTTCTCACTCACCTACCGAAATTACCGAAATCGGCAGAAACGATTTTTACCCATAAACAATTGGCGACCACAGCGGGAGGATTGATCTTTCGGTTACAACATCAAGTTCTAGCTCCCATCCTTAAATTTCACGCAAGCATGGTCGGCTATCAGGCAATCTCCACAAACATTGATCCCGCCCAAGGTCATGATAACTCCTCAATTTCTGGAAGCAACACCACCAATGGAGAGGTCCCAAGACCGGGTTGACACGATACGTGTTCGGGAGATCCACGCCGGAACATGGACCTAATGAAGGAGGCGATTACCAAGCATACTCGACTTCCTCATCAATCTAACATCGGGGCCAAGTGATCCATGCTCCTCGGGAGATCAAGAGAGCGGGGACTAATATCCCGAATGAGCATGCTCAAATCAACGGTTTCGCCACCGACCGGAAGCCATGCGGACCAGAGGCGACCATGTTGATAGAAAACTTATGTGAGTTGATGCATCTCTCCAAGGACCAGCGAACAAAGACGTTCTCTCGCTATCAACCGAATAGCACTAAACGCATCACTAATTCCTACACCCGCGGGGACTCCAAGGATCCCGGAAGATCCGTCAACAATATTATTTTCACCGATGACGACATGATGGTAGAAGACGGTCACAACCGGGCCTTGCATGTTACAGCTCTCGTCAAGAACATGGAGTTTCGAAGAGGACTCATTGACACGGGTGCATCTTCCAATGTTATCACTCTCAAGACACTCAAAGCAGCCGAGTGCGACCTAACGAGATCATACGACAACCCACTACGATGATAGATTTTGAAGGAAACCAAACTAGCACATACGGCTACATCAACTTGGAGATGGCAAGTAGGGGCCAATCCAATCAAGCGTGAAGTTTGAAATAATTGAAAAAGAACCAGACTATCACATGATCTTGGGAAGGCCGTGGGTGCACAACCTAAAAATCGTGCCTTCAACATACCACCAATGCCTAAAAACGGTATTGAACGGAGAAGTTGTTCGTATTCCGCATCACTATCCCCCTATGCACCGATCACGTGTAGAAGCACATGGGCCGAAGGAGGGTTCAAAAGGCGTGGCGACCAGATTCACGCGTCTTCGCTACCAAAATGGACGTCGCTCGGGGATAGCGACAAACCGGAGATACCCCGAGAGGGACCACCCCTCCACCATCTCCTCGGAGAAGGAAGACCCGCCGGTCTTTCGCCACCGGATGTAACCCGTGCCGCACCAAGCGAGAGTGCACCCTTACCGCAAGACGGAGCAAAAAGGAAAGCTCACACATTATCACCGCTGTAGCAATTAGGGGGAGACCATGACCCGGTCTCTCCGCCCGAAGGAATGTCTTCACAATGACCGGGAGGAAGTTCCGGACGCCCTCGAAGCTACAAGATGGGACCGACTTAACCACCGACAAACTCGAGAATTTGTCAATATAGGGAATGAGGATTTTCGCGACCTATATCGATCGAGTTCGACTCTACATCCGCGGAACGCTCAAAGCTAGTCAACCTAGTCAAAGAATACCGGGGACGTATTCGCATGGACTTACGAAGAAATGCCCGGCTTGGATGGAAAACTGGTCACCCACCATCCGCACGTGATACCCGGGTCCAAACCGGTCAAGCGACCTCCAAGACAATTCGAGACACGACGTAGAAGAACAAATCAAGGTGGAGGTCCTAAAATTACTAGCCATTTGGATTCATCAAGCCTATTCATCATCCTACTTGGTTGGCCAATATCGTTCGTTAAAAATAAGAATGGTCGGATCGAGATGTTGTGTCGATTTCGAGAGATTTGAACAAGTCTTTGCCCCAAAGACGATTTTCCGCTACCTAACATTGACATGCCGGGTAGACGCTACCAAGTGGACATGGTATGTTCTCTTTCATGGATGGATATAGCGGCTACAACCAGATAAAGATGTATGAGCATGACGCGAGTAAGACTGCTTTCTGAACCCCTCTCGGAAACTTCTATTACACCGTAATGCCTTTCGGTCTGAAGAACGCTGGCGCTACTTACCAACGCGCCATGACTACCATCTTCCACGATATGATGCACAAGCAAGTCGAAGATTACGTAGATGACGTGGTGGTTAAATCGAAGACTCGAGCGGATCATCCATAAACGCTGCGACAAGTGTTCGAAAGATGCCGCGAATACAAGTTGAAGATGAATCCTTTGAAATGCGCCTTTGGTGTCTCTTCGGGGAAATTCTTGGGATTCCAAGTGACGGCGCGGGAATAAAAGTTGATCCAGTCAAAACGCAAGCTATCCTCACGATGCCGCCACCACGAACCGTAAAGGAGCTCCGAGTTTCATGGGCAAGGTAAACTACATTCGTCGCTTCATACCAGGGTTGGCACAACTCACCGCTACGTTTACTCCTCTGCTAAAGAAAGGAGCAAATTTCGCATGGACTACGCCTCAGCAAAAAGCATACCAGAAGATCCAGCAAATACTGTCCTCTCCAGCCGTCATGAAGCCTCCTATGCGAGGGAAACCACTATGTCTCTACACAGCCTTTAGCGATACTGCCGTTGGAGATCTCCTCGCACAAGAGGACGACAAAGGAATGGAATACCCCATATACTATTTCAGTCGAACGTTGAGAGACGTTGAACTCAGATACCCCAAAGCGGAAAAGGCGTGTTTTAGTGCGATTTATTCCATCGGAAGTTCTGTGCACTACCTCCTCTCCAATAAAGTGGTGCTAGTATCCAAATCGGACCCAAGAAAGTTTCTCCTCTTGAAACCCGCCCCGATAGGGAGGCCGGCTAAATGGATCTTGCAACTGTCAGAGTTCGACATAACGTGCGTTTCCCCAAGGGCCATAAAGGGACAAGCTGTTGCGGACCTGTTAGCAGCATTCCCGGGAGAAGACACCGCAGAATTACGAGAAGATCTCCCGGGAGATCTTCCAGATATCTTTTTAGTCAAAGAGGAAACGTGGCTACTTGTTCTTCGACGGCTCTTCCACCTTTGACACTAATACCGGAGGAGCGGGTGTTGTACTAGTATCTCCCCGCTGGAGAAGTCTTCTCGCACTCTTTCAAGCTAGACTTTCCGTGCACCAATAACTCAGGCTGAATACGAAGCTTTCCTCATCGGACTATCATTAGCTAAACAAGTCGGGGACACGCGTTTGGAGATAAGAGGAGATTCCAAATTACTCATCAACAGTGTAAACGGGATCTATGCATTGAAGGAACTAACGCTGGCACCATACAGGGGCTGAAGCACAAAAACTACTCAATTATTTCGCCGAAGCAACCATCACACATGTCGGCCGTAGTGAAGCAACAAGCATGCCGACTGCTTAGCTACACTAGCCTCAAAGCTGCAGTTCGAAGGGCGAGGAAACCCCGACAGAAACGGCGAACGATAGTTTCAACGTGGCTTTCACAACCCGAGAAAGCCGAAGATGATATTTGGAGAACTCCTATCATTCAAGAACTCAACAACTCACTTTTTCAAGGGAAGGTCGACCTCAAGACTTTGCGGAATTTCTTTATGCTTCAAGGTGTTCTCAGTATCGCCGAAATCCAGGACGGCTCTCTGTCAAGGTGTCTCGGGAAAGAGGAAGCACAAAGAATGACTTGAACATATTCATGCCGAAGTCTGTGGAATAACATCGTGGTAACCCTCTACCGTCGTTTACAACGACTTGGATACTACTGGCCGGAGATGGAAACCCAATCCCGATTGCTCCAAAAGCGTGTCCAAATTGCCAGGCGCCCCCATGTCAGTCAGAAATCCTCAACATCAGCCATACTGGGGACTGGCGGGAGCCGTACATCACTTTCCTTCGCGATGGCATTCTTCCTACTAACAAAGAGGATGCGTCGAAACTAAGACAGAAGTCCAAAAGATTCGTGTTCCATGATGGGGTTTTATATCGCAAGAGTTTCGGGGGAGGTCTACTAAGGTGTTTGAACGGCACAGAGGTCCCAGTTATGTTAAGAGAAATGCACGAAGGCGAACACTAAGGAAAACAGAAATTATTCCTGCAGATACACGAGAGGTACTACTGGCCGACCATGGAAGACGACGCGGCTACCTTCGTTCAGAAATGCCGAGAATGTCGGATTCATGGAAACCTCATCCACGCGCCTCCAACACCCTTGCACGCAATAAGTAGCCCGTGGCCCTTTTATAGCTGGGGACTCGACATCATCGGGAAGATCAACCCCCCCATCCTCAAAACAGCATGAGTACATAATAACCGCGACCGAGTACTTTACCAAGTGGGTTGAGGCTGTCCCGCTGAAAGGAACCACTGGAGCCACAATCGCGGCATTCATCAAGGAGCACATCATCTGCCGTTTTGGCGTACCTAAACACGTCATCACCGACAACGGAACACCTTTCGCTAACAAGCAAGTACAGGAACTAATTGAGAGGTACGGAATCAAACAAGTCTTCTCTACCATCTATTATCCTCATGGAAATGGGCAAGCCGAAAGTACCAACAAGACTCTGATCCGAATCCTCAGCCGAACAGTACATGACAATCCTAGAACCTGGCATGAGCAATTGCTAATGGCTCTCTGGGCGTACAGAACATCTCCTAGAAGCTTCACCGGCATGTCTCCTTACTCCCTCGTCTACGGTACAGACGCGATCCTCCCGGCAGAAATCAAGATCCCGTCCGCCAGAATTGCCACAGCGAGCGGACCCCAGTGGAACGAAGCCGAATCACTCAATGCCAGAATTGCGGAACTGGATACTCTAGACTCCAAAAGATCCCGGGCAGAGGAACATGCATAAATATACATAGAACAGGATTTCGGGCGTACAATGACCATGTAAAACCCGGGGTTTTCAAGGAAGGAGATCACGGGTGCTAAAAACCGCCAAACACATCCAAAGAAGACGCATCAGCACCGAAGTTTTCTCCCAAATGGGAAGGGTCGTACATAATCACTAAAGCATATAACAGCGGTTACTACAAGATCATCAAAGAAGATGGGGGAAAGCTAGAGACGGTTATCAACGGAAAATGGCTTAAGGCATACTACGCCTAATCATTCCCTGCAACATGCTACATCAAAAGTGTGAACGTCCAGGCATTTTCTCCGCTTTTACTTTCTTTCTTACCAGTTATCGAATTTCAATACAAAGCCAACGGATTAACAGAATCTCTTTATTTTCTTCAAAAAAAAAGAGAGAGAATGTATTGCGGAAAACCATGTCGAATTCGTTCTTATCTTTCACCAGCTCACATCTCTATTACATAATATATATCTATTACATAATCGAATATATATCTATTACATAATCGATTGAGTTATTTGAATTTGTAATTCGTTCTTATCTTTCACCAGCTCACATCTCTAGTAAACCATGTCGAATTCGTTTTACTATATGGTAAAACTTCTGCATATACAAGCTTTACAAGTGCAAGTCAATATACTAATCCGAGTGCTTCAATCCCGTTCAAGAGGAAGAAAACCACGTGAACACTTATTATTTTGATAAACAAATTATACTCTTATAAAAATAAGATAATAGGTACCTAAACGAACAAATGGCTGAATGGGTATGATGTTCAGGCCAATTCCTATGCACATGCCAAAAACTAATATTTGGCATATATGCACCCAATATGGGTTTGCCAAACTGCCAAACTCATGTGCCTAGCTATGTCAATAATAACATATAGGCATACACAATAGAATTTCCAGCGAGCGATAGAGTGTCCATCGCTTGATGGTCAAGCCAACAAGACATCGGGTCATTCCAGCGCCAGCACTGGTCAAGCTATCGCTCGCTGGTATGATCAGCACTTATCAGATCTTCATCGAACGGCTACTATTTCTTCCCTCTATAAATACGTAATTTCAAACTCATTTTAACTCACACCAGAATTTCTGAACCTCTTTAGAATTTCTCAATCTCCAATTCTTTTCATCACTCTTCCAATTCCTCAGAGAGCATGGCTGATAATATGAACATTGCTGAGTTCGCCGAGTTCGTAGCAAACCAACGTGATGCCGAAAATCGAAGAGTTGTTGATCGTGCCAATGTGGAAAGTGAAATTAGGAGAAGTCAAATTAGGAGACGTCAATTTATGACGCGAAAACCAAAATTCACTATTGCGGAAGATGAATGTATTTGCAGGAATTATATTTATTTTACTGAGGATGCATTTCATCTCCAACCATTGTGTCAAAGGATTTTTGGGAAATTTCAAGAACAAGCAATGAACCTCAACAATCGTGATGTTTCAGAGTTGATTCAGCGCTTCACTATAATTAAGCAGGAAGTTACTAGGTATGTTGCTTTACTTCAGCAAGAAGGTCTAAACTTGAGAAGTTGTGAAACCATGATGGAACTTCAACAAAGGTGTGGTGCGGAATATCGTCGCATCTATGGGAAAAAATTCCATTTTGAAAGTTGTTTCGTGATTTTGAAATATTTGCCCAGATATTGTCCAACATTTATGTTTTAATTTCTCAATTGTCCTCTTAAGTTCTTATGTTTTAATTTCTTAATTGTAAGATTGGATTAAGAATATAAATAATATTAATTTTCAACAACATTCGTCAAATTTTTTGAAATTCATTAAACTTCGATATAATCATTAATAGTCATTTTTACAAGATATAAAACTAGACAATAATTTAAAGACATAAAAAATAAAATTTGGGACAATGTTCTTCATCTTGTTAATCTTCTTCATTTCACAAAACTTCCAATCAATACGCTCATGAACGGAATTTCTTTTGTTTATCTTCTTCTTTGGCTTCAAATTTATTTTGTTTTGACTTTCCTTGCCTTGAACTTTTCTTTGCCTTTTCTTAGTTGAGGTTTTGACTTGGTTAATATCCAAAACTTGAAGACTTCTTTGCTTCTTACCTATTTCTTTATACTTATCACATATCTTCTTAACGGCACCTTTAAGCACTACTCCAGAAAAATCAAGTTGTGTTGCCAAATCAAGTTGGGTTACTGGTTCCATTTGGATAAAATAGAACAAATAAATTAGATTGAGAAATAGATAGTAGATTGAGAAAAAGAGAATTTTTTTTTGTAAAAAATTTGGGGTAAGTTTTGAGTTTGAAAGTTACATATTTATAGCGATAAAGAACTAGTCATTGGCGCTAGAGTCAATAACACTGGCGACAAAGACTTTAACGCTGGCGATAAAGTGATTATCACTGGTGTTATTCATAATATCGCTCGCTATAAAGTCTACCGCTTCGTGGTTTTCCCGTAGTGTCGCAATAGGTTTGCCATGCCACCTGGTATACCAAATAACTTTTTTCCATTTGCAGATCCTCTTAGATGTTGAGGTTGTTTGTTTGTTCACTTTTGTTAAGATACACATATTGCTGGATAACTTGAGAACAGTTGCCCCTTACCACTTCGTTGCGTTTTAGAAAAATCTGTTGTTGTTGATTTTTAGTACCACTTGGAGTGGTATTCTGGATGATGGGACAAACGTGGTAGTGAAGGTCAGGATGATCAGCAAGGTGGAAGAGAATTCATATCAGAAATTGAGATTCTAGGCCATCTGCAGCACAGAGGTAAACTTGATTGGAGTATGCGCATAAGAGAAGCCACAATGTCCGGTGTGCCAACCGATTTCAAATGGCGATCACGGAATCCCAATTTCACAAATCCATAATTTCAATTCCCAAACATGAATATGCTCGATTCATCATGCCAATTCTGCCCTCTCCTATTTATCACATGTTTTCTTTTTGTTGCCTGAAAAATGAGGTGCTGCTGGGGGTCTAGCTTCTTTTCGGAAGACTCGAGTACCAATGTAATGTATCGGGATTTCAAATCCATCAACATCTTGCTAGAACACGACACTACTCCCCAAGTGTCTTGCTTCGGTTTTGCTTGAACAACTTTAGAGCTGGAAAAGCAGAACATCACAACACGAGTTGTGGAAAAAGTCGAGTGTGCATTTTACAGCCCAATTACTGCCCCAGTTTTGAAGGTCTTTGTGTTTTATCTTTATCGGATCCGACGTGTTTAGCTCTTGATGAAATGGAAGACATGGTCACAGGAATCAGGGTATTTTAGGGGGGTACACTGTAGTTATAGACCTTTGAGAATAGGAAGGAGTAGACGATTCTGGGAGAGAGTTGGGGAACTTCTAGAGGCACCATGGTCACACATGTTAGATCCCAAGAGGTCACAATATAGTAAATTTAGTGACTTCAAGCCAAAAACAAGACTACAACCACCAGCTCCATTGGTGGTACTAAGATAATGTACTGCAAGCAATAAGATTCATGGATATGATAAATGCACACGCTACACGGACAAGTATTGCATATTGGGTTAAACTAAAAGAATTTTATCCCGAGGTACACAAATGATAACACGCACAAATGATAACTCCATGTATTTTCTAGGACACCAAAATTCCAAATTCTTATTTTTCAGGGGAGATGATAGAAATTGCCATGGTTTTCATATGGACTCATAATGAGTTGAAATCACACTCTAATCGATACAATATACTATTTTGATTGGAAATATCTTGTTCACCTTGTACAAAATCAAAGTTTAATGTAGAAGCAACTTTGTCTTTGTTTGTCTAGATGAATCAATTCTGTTTACGTACATAAACGTTCATGAGATGTGTCTAACGGACACGACAAGTGACCAGTTGAGAACTTTTGCCACAACAGAAAACCCATAGAGAACTTGTGTCACTACAGAAAACCCTTATCTGGTTGCAGCAGTGAGAAAGTTATCATTCCCGAATTTGATTTCTCTGTGGTGCTTGTAACAACACTACACAGTACTTAAAATGCATGTAGTGATTAATATTGCATCACAAATAATTTAACCAGATGATATGAATTAGATCATCTGATTTAAAAAGAAAAAAAAATACACATGCAAATAACAAACTTCAATTATAATTACTCAATAAATTGATCTATGCATAAGGATCTTTGGCGAAGATGAGAACACTGGCTAACGAAAATAGATTAGCAGATACAAAAACTAAATATTCAAAATCCAGATATGCAATAGCATTTTATGGAAAAAATGCGTCTTCCTCGCTTAATTGAAGCCTATCCATTTAGCTGTTTGGATCTTTTAATGAAAAAAGAGATCATGTCATCCATATTCGAAACGAATCTAAAAATCTCGTACAGTCTGAAGCGGATAATATCTTAGCTATTCAAGAGGAGAAATCATTGTAGGGGAAAGTTGTTGATGACCTTGTGTATTTGATGTTTCTGCTTCCATTTATGGATCACAAGCAAGAAGAACATGAGCTGTTATGATTTTTAAGGTTACATTGTGGATTACTCTTTTTTTTTTCTGTGTGCAGATAAATGAGGGCAAACTTTTCAACTTATAAGGTCTAGTAAGGTTTAAAGATCGATCTAGCCCGCTCATTTTAGGGTTAAATAGTAACCGATCGATCTGTTATAGAGCAAAATAGGAGCACCCAAAATCGTGAGCAAACGCTAACAACTAGATCAAGCTATCCTCCACTAAGAAAAGGTTGATAAAACCACAACAAGAAACTACTCCTTGTTTCTACTCCAGATTTGGCGCAATGTGTATTGTTTTAAACTACTCATGTATAGACACAGCTAACCAGGCCAGATCAATCACAGGGTTTAAACTACTACTATCTGGCTAATTTTCTTAGTAGATAGATGAATCTTGATTCCATAATAATACTAAGAGCTAAAAATGCAATGTAAAATGAAAATAGTTAATTTAGGCTGCGAGTTTGCTTAGGAAATGAAATTCATTTTTACTACTTATGCTTTTCATTTGGTTACTCTCATTTTTATCACCCATTGTGCCTACTTCATTTGCCACTTCCAGTTAGTTTGTTCATGCTCACTATAACTGTCAGATCTCATTCTATATAAAAGTAACAAGGTTTTAGACTTACCAGTTAAGTTAAGATACTCAGTTTCAGTTCGGACTTGCAAATGGAGTCCAATGTTTGTCACCCTGCTACTGAACAATATTTTTTCATAGTCTGTCCATACTCCTGTGGCGCAGTAGATATTCAAGAGACAAGAATATACAACTCCAAGAAAATAAACCATAAATGTAATTAACAGACTTGAATTAGACTTAAGTATTACTCAATATGTTGATCTTCACATACAAATTCAAAGGATCTTTAATGAAGATAGAAAAAATATTACGAAATAATATAGGAGAGTCTATATTTAGGAGATAGATATATTAAGTTGAGAGAGTTATATTAGGAATTGAATATCTTGAGAACCAAGTCTTGTGTCTTGACAACCAAGTCTTGTGATTGTATAAATATCTTGAAGAGTTAATGAGAAAGATACACCAAGTTATTCTCAATGTAGTCTATTGCTTCCGCGCGTTTATGCTCTCCTCTCTCTTGCTCGATCTTTAACATGGTATCAGAGCGAGGTGAGAGGAAGAGAGAGGAGAAGGAGAAAGAGTTGGAGAATGAGTTTGAGAATTGTTTTTTCGTTAAAAGAGAATTAGTTGCGTTCTGATGAGTTTTAAAAAAAAAAAAAAAAAAAAATTGTGCAAAGAGTTTATCAAGCTGTGTTAGGTTTTGAAAATCTTGAAAGAAGTATAAAGAAAAATAAGAGAATTGCTGATGTTTGCCGGAGATGTAGGGAAAACTGTGAAGTTGATGAAAAATATTGGTTATGGATTGTGCAAGACTTGTTGTTGTTGCTGTTGAAGAGAAGGATTGTGCAAACTTCTTATTAATCAGTTTGCTGGCCGGGACGTAGATTTTTGTTTGCAAGCAATTGTGCAAACTTCTGTGGTTTTGGTGGCTTCCGTTTGTGAAAGTTTAATGGTGAAGAACGATGAACAGAAAGCAGAAATATGTGGATTGCTGCCACTGTTAACCGGCAAAATTGGTGGGGCTGTGAGATACAGGGAGAAGCTTAGGGTAAGTGGTATCGGTGATTGATATATATGGAGGATGAGAAGAGTTGATTACTGTATGCCAACAAAAGTGACGAGATGTAGTCAATCCTGAGAAGAAGATGAATCTGGCTGTTATGCTCATGGTCCTGATGGTATTGTTTGTGTCAGAAGAGTATGAAGCTGCAGAGAAGTCTGTGGCAGAGATGATTAGAGAGAGTGGTTGCTGCTCGGGAAATCAAAGAACGACGAGTGATGATGGATGATCGGAGAATGGATTGCTGCTGTTGTTGACGGGAAAGTGAGAGGCCTGTTCACGGACGTAGTGCTGGTGTCGGAGATCAACGTTAGGGTTTGACGTGAGAACCAGTATTGTTGCTCGACATAAAAAAAAAATAAAAATGTTTGTTACAGCTTGTGGCAGAAGCGTGACGAAAAGGGAAGATTGTGAGAGAATCTTGAAAACAAAGAAGTGTGACAGTTTCGCAATGAAAGCGCGACTGAAAAACAAAGAAGAAGAAGAAACAACAAAAATGTTGTGAAGAAAGAAAAGCAATCACCAAGAAGTGATGAGAGAAATAACAACAATAGTAGGTTAAAATCCTATGAGTTGTCTGAAGAGTACAAGAAGTATTCTTTTGAAGAAAAGAGGGGACCGAAACGTCCTTAAACTACGAAGAGGACCGAAACGTCCTTAAACTACGAAGATAGGACCGTAATGTCCCTAAACTTCCATTAGGACCGCAATGTCCAAAAACTACGACGGGGACCGAAACGTCCTTAAACTAAGAAGGGGACCGTAATGTCCTTAAACTTCCGAAGAGGACCGAAATGTCCCTAAACTACGAAGGGGACCGTAATGTCCTTAAACTTCCGAAGAGGACCGTAATGTCCCTAAACTTCTATTGGGACCGTAATGTCCTTAAACTACGAAGATGGGACCGAAATGTCCTAAAACTACGAAGAGGACCGAAATGTCCTTAAACTACGAAGGGGACCGTAATGTCCTTAAACTTCCGAAGAGGACCGAAATGTCCCTAAACTATGAAGATGGGACCGAAACGTCCTTAAACTACGATGAAAACTGAAATTGGCAGAATTTTTAAAAAAAAAAAAAAATTAGGGAAAGCTGAGTTTAAATTTCTTTTGTCCAAGATGGGCATTAGTGATCTACATGCTCCATCTTGAGGGAGGGTATTAGGAAATAATATAGGAGAGTCTATATTTAGGAGATAGATATATTAAGTTGAGAGAGTTATATTAGGAATTGAATATCTTGAGAACCAAGTCTTGTGTCTTGACAACCAAGTCTTGTGATTGTATAAATATCTTGAAGAGTTAATGAGAAAGATACACCAAGTTATTCTCAATGGAGTCTATTGCTTCCGCGCGTTTATGCTCTCCTCTCTCTTGCTCGATCTATTATTTCCTAATAAAAAAAGTTAAACAAATACAAAAATTAAAAAAATTCGTCAGTCAACTACAAATTTCAAAACCCTAGAAAATCATCATGAAATTCCAATCCCCAAATTCGGCATATCTAGTACAAGAAACTTATCAATCTTCTCGCTTTGTATCTACGGTACATCTCTGGAGAAATTAAGTCATTGTACATCTCTACAATTACATTAGCTTGGATTAACAAATACAAAAATTAACTATTCAAAACCAGATATGTAGTTGCATTTTATGGTAAAAGAGTCTGTCCATGAAAAAATTCCTCGCTCAATTGAAATCTACCGGTTTGTAATTGTTCTCTGCAACAGGAGACCATGTCATCCATCTAAAATCGACGTTGGCATCACCAACTGATAGTGATACAAAATACAAATGCAGGAGGGTTAAAAGAGAAGGCGAAATCAACAATTTGTTGACTGAGACAGCCACAAAGTAGAAGAGAATCTAAAAAAATGGTAACAATTGATTTAGAAAAGTTGATAGTTTTTTGAGAGGAAAAATCATTGTGTGGAAAGTTGTTGTTGATGTTTCTGCTTCCATTGTAGGATCATGAATGGAAGAAGAATATGAGAGAGTCTTCTGTTCTAGATTTTTAGGGTTAGGTTTTGGATATTTTTTTTTCCTCTCCGCAGCTAGATATGTGGAGGCTGAGAAGAAATGACGGCAACTATTCTACTTATAAGGTTTTCAAATGAAGCTCTAGGGTAAAATTTTAATCCGTTGATATGCTTTAGATTTAACGGCTCACACGATCTTAATGGCTGACAGTAATCGCTGACCGAGGAGATTAAATTGTCTGACTCGTGGGAAAATTTTAGGGCACATCTCTATGAAAGTTGATGGTCTCATGTCAAAGGGCGTATACCAGTAAGAGCACCCAAAGTTATATCATGATGAGTGCAAACAATGACGGTCAACAGCTAGATCAAGCTGTCGCTCTAACTGATCACTTGGTGAGAGGTTCGATAAAAACAACTTTTTGTTGTTGTAATTCATTGCAGTGCCACCAATCCGTGCAACGATTCAATTTTTCCAATACTAGACTCACTTATACAAAGCAACCTTCCAAGTCCTTTTGTTACTGCGCCACCGGAACATCACTACATCACTAAGAAAAGTCAATTTCGGGAGTTGCTACTAGAAGAAGTTCTCATCAAATTTTCATTGTACTTTTTTTCCTTCTAAACAAATTAACCTGTCATTTGTAACAAGTTAAAATAAGAAAATTTACTTTGGGAACACATCTGTTTTAACCATTTCTCCATGCTTTAAGACAGCGATCGTAAGTATAGCATGATGGTTCCACGCCGGGTTTGTGCATCTAGACAGTAAATGAGGTCCTCAAAAAAGGGAAATGGAATTTTTATGCTAAATTGTGAACAACAATGAACCTTAAAACGATATTTTCATTATGCTATATTTGCTGTTGAGTTTAAAACGATCAACCTTAAAAATGAAGAGGAAAAACAAGTTTCTCTTTTCAAATACTTGTGGGGATATGAGTTTATCGATTAAGGTTGAGTTCTCCTTCATTTGCAATGAAATTTCAAAAGAAGAACATTCTGAATTCTCAACTACAACTAATAGCCTCTTGAATATTAAACAAAGAATGTGGGCACAACATGTTAACCAGACAAGATTGAAACTGAACATACTGTACTACTAACTAATTCAAGTTTTTCCTTATCGATTCTGATCACAACAAAAAAAGAACTAAAAACCAAACACACGATTCCCATATGTCTTGTGATCACAACAAAAAGAGAACTATAAACCAAACGCAGCACTAGTTGATCTTTCCTTCGGTGTCTGATCACAACAACCATAAAAAAAAGAAACGGAACTGAAAAGCAAGCAAACAAACTAAATAGCTCAAGTACTAGACCAAACCATAACTCAGTGACTCTATCATCAAACATCTTCAGCGGTGAGAAGTGCAACAAACTCGGCCATCAATCGATCCAACTGTGAAAGGACGTGACCAACTCACTTTCTATCTTCCCCGCTCCTTGCTGACGTCCCCCGAAACCAATAACCACCAATACGTGCCATATCTAGGGTCAGTAGTCCCATAAATACCGCGTAAGCTTCCCTGATATCAAATGACACCTGCAGTCCCCAACCCCTCCAGCCAACAACATTCATGACGCCCTTCGCGCACCTTTGAATCACTTCGTACTCCTGTTGAGTGGGTAGGGTCGATTGATCACACTGGTCCATGCGCTTGAGGTTTTCATGCGCTTCAGACCAAGTTTCGAACTCTTTTGGCCATGATAGAAGCTGGTCCGGATAGTTATCATTCTCCTTGTCGACCTCAGCGTCGAGGAGGAAATTCCCCACAAAACGTCTTGTAGAAGTCTTTAGAGCATTCCTACAGGAAGCATAATCGATACTAAGTTTTCAAACAAATGACAATAATTGAAAATTAGTCAATGGTAGTCTTCTTTTATGTTTCAAAAAAGATTCAGTTTCACTTTCTGAATTGGAGATACAGAGAAAACTACCATTTAATTACAAACCATAAATTAATAATGAGGCTGAAAGAGATTGAGGCATTTTAACTCCAATTCGATCAATGACTGAAGATTTAATATGTTAAGATTCATTGAAACCAAAGAAAACTAAAAAAAATATATATATATATCATAAATACAAAAAAAAAAGGGATTAATAGCTAACCAGCTGGTGTCAAATCCCTGAAGATCTGTGGATCTTGAAACCCAATTGTCTGATCTCCACAGCTGAAGCAGATCCATACCGAAAAAACCAATTAGTCATACTCATTATTTCACATATGAACTGAAGGAATCTTCACTAGCTAAAAAGGATAATACTAGCTAGCTAAAATGAATTAACAAATACAAAAACTAAATCTCCAAAACCCAGATATATAAGTAGTAACATTTTATGGCAAAAGAGGCTATCCATTAAAAAAGTTCCTTGCTTAATTGAAATCTACCCGTCCAGCTGTTTGAAATTGAGACCCTGTCATCCATCCACAATTGAAGTTGACACTAACAGTTGATAGAAGTAGAAACCAACATTGTGTTACATTAAAGGTACTAAAGAAGAAGAAACCAACATTTTGTTTACCTAGATTCGAGAGAACCGCCAGAAATGGTAGCATTCATTGTGTGGGTAAGTTGTTGTCAAAGGTGATGTATTTGATGTTTCTGCTTCCATTTATGGATCGGGAACATGATAGTTTGTTGTTGTTGATTTTTAGGGTTAGGTTTCATATCCCTTTTCTCTCAGCGCCGCAGCTAAATGTAGGCGGAGTCGGTAGAAAAATGAGGCAACTATGCTAATTATATGATTTATAGATCGATCTAAACCGTTCAGATTAGGGTTAAACGGTAGTAGTTGATATATTTTCAGTATTAGATTTAACGGCTCAAACAAGTTTTATGTATGACCGTAATTGTAGACTGACGTTATCGTTACATTTTTTGTTTTTGCATACACGCGAATGTGAGCTTAAAGATTTTAGATTTAAGTTAACATTCTGAGTTTGAGCCTATGATCACATTTTTCGCAGTTAACATACTCAGGGTCTGTAAATACTAAATCAAATTATTCAAGAGAGCAGAACAAGAATTACACGGATCTGGCAGATAATTACTAAAGATCCGGCAGTCCTTCAGCTATCTAGAATAAGAATTACACGGATCTGACGCTTGCTCCAGCTCCCAGCTTCTGAGCAAAATCAAGAATAATTACTAAAGATCCAAGTCAAAACACAACCAAAACAACCATTCATAGCCAGATAAAGCTAAAAGTGAACTTATCAGAGATGGGAAAATGTCAAGTCACTAGATAAAATGAATAAACAGTATCCAAAGCATATAAATGAATAAACTAGATAAGATGCTATTTCAAGAATATCATCATCAAGGTAACGAATAACACGTTACAACATACAGAGAACAGAATTTACCTCGGCACTATCGACTGCTTGGATCGGGTCTGGACACCATCTGATGTTTCCTCCTACAGTACACATATGATGAGAACAATTTATATTCGTTCAATAAGTTGCTATGTCAAGATAATATATGTTATAAACATGCCGAGAAAAGTGAGCAGAGCAGTAACCTAGATGCCGTCATCAGGTGGACATATATCAGTCAGTTTGCACATAGTTAGCTCAATAAATGCACAAGCAGCCAGACCACAACCGATATAATTTACTTCCTTCCGTAAAATATCATCGGCAGCCCTTTCTTCCTCAAAAGACATCTGTGAAAATTAGTACCGTACAAAAAAAAATGAGAATCAGGTATACTCTATAATATGATGATGGATCTAGGAAACAAATGTTAGTAACTACCTTGAGCAGATCAACAATGACACGGATATCTTCAATATCTTCAACATTGAATTCTTCGAAGGCTTTTATTTGCACCGCAAACTGACCCATTGCGGGTGATATGTCTTTCCATCGAAGTGACTTCTTAACAAAATTAAGGTATTTTTCCCAGTCCACCTCAAGGTATCTTTTCGAGTTGTTCACACTATGTTGCATCATTTGAATCCACTCAAGAAAAACGGCATTTGAAATTTTACCTTCCTTCGCGATAGTCACAAGCTTTTGTACCATCTGTTGTAAGCTCGTGGTAAAAGAAAAAAAAAGTCAAGAACAACAACACAAGAGTTTATATAATAGGGGAGCAATTAAAGATTGGAGTCTTGAGTTATAACTAATCATACCATGCCTGTTTTTTTACAAGCGTAAAAGAATTTAATCTGAGAATGAATATAACGTATTGCACTCTCAGCCATTCTGGATTTCAATTTATTTAGAAGACCCTGAAAGTACACAACATAATTACACCTCAACATCATATGACTGTATGTAGCAGTTTCGAAAATGAGAAGCATCCAATATCAGAAAGCAAGCAAATAATGTATGTACCGTCAGAACTTCCAAGTCAACCTGAGCCTCCCTTCGGTCTCCATACATATGCAGACTATTCTTATACAGACCACAATAATATTCAACCAGCATCGCTTCCGAGATAGTACACGAATCTACCAAGTATTGTCTCGCGAGATCCCTGAAGTTTTAAAGAAGGAAATTCAGATTCACTTGTTGTATCTTATAATCTTGTGATTGTAAACAAAACAACGAATGAACCCTGTGCTCAACCCTCAACATCCAAACTCAACTTATACCACAAAAGAAAGAAATCATCTAAACCCTAATTAGAAGAAGAAAAAAAAGGGAAACAGAAAGGGAAAAAAAGACATCTAAGAAACCCAAACTTAGACGAGGGATTTAGTGTTTTTCAGTGAAATACCTATGACGATAAAGGGAGTCCCTCATCTCTTGGTGGTGGACATGCATCATTTCATCCATAGTTTCTTCGTTCTCCATCATTTCCTGGTGGAAGAAAAAGAAGACCTAGGTTAAGTAAAGATTGGGGATCGACGCAAATCGAAAAATAACCTAGTTGTATATTGGAGCAATCTGTACCCTATCAATGGGTACGCAATTACCCGGAACCGAACCACACTGGAATTGGACCAGTTAACCATTTCGATACCCGACAGGTATAGGGTACCCGTTTATTTCATCCTTTTATTAACTCTTTTAGCAATTCTTCAGGCAAAATTGAAAAGGTTGTGTCTAGTTTTGGCTTTGATTTTTCCACATTTTTCTCTTATAAAAAAAAAATGAATTCAAGCAAAAAAAGAAGAAGGCATTTAAGTTTTTAAGAAAAGTTTTTCAATACCCAATGGGTACCACACAAATTTCAAACAATAAGCGCTCCTATTTAACACGTTACAGACATACCGAGACCGAGAGCAGAATTTACCTCGGCACTATCGATTGCTTGGATGGGAACTGGACACCATCGATTTTTCCTCCTCCTCGATGTTTCCTCCTCCTATAGTACCCATATGATAGGAAAATTTTATATTTGTTCAATCGATTTGCTATTATATGTTATAAACATGCCGAGAAAAGTGAGCAGAACAGCTACCTTGATGCCGTCATCAGGTGGACATATATCTGTCAGTTTGCACATAACTTGCTCAATAAGTGCACACATATCCGGACCACTACTAATATAAGATGTTGCCTCTAGTGGATACGGATCGGCATTCTTTTGTTCTAAAAGATACTCCTGTGAAAATTAGTACCGTACACAAAAAAAAAAAAAAATGAGAATCAGGTATACTCTATAATATGATGATGGATCTAGGAAACTATGTTAGTCACTACCTCAAGCCGCTTAACAATGTCATCGGGCTTTTCCACATCAATATCTTCAACATTGAATTCTTCAAAGGCTTTTATTTGCTCGCAAACCGAGCCCCTGCGGCAAGTGCTTTTTCTTTCCAATTTGTGTTAACAAAATTAAGGTCTTTTCCCACTCCACCTTATGTAGCATCCCTCGAATCCGTTCAGAAATACACCATCCGAAGTCTTACCTTCCTTTATGATACTACGAAGCTTTTGGAGCATCTGTTGTAAGCTCATCGTAAAAGAAAAAACAAGTTACTAACGGGATTTTACCTAAAAGTGTGACTGAAAAGTGGGTTTATTCCAAAACTATGACCAATTTGAAATTTCTTCTAAAAGTGTGATCATGACCGGTCAACGGGCATGTATGCCCTAGTCTTTTACGGAAATACCGGATTTTGTCCTCAGATGTGTACATATCGGGTAAGGATGTGTACACATTGAGTAAGGATGTGCACACATTGGGTCAGGATGTGTACACATCGGGCACTAATACCCCACCATGAATAGTGTCCGATGTGTAGATATTATATGTAGACATCCTGAATCTAGGCATAATCATATGTTGGATAAATGTAGACATCCATGTTTCGATGTGTAGACATCGAACACTATTCATAAAATATGTGGACATCAGGCTATAAATATGTGGACATCAGCTATAATGTGTGGACATCGGCTATGAATATGTGGACATCAAGCTATCGATGTGTAGACATCGGGCTATAAAGGGTACTTTGGGTATTAGGTAAAGTCAGTCACACTTTTGGAAGAATTTTCAAATCAGTCACACTTTTGGAAGAAATGCACATTTCAGTCACAGTTTCGGGTATTTCCTCGTTACTAACAACAACACAAGAGTTTATATAATAGGGAGCAATTAAAGACTGGAGTCTTGAGTTATAACTAACCATACCATGCCTACTTTTTTAGTAGTGTAAAAGAATGCAATTTCAGATTCAATATAACGTATTTCGGCCTCAGCAATTTTGGATTTCAATTTAGTTAGAAGACCCTGAAAGAACACAACATGATTACACCTCAACATCACATGACTGTATGTAGCAGTTCCGAAAATGAAAAGCATCCAATATTAAAAAGCAATAACGTATGTACCGTCAGATTTTCCAAGTCATCCTTTGCTTCCCTTTGGTCTTCATGCATATGCAGACAATTCATATACAGGTCATGCAAATAATCAACCAACAACAATTCCACCTCTTCATATGTTAAATGATCCCAATCTTTCAAGAGAGGTAGTGCACGCTCCCTAAGGTTTAAAAGAAGGAAAATCAGAAATCAATTGGTGTATCTTATAAGATTGTGATTATGAACAAAATAACAAATAAACCCTGTGCTCAACCCTCAACATCCAAACTCAATTTATTTATACCACAAAAGAAAGAAATCAGGTAAACCCTAATTAGAAGAAAAAGACATCTCACAAACCCAAAACCCAAACATAGATTAAGGATTTAGTGTTTTTTAATGGAATACCTATGAAGATCAAGGGAGTCCTTCATATTTTGGTAGTGTTCATCCATAGTTTCTGCATTCTCCATCATTTCCTGGTGGAAGAAAAAGAAGAGCTAGGTTAAGTAAAGATTCACAAATCGAAAAATAACCTATCTGTACCCTGTCAATGGATACCCAATTACCCGGAACCAAACCACACCGGACCTTTTAGCAATTCTTTAGGCAAAATTGAAAAGTTGTGTCTAGTTTTGGCTTTGATTTTTCAATTTTCGATATTTCTCTAATATTTAATCTTTATTTAGAATATTAACAAAGAAATAATTATAAACCTGTACAAAATAAAAAAATGAATTCAAGCAACAAAAGAAGACATTTAAGAAAATATTTGATAGTTTTTCAATACCCAACGAGTACCACATAAATTTCAAACAATAAGTGCTCCTATTTAACACGTTACAGACATACCGAGAACAGAACTTACCTCGGCAATATCGACTTCTTGGATCGGGACCTGGACACCATCTGGTCTTTCCTCCTAAAGCATACATATGATGGGAAAGACTTATATGCTATTTAAGGATAATATATGTTATAAACATGCCGAGAACAGTGAGCAGCACAGTTACCTTGATGTCTTCATCAAGGTAACAAAGAACACGTTACAAACATACGGAGAACAGGATTTACCTCGGCACTATCAACTGCTTGGATCGGGAACTCTGATGTTTCCTCCTATAGTACCCATATGATAGGAAAAATTTATATTCACTCAATCAGTTGCTATTATATGTTATAAACTTGCCGAGAAAAGTGAGCAGAGCAATTACCTTGATGCCGTCATCAGGTGGACATATATCTGTCAGTTTGCACATAACTTGCTCAATAAGTGCACACATATCCGGACCACTACTAATATAAGATGTTGCCTCTAGTGGATACGGATCGGCATTCTTTTGTTCTAGAAGATACTCCTGTGAAAATTAGTACCGTACACAAAAAAAAAAAAAAAATGAGAATCAGGTATACTCTATAATATGATGATGGATCTAGGAAACTATGTTAGTCACTACCTCAAGCCGCTTAACAATGTCATCGGGCTTTTCCACATCAATATCTTCAACATTGAATTCTTCAAAGGCTTTTATTTGCTCTGAAAACTGAGCCCCTGCGGCAAGTGCTTTTTCTTTCCAATTTGTGTTAACAAAATTAAGGTCTTTTTCCCACTCCACCTTATGTAGCATCCCTCGAATCCGTTCAGGAAATACACCATCTGAAGTCTTACCTTCCTTTATGATACTCTGAAGCTTTTGGAGCATCTGCATCGTAAAAGAAAAAACAAGTTACTAACAGCAACACAAGAGTTTATATAATAGGGAGCAATTAAAGACTGGAGTCTTGAGTTATAACTAACCATACCATGCCTACTTTTTTAGTAGCGTAAAAGAATGCAATTTCAGATTCAATATAACGTATTTCGGCCTCAGCAATTTTGGATTTCAATTTAGTTAGAAGACCCTGAAAGTAATGAAAATAATCTATGTACCGTTAGAATTTCCAATTTAGCGTAAAAACAATATGATTACACCTTAACATCCAATATTAGAAAGCAATAACCTATGTACCGTTAGAATTTCCAAGTCATCCTTTACTTCCGTTTGGTCTTCATACATATGCAGGCAATTCATATACAGATCATGCAAATAATCAACCAACAACTCTTCCACCTCTTCATATGTGAAACGATCCCAATCTTGCCAGAGATATATCGCGCGAAATCGAAAAAACGAATGATCAGTGTTTGCTTTCGTTATCCACCGATGGTAGTCGGCTTCCATCGTTGCTTCGTTCTCCAACGTTTCCTGGTGGAAGAAAAAGAAGACGTAGGTACAGAGATTGGGGATCGCCGCAAATCGAAAATAACCTAATTGGAGCAAATCTTTACACCCAAGCTCTGTTTATATATGGTGACAATCCAATCTTCTAACCAAAGGCGAGAGACACGTGTCTTTGCCTAAATAACGAACGTAGTATATACAAAATTTTCTGTATGTAGGGTATCTATCTATGGAATAATTATGGCCATTGATTATGGTTATCCAGCGGCTGTGATTGACTGTTAGGGGTTGTCTTGGCATCATGTGGTCGGGATTAGTCCCGGGTTACCCACGATATAATGCCCTTAATCAACCCCTTTAAAGACCTAAGCCATGCGAGGCCATGCGTCGCGCGGTGAGAATACCCACCTTTGGGTGAGCGTCACCGCCCCCTTGAAAATTCTCCATTCCACTTTTCCTTAGATTACATGAATGTAACACTAAATAACGTTTTCGGCTTAAAAAACAGCATAAAAAAAACCTAAAAAACAATTTGTGCGACGAAATAAAAAAAAGAAAAATTCTTCTTCCTTCTTCTGCTCTTTTTTTCCTCTGTTGTTCTTCTGCTCAGAGTCTGTGAGAATCAATCGACAGAGTGAGTTGAGTAATCTGTGTTCGTCAGAGTTAGTTGAGTAATCTGTGTGGTTAATGAAGGTTGAAGAGAGTTTATGTTGATTGAAGAAATAAATAAGAGAGAAACAGAATTTAGGGTTTCATCCGATTTTGATGTTGTTGCGGAATCGACAGGTTTATCGGGTTGTTGATAGATAAAGATTAAGAGGGTTGATGCTTGATTGAATTATGAGCTAGCGTTTGTTTTGCAGGTTCGATTTTAATCCCTAACCCTAATTTTTTCTCGCATAAACCTAATTAACTCCTGCGTTTCCACTACCGACTCCTTTCTTCTCCTGACCAGGTATGATATCTATTTCTCTTTATTCTGTTTCCTTTTGATTTTCTATTTTGTGTGTGTATGATTATATGCTAGTATGCTACCACTTATATGGTCGTGAAATCAGAAGATTAGGGCGTGATTTAGAGTTCGTGAGGTAGTGGGAAGCTTTGGTTTCATTCGAATTTGGTTTTGGACTGCAAGGTAGAATAATTTGATTTAGAGTTCGTGAGTTCGTGATTAATTTTTTTGCTAAGATTTGTTACGATTTCTAACAAGTTAAGATCTGTTATGTTACCAAAAGTTCATAATCAAATTAAATCTGAGAATGTTCGTGATTTACTTAACATTTTCCGTTATTCAACTTTCCCAGACATTAATGTGCAGTGAGATTGGAAAGATTACTTTAAATAGATCGAATGGTAATGTAGTGGTGAGTTCAACACTCATATATATCTATTGCATATGTTAATTTGGCAGTGTAGATGAATTTTTAGCCTACTTTTATTCAATTCAAGAGTGTTACGCATTTGGCTGTTTATAGAGATACTTCTGTTACCTATATATTGCGATGAAATAGCTAATATGAGACTGACACAATAATGAGTGCTTCTAGAATATTTGATTGGGCTTGCTCATTTCAAATTTTTTGTCTTAGTTTTGAAAATGTAGAACTTCAGTTTTCCAGAGAGCAATCAATGTATTGCCACTGCCAAAGAGTTGGGTCTGCGGTGCTCTAAACCTCACGATATGAGATATTAAATGACAAGATAAGTTCTTTCTTTGTAAAATCCAGAGAAGACTTAAGTACCAAGGCGAAACTCAGGTAATTGTATTGTATTTATGAGGGCGACATACTGGCCGCAGTTGAAAGTTAGGCCAAAATTTTGAATTTTAGAGATCCTGAACCCCGACCGATCAGGTTCAAGGGTTTGTACTTATTTTTCGTTTTTTTAATGAACACATGCCTTAAATCGCTGTCTCCTTATACAGACTTTTTTTTACCTAATGCTAAATCTTAAATCCTAATACTCTCTCCCAGGCCCTAATTTTTTTCCTATGGGAATGATATAAACTATTAATTAATTGGTTTAATTAATTGGGAAGGTGGGTGTCTTCTGTTATTTGGTGCAATGATGTACACATTTTCCAGACTAACTGTAGATTGGTTTACTGCTGCTATTGTTATACTTAATAGGTGGGATGTGCGAATTTTTGAGACACTGCTAACTGTAGATTGGTTTACTGCAGCGTACACTACGCTCACATTAAGAAAGCGTGAAAAGGAATAAAGCGGTCAAATAAATGAGGAAATAATGGTGAAAACATTTTCACCCATTAACACCATGCGGTTACCACCTCCTCCCATTATTTCACCCTTTACTCTCTTCCTTCATGAGGCCAGGGTACGTTTCAATCTCGACTTGTATAAATAGGTCTTACCTATTTCCACCAGACAACAAGTCTCAGTCAGGAGAAATATACTACACTTATACTCTCAGAAAGGCAACTTTGCAAGCTCTCTCAAAAGAATGCTTTGAATTATAGATGGATCCTTTAGTCAAGTTTGTGCTAACTAAACTGGATGAAAATATACTTTAAGCTTAGGGTTTACAATTTATTGGTAACCCATGACTACCCAGTCTTATTCCTGCCACTACCAAAAATTGTCCCCAAAATCTATCTCATGACCTAAACACTCCACTGGGACTCGATATATCTACATTGTGATCCAAAATCTCATGACATAAAACCGGACAGTTACCCCTAAAATTTTCAGTGGAACCAAAATCTACCTTCTTCCAAGTATCAAGACGCACAATTTATAGTATACCCCAAAATTTCAAAGCAAGGTCCTCCATCTGATTCTCCACGTTTATATCAGCTAGTGATGTAATCAGAGTGTTATTAAAAAAAAATACCCTACTTGCTGCTATTTAAAGGTCCGTGTTAGGGTTGGTTGGTGGTTCTCCTTCTTAGCTGCCTCTATCTCTGTGGATCTGTTTTCCTTTTCTTCTTCACGCTGCCTCAAAAACCAACCACAGCAAAGTTTTGGATTCAGATTTGATGTGGATGATCAACAACAACAATTAAACGCTCAGCACAATGATTTCTCCTCTCAACCAAGTTTCATTTTTCTCGGTTTCACTGCTAGAAGCTTTTAGTTATGCAGTCTTGATGAAAATTGTGGCTCGTAAAACAAAATAGCATAAAGACGGAGTAGCGAAATTGACAGACCGACTTCAAGAAGACATCCCATGATCTAGTGAAGCAGTTCTGTTTAGGGATCTGAGCTCATAACCTCTATGATTGATTTGTTATCTAATCAATAATAAACGGGTTTTGATGAAGAATACTGATAAATGGTTGTAATTTCTTGTATGTGAATGCTGAATTATAAATCCATGTCAATTGCTAGCTTATTAGTAAAAATTTCATGCAATGCATTGATGGAGGAAAGCAAAGAAACTTGATTAGCTTGTACTGTAATTTGAAGTTCCATATTTAGGTGAATTTGGCAGTGTTCTATCCAGGTCTTTGGAACGATGATACTCAAGTGTATGTTAACATTTGAATTTGAAAGTGAACATCATTGGGGGATACAACACATATTCAACTACTGAACCTGACAAACCTGCTTCAGCTTTTACATTTGTCCATCTTGATTTTGGCAATGGAGTTTAAATGAAGATAGTTGTCTTTTGAGAATCGCTATGACAATGCTTTCCTTAAGCTCCATTGGTTTGCATTTTCAGAAGTTCCCATCTTACTACAATATCGCATATTGGACTGGTCGGGTCGGTCGCCCCAGTTGGTTCTCTTTGACAAAGTTCCCATTAACTTCAGATGTATGTGTTTAACTTTTACCAAATTATTACGTCTTACTGAAACTATGTAGAAACATGTCATTTTTGATTATTGTTTGAATTTAAGCAAAGAGGATTATGATCCTCACGTTTTCATTTCTAAATTTACCTACGCATAAGCATGGACCAAACCCACACATACCCAACACTATTTCCAGCCGTTTCTCTACCTGAGTCTCCACCCATGATCTCCTACACCTTTTTTGGTACCATTTCAGTGTACGAGTCCGTTAATAGATATTGTGAAAACTTATTGACAGATAGAGTCTTGTATACATCTGTTTATGAAAAATCAAGTACTAGGAATGATTTGAATTATAGATGGGTCCTTTAGTCAAGTTTGTGCTAGCTAAACTGGATGAAAATCTGCTTTAAGCTAAGGGAAAATAAAACAAAGGCTACATGGAGATGTCTTTTCATTACGCTCCTGGTCTACGGAAGGAATGTTTGATAAAAATAAATTAAAATACATCTCAGTTTGGCTTCAATTTTAGACCTTGAAAGTTTTCATTTTCGTAAATGCATCATTCCGCAAATAGGAAGGAAAGTGGGGAGCGTTTCTGAAATCTATCTCGTAAGTGCAATCCCTGTAATTGGTGAAGCTATAATAATGATGAAGGTTGAAACACTTAGTTAGAGCCAAAGTAGGATAAACTCAACGCATGCAACAAAGTAAATGAATCAGGTAACAATATTTCCAGTTTGGACTTGTAAACGCAATCCAATTTTCGTAACAAAGTAAATAAATAATAGAAAAATTAAAGGTGGATCTCATAGTAGTTTAAACGCAATCCAATTTTTCCACCCTATGCTCCTGATAAAACTTAATGTTTTATAGATGAAACGAGATTTCTAGGGTCTGTTCATGCTCAGGGCACGGTACATATAACCAATCAAAACACATAGAAAACTAACGAAGCAAAATAACCAACTTAAATTTTTTTGATCGAAAGAGAGAAATTTCATTAGGTTGAAGAATTTACCGTGGAGCTACCAGAGATAGCAAAACAAAGAAAAAGAGGAAAAAAAAACAGAAATATAGTATTACAGAAAAATTGTTTCCCAGTTGGTAAGCATTGAGTTTGCGAAGTTCAAATGCACCTCCTTCCTGCAGCAGCAGCCCAACTAAGCACCATGGACTTAGCATCAATTATCAAATCATGATCAGTTTTGAAAGAGTAATCTTTTTCAAAAGTTCTACAATTACGTTCTCGCACAATAACCCATATGATAGCTGCCGGAATCAAACCCATATAAGGTTACCTGGATTAGAAAAGCACTTACTATCCCAGCAGTGAGCCAAAGAAAACAGGGAGTTTGGAAAACCCATGCCCAATTTCCACCTGGAGAAAGAGATTGCCACATTTTCCTCACAATCTTAGAGTGAATGAAGAGATGCTCTTGAGATTCGTCTGAATTGCCACAAAAAATGCAGGAGTTACGAATATTCATTCCCTTGTTGTTTAACATATCGATCATATTGAGTTTTCCGTGCACCAGACACCAAACTAGAAATTTAACTTTAGGAGGAATTTCTGGTTTCCAAATAAAGTTTGCCGGAAAATTATCTTCACCATTAGTTGCTACCAACTGTGTATAAAAAGACTTCACACAGAAAATACCTTATTGATGTGGCGTCCATTTTCTAGTGTCTGGTAAGGCATCTAAGATTGGAGGAGCATTGCCAATAATCATGAAAAGAGAAGCAAGATTTGTAGTCTCTCTGTCAGTTAAGAGCCGATTAAATTCAAGCTTCCAGCTACCATTATCGGTTACCATGTCAAGCAATCTTTGCATGTTTGTGCATACATATTTTTTAAAGTCCAGGTAAAGAAAGCGCCAATGATGAGGTTCCAATCCAAAGATCGTTCCAAAAGGAAATATATCTGCGCAGAATGAATAATAAGAGTAGAATGTGCAGCAATTAACTCATTTGTGTCATCAATGGCTCTCCAGCCGAGAGACTCCATAGAATGACTTCACTTTAGCAGAATCCAAACGAAAAACCGGATCCATACTTATCCGTGATGATCTTGTACCAAAGCCTTGTTTATTCAATCCCAAATCTCCAACACCATTTAGATAGCATTGCCAAATTCATATTTTTTAGATTGAAAACACCTAACCCTCCTCTAGAAATAGGAGCTTGTACCATTTCCCAAAGAACCAAATGAGATACCTTAGAACCAGAATCATGCTCCCACAAGAAATTATTTATTTTTCTATTAAGGATTTTGATAACAGATGCCGGAGCTTTGGGATTAACTTAAATTAATCTTACATTATATTTATTAGTTAAAATGGATTAACAAATATAAAAATTAAATCTTCAAAACCCATACCTGTAGTAGCATGTTTATGGTAAAAAAGAGGATGTCCATTAAACAATTCCTCACTCAATTGAAATCTACAGCCGATTCAACGGTATAAAAATTTTCTGCAACAGAGAACTTTGTCATCTGAATTCGTTGACACCGAGGGAGAAAACATCATAGTTTTTTGAGAGGAGAAATCACTGTGCGTGGAAGTTGCTTTTGATGGCCACCTATTTGATGTTGCTGCTTCTTCATGAACAATAGAGAGTCTGCTTCTCGGTTGATTTTTAGGGTTGGGTTTGGATTCTTTTTCTCTTCTTGCACATGCAGCTGCCAGGAGGCTAGATAAAGGAGTAGAAGAAACAAAGGCAACTATCATATATACAAGGGTTAGAGATCTAGCCCGTTCATATTAGGGTTAATTCGTAGTCGTTGTTGATATGTTCTCAATAGTACTAGATTTAGTGGGAGCTAATTAGTGTTTGGGTCCTAAATTTTGGTATGTCTTTGGGTTTGGTCCTAATATTTTGGTTTTTAGTATTTCGGTTCTATGAAGCACAGACACTTCAAAATAGGTGAAGATCCGTGTCTGACGCCGTATCAGTGTCAGATACTTGGGGACACTTGGAGATACGTATCAGATACTCCATTTAAAGTATCGTTTTTTATTAATTACAAAAAGGGTAGGGGATACCTCTCGGATAATCTAAGAGGGGATACTTCCTATAATATAATTGGAGCATATAGGAGTATAATTTATCATTGGAGAGAAATTGAAGCATATATAATTGGGGTGCGATCGGTTCACAAACCCCATCTCACAGACTTTGCCACAAAGTGTCTGGACCATTGATTTCATCCACTTTGAATGGCTATGATTAATTCATAAAACACACGACCCACAACCGATTTTATATGTGACCCGATATTATATGTTTTTCCTCCTAATAGATCATCTTCCTCTCTAATCCTTCTTCCAGTTTGTGTGAAAGTTCATCATCCGAGGAAACTACAGAAAGTCTTAAAATCTCGAGATGATTATTAGTGAGTCAAACTTTCAGTTTTTTATATGGATTATCAAATAATTTCATGTCTAGGGTTTAAATTTGGGTATTGAGATGATGACAATACTCAGTTGATTTATTGTTCCACTTGGGTTTTGTCAAATCTCTTTCCTTTTTCATTACATCTTTCTTTTTTTCCACTGATTTATTGTTCTGTTATGCGATTGTATACCATTTTAGCTTCTTGTAATTAACTTGTTTTCTTCATACACAGATAAGGATATCATCATACGGTCATATCATGATGAGGTAGAGTTAATATTACTATTGATAAAGTAGATTTGATCTCCAGTAATGTCTAAAAGATTCAACAGTACGAGAATCTCTGAATATAGATTCAGAGGGTTTTGGACATTACTTGAATCTTTGACTATAGAAACCCATAATCTTCATCCCCAAACCAAAACCCAAGAATTTATTTGCTTTTAAGGTTAAAGAATTCAAAGATACCATCGATCGACTGCAACTATTAACGATTTCTTTTGGCGAAGAACAAAGGAAAAAAACAAGAGAACTGAAAACTGAATCTCGGTAGAAGAGAGAAGACAAAAGGGGAAACTGAAAAATATGTAAACTATTTAATTAAATCGGGTCATGGACCATTCATTAAAACTCGTGTGTTTGACTTAAAATCGCATCCGTTTAAACTCGCAAGATCTAATGGTCACGAGACTTTGTCACTGAGCTAAGGTCTGTGAATCGATCGCACCCCTATATAATTTTATCCATTAAATGAAGAGAAACAAGATTGTACCCCAACGTGCTTAGGATTTATTGTTTGTTTACAATAATATTCATCTCCTTTCACGAAAAAGTGAAAATTATATGAAAGGAGAAAGTAGAATATATGATATCAGTGAAGATAAATTTGATACAGTAAACGGTGTGAGAGAACTTGAAGTTGCAAATCTTTCACTTGACGAGCCACAACAAAAAGAGGTGCTCTTTGATGAAGACAATATTAATTAGCGATGGGTGAACCAGATGTTACACAACTGTTATCTGTTTTATTTTAATATTCCATAAAGTATTTAAGAATTTTTTTGTTTTATGTGATTCTTTTTACAAAAATGAACTATTATAAAGTTAAATAATTTTTCAAAAATTGACGAATTCTTGTATCAGTATCCCGGTATTGGTATCCCCGTATCAGTATCCGTGCTTCATAGTTTCGGTTGTTGCCTCGTTAGTCAACTAGGTCAATTGGTCAATCCATTAGGATTTTAGCGTCCGTTAGTGAAATTAAATTTGTCCATCTAAAAAAAGCACCACTCTAAATCCATCATTTTTAAGCGGATATAAAACTAATGATAGTAAGCTACCCAATCTGAAACTCAAAAGGTTAAAGTGTTAAGCATTTGCGAGCTTGATTATTACCAAGATGATTATTAATCCACAAAATTGGTTAAAAAGACCAAAATTAATAACTCCTGGGTGAAAAAGACATCTAGGTTTTGATACTGTTTAAATGGACAAAAATGTTAAAATAGCCAGGATGTAAATAGTTTCATCCTACCCATTTTCAAATATTTTTCTTATTTTTAATTTACATCAGGATGCATCTAGTTTCATCATCGCTATTTTTTAAGTTTAAGCCAGTATGAATCCAGTTTCATCCTTGTTATTTCTTTTTTGTCCATTTCACCCGTAATAATTTTTACTCGTCCATTAGAACCATGTTTTAAAAATATTTGGACAAATGACCCATTTTGGGTTATTAATCTCAAACTGGATTTGGGGGTCTTCTCAAATTGAGATGATGGTGGCTGTGACGATGAGATGTTGGTATTGGAGTTGATGGTGGTGGCAGCGATGAGGTAGGAGAAGCTCATAATGGCTAGATTCAAGAGGAAAATTCAGAAATAGATCCCTTACCAGCACCTGCTCAATCAAATGATTAATCTAATAATGATTTGAAAGTTCATATTGGTTCTTTTGAAAGAATAAAATGGTCCTGACCAAAAAGATCTCTATTCTCTCAGTAAGTAGATTATGTCCGCTGCATCTATTTGAATAAAAATTGCGAAACTCTATTACACGGATATTACCTTCAGAAGGCAAGCATGCTTGATTATGTTGATCATGATGAGGGTAAGCCTTGTCAGTTGCACTAGTCAAGCACAATTGCAAAAAATAATCATACACATATCTTATCAAGTAAAATGGATGTCTTAGAATACATTTTATATATGGAAGATCAAGTATTACAGCTGCATTTGATTCCTACATAGGCTATCAAAACCTCGCTGTAAATATCTCATAATCTTTTTGGTTTTCCTGGTGGGAATTGTAATTCAGAAGCCAATAAAACAGACAACCCAAGATCAATCAACAAACAAAAGTATTATATTTTCTTGGAATAATTAAATTAAACTTACAGAAACGGAATCTCACAAATTAGGTTTTTAAATTAACCCTTTGGAAATTTGGATAAGAACAAGTTTCTGTTTCTGAATAACCTACGCTTCAACTCTATTGCCTCATGCGTGTCTTGACTTACTTCATCGATGCAAAATCATGAATTAACAAAATACTTCTCGGAAATCTATTCAAGGAATTCCAAGAAACATACAAGAAATAACTTCAAGACGGTGATTGATAAGAAATATTCGAGAGGAAAAATCATAATGCTGACGGTTTTCTTTGATCCTGTACATAGATTCATCTCAGTGATTTTAAGGAACAGCTAGAAAAGGATCTAAAAGAATTGTAGAAATTGGATTCGAAAATATCTTAGTTTTGTGAGAGGAAAAATCATTGTGCGGGGAAGTTGTTGTTGTTGATGGCCACCTATTTGATTTTTCTGCTTCAATTTATGATTCATGACCAAGAAGAAATTATGAGAGTCTGCTTTTGGATATTTTTTTTAGTGTTATACGGAGGCTGAGAAGAAATGAGGGCTTCTTATAAGGTTTGGAGATGGATCCAGCCCATTCATATTAGGGTTCTATACTCAAAGATTAGATTTAACGGTTCACACGAATTTATAACTGACCGTAATTGCTGACCGAAATTTGATTATAGACGGCTGTGATATGTTTTTGTAAAGGCTGAGATTATACATGTAATGGGTAGGTAGGTTAAATGACTGGTTACTTACTACGTCGTGGTGCTAACAGCTAGATCAAACTGGTTACTTACTACGTCTTGGGAAGGGTAGAGTGAAGGGCTTTACCAAATTCTAAAGGAAGCCGTCTCGGATGTGGAAGTTGATTAGGTCGATTAATAGTCATAGAGAGACGAATCCTCAATGTTATTCTACTTTACTAGTAAATTTTAATCTCCAATGCATTAAGAACTAAAATAATGAATGTAAAATCTAAATAGCTAATTTAGGCTGCGAATTTGGTTAGGAAATTCATTTTACCACAAAAGTAAAATTACTGTGTTCTATTTTTTGCCTGCTGTAATATGGTTTGAATTAATCAACAGAGCTGAATTGGATCCACTGCTGCTTATATTTTTGTAAATGTTTAACGTCCAGCTTCATTTGCCACTCCAAGTTTGTCCATACCCGCTCCAACTCTATTAGATTCAAATGCAGAAAAGTAAAATTTCATTGTATGATGTAGATTGGTATTCTAAGTTTCAGTTTGGACTTGCAAATGGAGTCCACTTTTTGCAACCCTATGCTCCTGAAAAACTCATATGGCACAATACATACGTCCAATCAAACTATATTCAGAAACCAGATGCAGATATAACCTAATTAAATACAACCCATAGAAGACAAAACCACTCAAGGGCTTAAATTATTCTAAATTATAATTAATCAATAACTTGATTTTTACATATAGACTGATCAAAGGGCTCATTAATTAAGGGAAGAACACCAGCTAGCTAAAATGGATAACAAATACAAAAACTAAATCTTCAAGACCCACATATGTAGTAGCGTTTTATGGTAAAAGATGCTGTCCGATTCAGTTATTACTTTTTCTCAAATTCATAATCTAAGAAGACAGTGCATCAAACCGCAAAAAAGTGAAAAAAAAAGAGGAGATCACCGAATCAAGACCAAATGAGAAAACAATTTAAAGTAATGGTTGAAATCCTCCGTGAAAATATCTTAGGTTTTTTGAGAGGAAAAATCATTGTGGGGAAGTTGTTGATGGCCTTGTGTATTTGATGTTTCTACTTCCATTTACGGATGATGAACAAGACCAACATGAGAGAGTTTGCTGCTGTTGATTTTTAAGTTTAGGTTTTTTTTGATAGACAGGCGGAGAAGAAATGAGGGCAAACTTTTCTACTTATAAGGTTTAGTAAGGTCTAGGGATCGATCTAGCCCGCTCATTTTAGGGTTAAATAGTAATCGTCGATCTGTTATAGAGCTAGATCAACCTATCCTTTCCATCAATCATTGTTCCACCGGATAACAAAGGGTTGATAACACCACATCATTTCCGACTTTTGAAAAGTTTTAGCGCAAGCAAGTTCCTTGTTTGGTGACTCGGTGAAGTATTATTTGATTTTCACATTGAAAGCATCTTCAGCTCGTGTATAGTTCTAACACTCTCATTGATGGTCTATCTGTATGAGTTCTGAACTCTGTTTAGCTCATGTAGAAGTTATAACATTATTTGCATTTCTTAAATATTTCCAGCTATGTATTTGGTAGTTTATAATGAATCTTATTGATTAATCAACTGCAGGGTTGGGTTGCTTTAATCGAAGCCATTTCAGATATGAAGTTAAATAGTCATCAAGAGACAATCCTCAATGTTAAAGGCAACTTGCAGTTTTGACTCTAAAATTATGTAAAGTTTGTTCTACTGTTTGGCTAATTAACTTTTTAATCTCCATCACATTAAGAACTAAAAAAGGAATGTAAAGTGTAATTTAGGCTGCGATTTTGCTTAAGAAATTCATTTAACTACTTCGGTGAATTTACTTTGTTGGTCCACTATGTTTATTCCGTTTTTGCAAATGTGATACTTGATTTGCCACACCAAGTTCATACTCATTGTAACTCTCACCGAAACAACTATGCTCAGTTTATGATGCTTTATAAATGAGATTTCTATGGTCTGTTCATACTCATAGGGAACAACACATAACCACTCAAAACTATTCAGAGACAGAATACACCACATAGAAAACAAAACTAACCATGGATGTATATAATAAACTTAAATTAGTTATAAATTACTTAATAAATTTTCACATACAAATTGAAGCGATCTTTAATAAATACGAGAACACTAGCTTGCTAAAATGGATTAACAAATACAAAATTTAAATCTTCCAAACCCTGATATGTAGTAATTTATGGCAAAAGAAGATGTCCATTAAATCCTCGCTCAATTGAAATCTACGGATTCAGCTGTTTGAAATGGAGACCTTGCCATCCATCCATAATCCAAGTTGACGATATCATCGGATAAAAGTAAACAATCTAAACGGAACAAGTAGAAGAAAATCTAAAGAAATGGTAACACGTGAAGTTTAAAAAATCTTAGTTTTTTGAGAGGACAAATCATTGTGTGGCTAAGTTGTTGTCCATGATCATGTGTTTTTGATGTTTCGGCTTCCATATATGGATCGTGAACATGAGATGAGAGTTTGTTGTTGTTTGAGTTTTAGGGTTAGGTTTCAGTTTCTTTCCCACTCTACACAACACCTAAATATAGGCAGAGTAGAAAAAATGAGGCAACTATTCTACTTATATGATTAGAGATCCATCTAGACCGTTCAGATTAGGGTTAAACTGTAATCGTTGATCTGTTTTCAGTATTAGATTTGACGGCTCAAACAAAGTTTATTATTTTTTAACTGAAGTTTGATTGTTGCCAATGTGAGCTTATTTTTCCTTGCTTGATTGGGGTATACCCAAACTAATTGGGGTATACCCAATAAGACAAAATCGGGTCATTTTGAAGTAAAACCAAGCCACCCCTTCACCTTGTTTTTTCTAAATGGCTAATATGCCCTTGGTTAATTAACACTAAAATTATGATTAGGTTAATTAATTGAGTTTAGATTAAAATTTTCAAATTATGAATTCAGTAGATTAACCTTTTGATCCGTCTTATGAGTTCGATTTCGATCCAAAAATTTTGGTTTTGAAAATGCAAGGTCGTGGTTTGAATAAGCTGCCGACCAGATATCCGCCGGAATGGTCAACTTTGAATAAGCACTACAAGAATATAGGTCTATTGCCTCACTACCTTGCCACACATCTATAAATAATGTTGCAATAGAGGGGTTTTAGCCTCATACAATAATATGTGTGGCATTAAGTTATACTTTTTTCTACACATGTGAACAGATGAGGCAAAAGGTACTTTTTTGCCTCACATTATTTGAAGATGTGGCAATAGCTGAAGTTTTAGCCACATAGGCGTGACAACAATTATGCATAATACCAAATATTATAATTATTATTTTTTGACTCCATTTTGCGTCATACATGAGGCTTAAATATTAATAAATATTATTTTTATTTCCTTTTGTTGTACCAAGGTTTAATGTGCAAAAATATTTAATACAACACTTCAAAGGAAGTAAGTTTTGGTAAATTGGATTCCATATTCAAAGGAAGAAAATAAAAGAATTAAATATATTTATATTTATTATATTTTTGGAAAAGTCAAACTCCATCACCTTTTTTTCCCTTTCTCATGTATTCCCCTCTTTGTAACCTCTCTTGTTCTCTCTCCCTCTTTATCTTCCTTTCAGATCTAAGAAAGGTTATACATTTTCTGTTAATAATTGATGGTAATCAAATTTCTAGTAATTTTTGAAGCATTGATCTCTTCAAGTTTTGATCTTTTAGGGCTTGAAAACTTAGGTTATTCAATTGTGCATAAAGAAGGTTTGTTTGTGCTTAAAGAGGGTTTGTTTGGTTTGGAAAATTTTGGGATCAACTTTCTTAATGTTTGATGATATTCAAAGAATCTATTGTATCGGCAAATGTAGATCATAGTTTGTGAAATAATCTATTGTCTCTGCAACAAGCAAAAGAGTTCTTTGATTGAGATTTAATTTAGGGAAAATGGGGAATATGCCCCAAAATGGACTGCATCTTGGGGATATGCCCCAGGATTGCATTTCTCGGGGATATGCCCCGCACTAACAGTTTCCATCCAAGTAGGTTAAAAAGTCAATTTCTCGTACATTGACCGGTCAATATCTCGGTATATGAGATCTCACCGTATATTTGAAATGACAGATTTAACCTTATACAGGTGTATAATCCTCCGGTGCCCACGTGTTTTCATCAGATCGAGTTTTAATCTCGAGAATTTTTAACGGCTTTTGATCAACTTAACCAAATCTAGGGTTTTTTATGTCTCACGGGTTTCTTTTCTTCTCTTATCTTCATTTTCCCTTAAAAAAAAAAAAAAAAAAAAAAAAAAAACCATAGTTGAAGAACGGTCGAGAGATTGAGAGGCTTGTGATGTGAGAATATAGGATTGGTTCGATTAGTTGGAATAGTTGATGGTTAACCGAGAATCTGTCACTGTTTTTGCTTTTCCTTTTGGTCCCTATAGTTGAAGAACAGTTGAAGTTAAAGGGAAAAGAAGAAGAAGGAAAACTACAAATTGAAGCGGCATGGGTCTTCAAAAAGAGTAAGTAATAGAAACCCAACATGTATTTATCCTTGTTTTCGTTATATTTTGTGGTTAATTGTGTTAATTTGATAAAAAGTGAATTTAGGGTTCTTTAAATTTGTTTTTTTTTTTTTTTGTTTTTCTGAGTTAGGGTAATTTTGTGGAAAAATTATAGGTAAATGAGATTAACAGTGTAATGATCTTCGTTTTTGTTGTATTGTGCGGTTAATTGTGATACTTTGATAAAAATAGTGAATTTAGGGTTCTATAGAATGGGGATTTCTTCTGATTTAGGTTAATTTGGGAAAATGGATAAATTAGGGTTATTATTAGTTTAATGAGGAACTGTTTAACAGTACATAGGGTATTTTTTTTTTTTTTTTTTTTTTTGCTTATTTGGGAAAAAAGTTGAATTATGTGTATACTTATTTGGGGAAAAAAATTGTGAATAGGTTTCTTTTTGCTTGTTTGTTTGCAAAATTTCCCTTCATTGTTTATCTGAAAACATATGAGTGCCAATATTTACCATGTTTTTTAATTTTATGAATGTAATTACTTAACAAATATGAAATGTGAATGTTTGGCTGAAATCAAATGAAAAAAATTGAATGTTGTGTATACTTGATATATTTCAGGAGGGTTAAGAAGAGGAATTTTATTATATCTATAAACAATGGCACTTTGAAGGGTCATAAAATGTATTTTTCTGAAGTGAAAGGTGATGCCGTTAGTTTTGATCATTTTGAAGATATGGTAAAGGAAAGGTTGAAATGTTTGGGTCTGAAGCCGGATTTTGGTGTGGAAATATATTGGGATTTGATTTGATTGGTTGTGAATTAGACTTTTTGACATGTGGAGAGATGTAAAGCCCGATCAATGGGGGTATGTTGCATTAATGTTGAAATCCTTGGTTCTAGTTGTGATGATATGGGTGCTGGTGTTAGTAATGTGTCAAATCCTGTTACAGCTTTGAAGTCACCACCAAAGAAAGTTGTTACAGCTTTGAAGTCACCACCAAAGAAAGTTGTTTCTAAACCAAAGAATAGGAAAAGTCCTAGACTGCTAGAAAAGGAAAGTAAGGTGTCTAATGATGTAACAACAACACCTAAAAGACTACAGTTTGAAGATGCAAGTGGTATTCAAAGTGACGGTTTTCCTTCACAAGCTAGTAGTGTTGGTAACAACAAGGTGGTAAGTAAAACTAAAGGAGAGAAAGTAATTGCCATGGTTGTGAGTTCGGATGATGAAGAAGAAGAAGCATTGAATCTTACAAAGGAAGCTGACGATGAGTGCCATCCAGATGACAATCCAGAGCCAAGATTTGTATCAAGTGAAGATGAAGGTGAATCATCCGTAGATGAAGATGAAGATGAAGATGTAAATGAAAGAGATACTTATGAAGATTTTATTTCCTCATGTGTTGCATATGAAGATAAGCTTGGGGATGAGCATGGTAATGAGAATGTTGATGATGACTGGAATGTGGGTGATGATCACAGGAAGGATGTTAATAATGATGATGGTGAAATTATAGGATCTGGTATGCATAGAGAACTGGATGAAGATGAAAAGGTTCAATGGGATCATGATTATGGTCAGTATATAGTAGATCCTGAAGATTTGTCTTTGCCAAATGAAAATATTGATGCTGTGCCTGGTGAAATGTGTGTTAACATGGTGTTTGATGATATTCCTACATTTAAAAAACATGTAAGGGAATATGCAGTTATGAAAAAAATGTATGTTTGAATTTAAGAAGGAAGATAAAGGAAGGGCTTATGTATTGTGTAAGCACAGGAAAACCCAAAAGTGTTTATGGCAAGTGAATGCTAGAACAGTGCCAAATGAGCCCACCGCCAAAATCAAAGTTGTGTAACCTAAAACACACATGTAAGAAGATGAAGGGAAAAAGAAACCCAATGTGCAATTCGAGGTTTGTAGCCGACTACATGATTAAGACATTAGGTGTTACTAATTCAGTTCCAAAGCCTAAGGCAATAATGAAGAATCACATTTGGCCAACTTTCCGTACTGAAATACCATATTGGGTTGCAGCTGAAGCCAGGGTATGTTTTAACACTTGTTATTTTTTTAAAAGTTTTTGTTTTTAGTGAAGTATATATATGTATAAAATGGATGTTGTGTTTGTGTTTTTAATCATGTAGTTAATGATACTAGCTGACCTCCATGGAAGCTTTGAAGAATCATATACCAAGATTCCAAGCCTAGCTAAGGAAGTGAAAAGTTTGGACGATCGAAACCTTGTCAGCTTTACTTCTTCCAAAGAGGGTGAGGATAACAGGTTTGAGAGTTTCACACTGTCCTACCATGCCCAAATTCAAGGCTTCAAGAAAGGTTGTAGGAAAGTAATTGGGCTAGATGGGATGCATACAAAGAATAAGTATGGTGGTGTAATACTTGCTACTATCGCCTTGGATGGCCAAAAACCGTGTATACCCATTAGCCGTTATGTTTTGTAAGAGTGAGACGAGGCAACCGGTACTTATTTTTGAAGAGATAAAAAATTTTGTTCGACACACTGGTTTGACCTTCATCTCTCGATGATGTAAAGGTCTTCTGGAGTCTGTAAGAGAATTATTTCCTTTTGCAAACCACAGATATTGCCTTAGGTAATTTGCTGAATTTTTTACTTTCCCCAAGAATTGTTTTACTGTTGATTATGGATGCATGCTTAATGTGACTTTTTATTTTTCAGGCACATATACCAGAATTATATAGATCATGGTTGTAAGGGTCCAAAGCTCGTGGATTTACTTTTGAATCTTTGCCAAAGCTTATAAGAAGTCTCACTGGAAGGTTAAATACCTCTCTTATTAACTTAAACATTATAAATACTGACAATAAAACCATATACAATGATGCACTCCTAATTTATGCTCCTATTTATGTTCATTAATGTTCAGAAAAGCATGGATGAATTAGAAAAGATTTCAAAGAAAGCATTCAACTATCTAATTGAATTAGACCCAAGATCTTGGGCTAGATCATGGTACCCACACACTGCTGATTGTGAGCACATAAATAGCAACTTCTCAGAATCATTCAATGCTATGTGTCCCAATATTAGGGACAAGCCTATTTGTGTAATGGCGATCATGTATACCCAGTTGGTCATGAACTCGTATGCAAGGAGGAGTGCATTAGCCGCAACATGGAATGAGTCCGATTTAGTTCCCTGCAAAGAATGAAACTTATAGAAAAGATGCAATTGGGTGTTGGAAATTATGACACAGAACCTTCATCAGAGATGAGAGTGTATGAAGTGACTAACAAAACTAGCAAGGCAGTTTTTACAGTTGACATTGTGAAAAAAGCATGCACTTGCGTGCAATGGCAGCTCAGGGGATTTATGTGTCAGCATGCGCTAGGGCCACTTGTGGGTATATCTCTTGTAAACCCTCCCGAGACTATAACTCGGCCACTAGGGCCACCTAGGGGTTTAAAGGCTTATTGCATACGCTAAATGCAATCGACGATGCCTGCGACAGTGAGTTAGGATTTTATTTTCTAGATTTGATTTTCTCGAGGACGAGCAAATAATAAGTTTGGGGGTATTTGATAGACACATTTTTGTGTCTGATTTAATCTCAATTGTATATTTTGTTAGTGCTCGATTATGTATTTATTATGGCTTTTTGTGTCATTGTAGGTGTTTTTGGAGAAATACACTTGTGCGGAGAAATTAGCTCAAAAAGTGGAATCTGCAAGATACGGAGGACGCGTGCTATTCGGACCCCTCAAATGGATAAGGGGCACCTCAATTGCTAAGGGGTACCCTCCCGCTATTTGCACCCAAGGGCATACCCAAAGGCGTCTCGCTAAAGGCACCCCACCAGTGGTTATGGGGACACCATCTTCATGGTTTAAACATACAGTTTTGGCGGGAAAGTTTTCTTCCGCGACTGAATGTTTGCTGAACCGAATTCAAAGGAGTTTTAATCGCAGATTTTTATTGGGCTGGACTCGTTAAGGCTGAGAACAGTTAGCATGGGTGTTTATCTCATTTAAATAGGGCTAGATAATCCGTTTGAAGCAAACAGGGAGAAGTCACACGGAAAGAATGTAAGTTTCCATGTTTATCTCGGTTAAAACAGGGCAATGGAGAGTACGTGGAGTTGAGAGAGTATATTAACGGCTGGGATTACTTTATATGTATTGAAGAGGGTTTGGATGATTACAGTTGACGCGTAAATAAGATAACGGGATAGGAAATAAGCCATGACTTCCGGTGAAAGTCAGGGAAGGTTTATAGAAGATTTCTTGGGATTACATCGACCGGTTGGCTATATAAAGAGGGTACGAGAGTTATAGAGAGGTGGAGAGACTTTGGGGGACCGAACGGAGGCAGATAGGAGAAGTAATCAGAGCTGCAGAAATTGTTGCTGCTGCTGCAAGAACCCTAGAACACGAAGAACATTGACGCACAGGAACAATCCGCAGAAAGCTATCATTTGTTCAACAAGAACCTTAATATCATTTATAAGGCAGACTTATTTCTCTGTAACAGTTCGCACCTATTGTAACAGCTGTTTGTGACGCCAGTGAAGCGTTGCAAACTGTCTGAGTCGTTAGTTTTCTCTTGTTTTTCACCTATTTGAGCTATGAACTATTATTTTGAGCACGTGAATAATATGAGGAGCTAAACCCCAACACTGGGATGACGGAGGAAGCCATTCTTTACGCATGTGGTAATTCTATTTAATTCTTTTATGACTTTTTGCACTTGATTTAATTGTTTTATGATTTTCTCTAATTAGTTGTGATTTCGTTTGATGACGTATGCTTAGTTTTAGTACTTTTGATGCGCCATGCTTGTGATTTACAATTAATCTTTTAAAAATCTACTTTCGGCAATAAATTAGAGTCAATTACTTGAGCTATGAATGTCTAGAATTATTAGTTGAACCGCATGAATATAAGAATTGGTGGAATCCTGAGTCCTAGTATCTCTCGATATTGTGACATCTTTTGTATATATTTTTATTATTAAGTCTGAAATCAATCTTTACAAGTCTGAGAGGAACGACATCTTACTACCACTTTATTACAACTTTCAAAATCACATCATTCATTATCCCCAAAACTCCAGAAAAACTAGAGTATGTCTTATAACTTAATACATACTGCGCCAGCAAAGAGAATTCACGTGTGAAAAAAAATCAGCATATGACCAGAAATATATCCGATGACCTAAACACTTCACGGTTACTCGATATATATCTACATTGCTGGATGAGATGATCAACAACAACAAGCAACATCGGTCATAGTACACCCGTTAAAGCAAGTCTTATGGTGGAATCCAACCAATTCCAATTGTGGAAAAACCATGGATGTCAAGTCTAGTGACTTCCATGTTGGGGTTTTCCACAGAAAATCCAAGCAGGGTTCCACGAGTCCGTGGAATCCATGTGAACGCCAATAAGAATAGCGCAGTAGAAGACAAAAAATGCTATTAAGAATGACACAAAAAATCTGTGGATCCGTATATGTAAATGAGTTGTTAAAATCTAACGGCTGAGAAAAAACGCTATTCTTAATAGCACAGAGTGCCATTCTTAATAGCATTTTTTTTGTGCCATTCTTAATAGCATTTTTTTTAGTGCTATTAAGAATAGCGTCTTCACTATTCCACCATTACACTTGCGCTTCCATCCACAATTCCAAGTGCGGAGGTGGCGTGGAAGATGGATGGATTCCACCATAAGACTTGCTCTTATAATTCATTGCAATGCCACCAATCGGTGCAACGATTCAATTTTCCAATGTTAATAATTCAAAGCAATCTTCCAAGTCCTTTTGTTTCTGCCCCACCGAAATATCACTACATCAATAAGGCAAGTCAATCCCGAGAGTTGTTTCCAGAAGAAGTTCTCATCAAATTTCATTGTACTAACCATGGCCTTGACTTTTTTTATCAGAGTTCTGGTCAAATTTAAGAGACTAGGAGACCAGTTAGGTTAATGCTATGTATGAGTTAGCCAAACAAGTCATTACATTTTTCTTGAATTACATTGTTGTCACTTTGGATAATATCCACTGGGTTAATTTTGTGGGCCTCTTGTGCTACATCAGGGGTTCTTACCCTTGATAAGGGCATACGTTATAGGGTTTCCGATTGTACCTATAAAGAAATCAGCCAAACTGAAAGCCACTACTTTCCAACTATTTTACCCTAAACGCAGCCGTCTTGGTCACTATCTTTTCCGATCACTAATCCTCCAAAACTCTTTTCATTTTGATTTTTCTCTGGTTCACGAAATGGATTACGGGGAGGATCCTGTGAATCTATGTACACGAACAAAGAAACCACCAGCATGATGATTTTTCCTCTCAAATATTTCCCATCAATCACCGTCTTGCAGTTGTTTCTTTTCCGTTTTTCAGCATCAGTTGGTATTACTACCTAATTTTGCATTTACTATAGGTAAGCCAAGAAACGAACAATGAAGTTGGTTATTCAGAAATTTGTTCTTACCAATTTCAAGGGTTAATTTAACTTGTATCAGAAACCTAATTTGTAGTATGTTTCATTATTCCAAGAAAATATAAGACTTTTGTTTTTAATGTTGATTTGTTTTGGGTTCTTTGTTTTATTGGCTTCTGAATTATACAGACATCCATTATTACTTGCTAATAAGCTATCTGTATGATCATTTTTTATTGCAAAAATGGCTGTCCATTTAAAAATAAATTTCTCAGCTTAATTTAAATCTATCGATTCAGCTCTTTGAAAATGAGACCTTGTCATCCATCGAAAATCCAAGTTGACACTATGAGCTGGATGAAAGTAGAAAATCCAATTATTAAATAATGAGAAACCAACAATATGCTTGCGGAGATCTAGAAGAGGGAAAAATGATCTAAACAAATGGTAGCATTTGAAGTTAAGAATTTCTTAGTTTTTTAAGAGGAGAAAATCATTGTGTGGGTAAGTTGTTACCGATGTTGTTGATTTTAGGGTTAGGTTTCAGATTCTTTTTCTCTGCAGCAGCAGCTAAACGTAGATAGAAGAGAAGAAATGAGGAAACTATTGTAGTTATAAGATTTAGAGATCTGTTTAATTGTAGACCGTTCAGATTAGGGTTAATTGTAGTCTTTGATCTGTTTTAGATTTAACGGCTTAAAGATTTTAGGGAAAGCAAGGTTACGAACTTTTTGGTGTTGCTTAACTTAGTTTAAATTGTTTGACTCGTGGGAAAATTTAAGGGTACATCACTAAGAAAGTTTATGGTGTCACTTCAAAGGCCTACATCTAGATCAAACTACAACATCTCACAAATCTAGCTAGTACCACTTTGAGTGAAGTTCGATAACTCCAGCATTTTCAAAAAGTTCTAGCACGAGCAAGTTCACATTAAGGCTGAGTACCTTGTTTGGCCACAATGAAGTATGTTCACTATTCCCAAAACTCCAGAAAGCCTAGAGTACTATGTCTTGTAACTTAAATACATATTTCATTAGCAAAGAGAATTGACGTGTGACCGAAAATCCGATATATCTCATGACCTAAACACTCCATGGTAACTTGATACCTACATTGTTGGATGTGATGATCAACAACAACAAGGAACATCGGTTATAGTACACCCATTATGATTCATTAATGTTAGACTCACTTATTCAATGCAACCTTCCAAGTCCTTTTATTTCTGTGCCACCCAAATATCACTCACCAAAACCTATCATTTGTAACTTATTTTTGGACATTTGATATGAGACTACTGACCAAGACCCCGACCTTTGTTATCGCTTATCGGAGTTCTAGCCAAATTTAAGAGATTAGGAGACCAGTTAGGTTAATGCTAAGTATTAGTTAACCAAAGAAAAAACTCGTCACTACTTTTTCTTGAATTACATGGGCTATCACTTTGGATTATATGCATTGTGTTATATCTTTGGGCCTCTTGTGCTACATTGGGGGTTCTTACCCTTGATAAGGGAACTCGTTAGGGTTTAGGATGTACCTATAAATAAACTAGTTACACAGAAAACCAACTAGTCTCTCACTAAATGCAGCCACCTTCGTCTCTCGTTTCCGATCTCTAATCCTCCAAAAACTCTTTCATTTTGATTTTCTCCGGTTTATGAAATGGATTACTGGGATGATCCTCAGAATCTATGTACACGATCAAAGAAAACAACCAGCATTACATTACGATATTTCCTCTCAGATGTTTCTCATCACTCACCGTCTTGGAGTTATTTATGGTCAGATTTCAGGAAAGCTTGGATTGATTAAGTTGTTTCTGGTCAGCATCCGGCGTTGAAGTAAATCAAGACAGGCATCGAGGCAATAAAGTTGAAGCTGGTTATTCGAAAACCTGTTCTTATCCAAATTTCAAGGGTTAATTATTCCAAAGAGAATATATGACTTTTGTTCCAAATGTTGATTGATCTTGGATTCTTTGTTTTATTGGCAGTTAGGTTTTGATAACCTATATAGGAATTAAATGTTGTAATACTAGTACTTGATTCTACATTACTTGGATAAAACGTATTGCACATATATCCATTTTACTTGCTAAGCTATCTGTATGATAATTTTCTTACAGTTGTGGTGCAATTATTATTGAGATAAATTCCGCATTCAGTTTAATGGCTTCTCATAGAGAACCCAAACATCAGAAGGAATACTACCTCGTTCGTTCACTGCCCACTATTTTGAACAACTTGTAGTACCACCAACTTTTGGTAAGGTTTTATTGTTTTTTCTTTTTCCTTTTGGAACATTCATTACGACATGATACTCTCAAAAGTCTCTTGTATTTTGGTTTTGACGGATTCTGTAAGACAACCAAGATGAAGATGAAGGCAACATAGACAAACAAGTAAAGACGTAGCCTCATCAATTCGGCTATTTTTAGTCATAATATCAGTGAAGTATATGGAATTCACTCATTAAAACAACTAAACATTACCCAAAAAAACGAAACCAACCACAGCCAAAACCATAATACAACAACATCCAAGCTAGATTAAAACATATGAAGATAGAATGAAAATAGATTATTTTCATTCACCAAGATCAATAAAATTTTAGATGAGCGAATTTCTTAGAAGGATCCAAGACTCGAACCTCTACTCAAGTCCAAGTATAAATGTATGTAGTGGATCTGTTAAGTTTTAAGTAGCAAGAACCAAACAAGCTACAGCTAGGCTAGCAAAAAATGTCGACGTCTTGCTGAAAAATAGAAGAGGAGATTTGGGAATATGTCCACCATGTTTGGATAGTGTAGTACTTGGCATACGCTGCTAGATTATGAGCCGGAGTGTCGACTCAATGGAACTCTATAGAGGATGTTTTCTCATCTTCTCACGGTGGAAGCGCTAGATTAAAAGCAAGGAGAAAACTTTTTTCTTCAGGTACCAAATGGATAGTCGTTCCTGCTCCTAGAACTGCACTGACATTTTTAGATTGCAATCTCACAATCTACACATTTTACCAAAAGAAATGTTGAGTGTATTTGCAGTTAGGTTTTGATAGCCTATTTAGGAATGAAATGTTGTAATACTAGTACTTGATTCTACATTACTTGGATAAAACTACTTGCACAGATATCCATTTTACTTGCTAAGCTATCTGTATGATCGTTTTATTACAGTTGTGGTGCAATTATTATTGAGATAAATTCCGCATTCAGTTTAATGGCTTCTCACTGTTCTGTCACAGAGAACCCAAACATCAGAAGAAATACTAGCTCGTTCGTTCACTGCCCACTATTTTAAGTAGAAGGATCCAAAACTCGAACCTCTACTCTGAAGTCTGAAGTATAAATGTATGTAGTGGATCTGTTAAGTTTTAAGTAGCAAGAACCAAACAAGCTACAACTAGGCTAGCAAAAAATTTCGACGTCTTGCTGAAAAATAGAAGAGGAGATTTGGGAAGATGTCCACCAAGTTTGGATAGTGTGGGACTTGGCATATGCTGCTAGATTATGAGCCGGAGTGTCGACTCAGTGGAACTCTATAGAGGATGTTTTCTCATCTTCTCACGGTGGAAGCGCTAGATTAAAAGCAAGTAGAAAACTTTTTGCTTCAGGTACCAAAGTGATAGTCGTATCAACTGTTATTGTTCCTGCTCCTAGAACTGCACTGACATTTTTAGATTGCAATCTCACAATCTGCACATTTTACCAAAAGATAAATCGAGAAGTGGTTTTCAGCGATCGAATTCACTGCTCAAATAACAATGTAACTTTTAACTACGGTTATGTATCCATAGGTTATTTCCAAAACTGATAGATGTCCCTTATTGGATGGAATACATTATATAAACTATGGGGTACTAAAAATATTTGAATTCATAGATTTACATCCAAATTGTTAGATCCCACGTTGAAAGAGTAATCAACAGATGAAGCACATTTATTAACATGATCTGCATTTTCATTGCTAAACCCTTCTCTACAAAACACTTAACAAGAATGCATGAACAAAATTCAATGCTCACCAGATAAGTATAGTTAAAGAAATAACAATAGAACAGAACCCAACATCACCCCTTCTCAAGATGATTAAAATTGTTTTCAGCTTATAGCAAAGCCCGAAATTCAGATAAGTCACAATGAAGCAAAATAAATATCTCATTCATAATCTCTATCATCATCTTGCAGAGCGCAAATTACGAATTACAGAGTTAGTAGTAGATCTACAGATAAAGAAGAGAGGAGGAGAACGGCAAGCTTTTGTTTGATGAGACCGAGGTTCCTTATTTAACTACTCAGTGACCAGAACACAAACAAACCATATTAATTTGTTAACCGAAACTGCCACAAAGTTAAGAAGAGAATCTAAAAATATGGTAAAAGTTTATCCCCACATTATGATACTTTTTTGAGAGGAAAAATCATTGTGGGGGAAGTTCCTTTGTTAATGTTTCTGCTTCCATTGATGGATCATGAACACAAAGCATGAGAGTTGTTGATTTTTAGGGTAGGTTTTGGATTATTTAGTTTTCTCTGCGCAGCTAGAGAGATGGAGGCGGCTGAAAAGAAAATAGGGCAACTATTCTACTTATAAGGTTTTGAGATGTAGCCCGTACAGATTAGGGTATGTAGCCCGTACAGATTAGGGTTAAATTATAGCCGTTCACGTGTTCTCGACATTAGATTTAACGGCTCACACGAATTTGACGGTAATTGTTAACCGAAGTTTGATTATAGATGGCTGTGATTTGTTTTTAACATACATAACATGTAATGGGTAGCTTAAGTTATTTGATTATAGATGTCTGTGCAAACTTATTGTTCAAGGGAAGCACATCTCTAAAAAAGTGTACATTAATTATGGTCTCATGCCAAAGTGTACATTATATGAAAAAGACTATAACTCCTGTACAATATATCCAATGGATATTTCCATTGAAGAGCTTCTCAGAAAGATAGCTCGCACACTGCCCATGAATTGGAACCAAATTTACTAACCCAAACATCAGAAGGAGTATTAACCCAAACATCAGAAGGAGTATTAGCTCGTTCACTGCCAACTACTTCGAAAAATTTACTAACCCAAACATCAGAAGGAGTATTAGCTCGTTCACTGCCAACTACTTCGAAAAACTTAATCTAAGTTTTTAATAGATTACTGGTCCAGCTTAATTGCTAGTTCAGCTTAATATTCAACCTATAAAAGTCAATAAATATATGGTGAAATCTGGTATCGAATTCAGATAGATAGTATACCCAACATATCAGTGAGTTGAGCGGCTTCAACTTCTAAAGCTGATTTTCCTTTATATCAAAAATATGTCTATGGATTAATTTCAACTCCAGGTTTCCTTTAGGTGTCCAACTGGATCCATGTCTACCCCTTCGTCTGGCAAAATGAAGCAGAAAACAAAAGTTCAGGATTATTAACTTCCACATTCATGTCTTTCCAGAATCCAAAAATTGTGCAGCTCCGAGGCGTGTAACCGAAGTGTAGCAATATATCTTTTCCACTCGTGCTATTTAAGCATCTGAGTGAGTTAGGGTTTTATTGATCTCACTATTACCCTGTCCCTCTATCTCTTCTTCTCTGTTTACGCCGCCTTATAAACAACAACATCAGATCTGATCCATATCATGGCTTCGGATATTCATGATCAACAAAAAAAAAAACTCAGCATAATGGTTTCTCCTCTCAAATGTAAATAGTTTTCCTCTTCATTTCATTTTTCCAAAAATTGATACAAATTGCCTTTTTGTTTTTCTTTCTTTTTCATGTTTTTTTTTTTAGCAACCAGGATAGAGGTGATTCTTCTGAAATCTATGGGAAGAGGACTCGCTAGACCCCGATCCCGCACAAATATCAGAAGTAATTTACAGGGTAAGTTCAATTTATTTATTTAATATCATTTTGTTTGTAATTAGAATAATTTGTTTCTAACTACTCTCTCCTTCCGTTTCTGGGAAAGAGATACTTTCACTTTTTCAATTTGGCGTATTTTTAGGCTAAAATGAAAAAGTGAAAGTATCTTTTTTCCAAAAACAGAGAGAGTAGTACGTATCATGTGTGTCATATAGGCATTGGTCTCTATTTCAGCTAAATGAGGAAGCATTAGTGTTGCATTCTTCATTCCCATGAGATGTAAGTTTAATATTCTTGTTCCTCCTGTTCATGAGCTAGAATTAAATTGGCATTTTAGAGTACAATAAAATATTTGTGAGTTTAATAAGACTTATCCTGATTTCATTGCAAATGCCAACTTTTTTGGTTTTCGTTGTGAACAGTGGTGAGTTTCAATTGCATATGACTTTTTGTATTTAGTACTAACATCCTACAACACATTCTCAGTTCCAGTTTGGACTTGCAAATGAAGTCCACTTTTTGCAACCCTATGCTCCTAAAACAACTTACGTTTTTATAAGTAAGATTTATAACTCTAGTTTGGGTGGTAGTTATAAATTTTTTTTTCCAGAGGCTGATAATACTTGTACGGCGCAGTACATATAGATCAAACTATGCAAGAGACCAGGATACAACTCAATGAAAACAACCATAGATGCAAATAACAGACTTAAATTAGTCTTAAATATGAACTCGATAACTTAATCTTCAATATAGATAGACCAATAGATTAACAAAATCCAAATACTACCTCCGTCTCACTATTAAGTGACCTACTAGTTGGACTAATTTAGTAGCATTTTATGGTGAAAAAGGCAGTCCATTGAAAAATTCCTCAGCTCAATTGAAATCTTCCGATCCAGCTTCTCTCCAACAGGAGACCCTGTCATCCATTCAATAATCAACTGATAGTAGCGAAGAGAGAGCCCTAAAATATGGAGAAGCCAATTGTTTGGAAACCAAAACCGACAGTAAATAAAAGAATCTAGAAAAATATGGTTGCAACTGACATTGAAAAGATCATAGTTTTTTGAAAGGAAAAATTATTGTGGGGGGAAGTTGTTGTCGATATATATGAATTTGATGTTCCTGCTTCCATTGATGGATCGATCATGAATAAGAGATTTTCCTGTTGTTGATTTTTAGGGTTAGGTTTTGGATTTTTTCCTCTGCGCATTTAGATGAAAGGAGGGAAACTATTCTATTTATAAGGTTTAGTGATATAGCTTAGATTATGGTTAAATTATAGTCGTTGATATGCTTAAGATTTAACGGCTCACACGAATTTCATGACCAACAATAATCGCTGTGATTTGTTTTATACATGCACGCCATAGGTATGGAGATTAAATTGTTTGACCCGTGGGAAATTTTTAGGGCACATCACTAAGAAAACTTTAGGGCACATCATTTAATATCTCATACAGGTATACCTCATGTCAAAGGGCATACCTGTATGAGCATCCAAAATTAGTGCAAACGCTGATGGCCAACAGCTAGATCAAGCTATCCTTCTCGCTGATCTAGTGCCACTTGGAGAGAGGTTCGATGACTGGGCACTGCAGTATTTCTGATTTTCAAAAACAAGCAAGTCCACATTCGCTTTGGAGCACGGATCCCGTATCTGAACTACTGCAAAGCATTCTCCAATGAAGTTAGCAACTAACGCTAATTGACACCATGCCAAAGGTAATTTGTGACTTGATGGTATAGGGAAAATGTAGTTGAAAGTGTGGATAATTAACTTAGTAGGTCGATGAATTTTGATTCCACCACATTAAGAACAAAAAAAAGGAACGTAAACTGTAATTGTAAATATAGGCTGCGATTTTGCTGAGGAAATTCATTTGAATCCATTTTTTGCCTGCTGTAATATGGTTTGAAATGAACCATGTAGCCGAATTGAATCCAATTGATGCTGCTGTAATTCTTTGCCTGCTCTAATTTTTCTAGCTATATATCATATGCCTATTTCATTTGCATGTACAATTGGTTACTCTCACTATTTTCACCGGTTTGTTCATACTCGCTGCAACTCTCTCAGATTCAAATGTAACAAGGAAAAATTCAAACAATTAACAACTTCATTTAACTCTTAAGAAGTTGGTTCTCAGTTTCAAACCGTATGATCCTGAAAAAACTCATGTTTTATAAATGAGATTTCCATGGCCGTGGTTGCAATTTTTTTTCCACAGTCATACGGCACAATTAATATATTCAGAGACTAGAATACAACTCATCGAAAACACATTATAGATGCAAAATAACCTGAACTTATATTAGTCTTACATTATAGTTACTCATTAACTTAGATTTTGACATAAAAACTGAAAGGATCTTAACTAAAAAGGAGAACACTAGCTAGCTTAAACATAAATTAAATCTTGAAAATCATATGTAGTGGCATTTTATGGTAAAAGAGGCTGTCCTAAAAAATTCAACTCAAATAACACATGATTAGCAGATTAACTGAAGAATTGTTACACATGACAATCGTCTTTGGGTTTTTATGAGACCAATGAAAAAACTTTTGAGAGGATAAGATCACACTGGGTTTGTAAGTGAGAAATAAAATGAATTCTCAAACAAAATCAATATCTCATTCATAATCTCAATTATCATTTTGATTACGAATTACAGAGTGAGTAGTAGATCTGCCGATAGAGAAGAGAGGCGGAAAACGGCAAGCTTTTGTTTGGTGAGATTGAGATTCCCTAATTAAATATTCAGAGACCAGAACACAAACCATATAGACGGAGGCTGAGAAGAAAAGAGGGCAACTATTCTACTTGTAAGGTTTTGAGATGTAGCCCATACAGATTAGGGTTAAATTGTAGTCGTTCATCTATGACAGAAGTTTGATTATGGACGGCTGTGATTTGTTTTTGCATAGCATGTAATAGGTAGCTTAAGTTATTTGATTATAGATGGCTGTGCAAACTAATTTTGGTTTGAGGGAAGCACATCTCTGTACATTATGGTCTCATGTCGAAGGGCTTATCTGTAAGAGCACCCAAAATCATATCATGTCGAGTGCAAACGTTGATGCCTGATGGCCAACATCTATATCAACACCACAACATTTCTGTATGACATGTTCAAATGGTACTACATCATATGTATTGTCGATGACGGCGCTGCGAGTAAAGGTAATATGATTAATTATAGTAGATAGATGAGATTTGATTCCATCAGATTAAGAAATTTTGCTTAGGAAATTCATTTTACTACTAAAGTAAATTAACTGTGTTCCATTTTCTTCCTGCTACTGCACCACCAAAATATCACTACATCACTAAGGCAAGTCAATCCCGAGAGTAGTTGTTTCCAGAAGAAGTTCTCATCAAATTTCATTGTACTCTTTTATCATTTGTGACTTATTTTTGAGCATTTGATACTAACCGAGACCCGACATCTGTTATCAAGAGTTCGATCCAATCCAAATTTAAGAGATAGAAAGCCAGTTAGGTTAATGCTAAGTAATGAGTTAGCCAAAGAAAAAACTTAGTCATTACTTTTTCTGGAATTACATGGGCTGTCACTTTGGATTATATGCATTGGGTTAATTCTTTGGGCCTCTTGTGCTAAATTTGGGGTTCTTACCCGTTAGGGTATAGAATGTACCTATATATAAGCTAGCTACACTGGAAATTACTTCTCTCTAACTATTACACTGAACGCAGCCGTCTTCTTTTCTCTCGTTTCAGATCCCTAATCCTCCGAAACTTCATTTTGATTTTCTGTGGTTTTTACAGAATGGATTACTGGGATGATGCTCAGAATCTATGTACAAGATCAAAGACAACCTCCAGCATTATGATTTTTCCTCTCGAATATTTCTCGTCTATCACGTCTTGGAGTTATTTCTGGTCCGGATCCCTTAGATCCCTGTGATTTGGCATATGGTGGAGTGCCAAGATACGCATCGAGCAATCAAGTTGAAGTTGGCCATTGAGAAACTTGTTCTTATCCAATTTCAAGGGTTAATTTAACTTGTATCAGAAACTTAATTTGTAGCATGTTTAATCATTCCAAGTAGATATAAGACTTTTGTTTCTAATGTTGATTGATCTTGGGTTCTTTGTTGTGTTGGCTTCGGAATTATGATTGTAAATGGATTACAATTCCTATATAGGAATTAAATGCTGTAATACTAGTACTTGATTCTACATTCCTTGGATAAAACGTATTCCACAGATATCCATATACTGCTAAGCTATCTGTATGATCATTTTCTTACAGTTCTGGTGCAATTCTTATTGAGATAAATTCCATTGAATAGCTTCTACTTCGTTTCGTTCACTGCCCACTATTTTAAACAACATTTTTTCTTTTAAAAGGGTAAGATAAGATTTTTTTATTTTTTTTAACAACTTGTAGTACCATCAACTTCTAGTGTAGGTTTTAATGTTTTTGGTTTTTCGTTTTGGCAACAAAAAGGCTTGAATGAATCTATAACATTGGTTAAGACGAAATGGTACCCCTCAAAAGTCTCTTGTATTTTGGTTTCGGCGGATTTTGTAAGCAAATTAAATTCTTGTATAGGTCGACTAGATCACCCAGATGATGATGAAGGCAACGTAGACAAACAAGTAAAGACGTACCCTCATCATTTCGGCCATTTTTTGTCATTGTATGAGTAGAATGTGAAGTATATATATGGTTTGCAAGAATGGACAACTTACTCTGAATGTGCTTCAAAAAAAAAAAAAAAAAAAAACTTACATTGAATGTAAATAATGTGAGACAATCAACTTAAAACTGGTTAAAACAAAAGGGCCAGGCATGACAAACTAATAAAATCCTCCATAGACTTAGCGGCAAGATGGCCAGACCAAGCGCGACGTCTGGCTGACTGCAAGACCAGTCCAAATGCACTTTAAGGATAATATACCCAACATAACTGTGAGTTGATATGAAAATTTGTTCATGAATTTCAACTCCAGCTTACCTATAAGTGTCCAAATGAATTCATGTCTTCCACGACCTCGTTAAGCAAGTCAGGCAAAATGAAGCGGGAAACCAAAATTTCGTATTTTCTCCATTTTCAATTTATGTTGCTCTTGGTTTATTAACTTCTGGATCAAAGGTGCAACCTTAAAGCAGTTGTTGGCATTCCCACACTTGTAATACAAGCAGTGTAACCCGAGTGTGAAAAATATATGTTTTTCCCCTATCCCATTTAATCCTATTACTATTAAGCATCTTGAGTGAGTGAGTTAGGGTTTTATTTCTCTTATTCTTTCTTACCCTATACCTCCATCTTTTCTTCTCTGGATTACGGCGCCTCAAAAACCACCACCACCAGCAGTCATGGATTCAGATGTCCATGATCAACAAGAAGAAAATACTCAGCATAATGATTTCTTCTCTCAATCGTAAGTATATCCTATTATTACTCCTCTAATTTCATTTTTGTAAGAATCATTTATAAAATTTTCTAAAGAAAAAATATTGTGTTTTGTGTAGAAATACGGTTGCAAGTTTGTAAATACTGAAAGAATCAAGGGGTCCACTTTGTGGAGAAGTTTGTATAGGAGACAAAGGATCAACGAAAAGAGGCCGTCAAGGAGGTATAACATGAGACAAACTGGTAGATGCACTGTCTATGTTAAACTTAGCATGTGTAATTTGTAGATGGAGGATTCCATTTCGTATGTCTGAAGACTTTTTGAATCATAGCAACACCTTCCTCTTTGACATTGTGTAAACAATATCTTTCATGGGCTAGAGTTGGAAGGGGCTTGGATTGTGATTTCACGTTTGTCAATTGCAGGTGCCAATGAGGAAGGTGAAAACACAAAGGATATGAGGAATCAAATTCTGTACCTAGTGGTGAGTTTCATATATATATATATATATATATAATCATCTAAAAATCAGGCATAACTGTTTGAATTTGGTAACTAGATGGTAGATGATTAGATTAGATGCCCTCCGACTAACATAAGTTTTGACTTGGTGTTGCATATGTGCTAGAAAATGAGCATTGTGGGGCAAACGAAACATAAATGGGTAGAATTCTGAAGAAGCTATTTCATTAGGTTGATGAATTCATCTATTCGGACTATTCCTCATTGCTAAAAGCAGCTTACAGTTTGTTTTGGCTAATGGATAATTATACTGGATAGATGAAATTTGATTCCATCACATTAAGAACTAAAAAATGACCGTAATTTCGCTTAGGAAAAAAAAAAAGCAGTTTCCTTCTGGAAATGTTCGCAAATCTATGCTACTGAAACAACTCATGTTATACAATGTGATTTGTAGGCTCTGCTCATGCTCATAGGCAAACTATTTAGAGACCACGATACAAACCATAGATGCAAAATAAAACTTAAATTAGTCTTAAACTAAAATTACTCAATAACTTGGATCTTGACATACAAACTGAAAGGATCTTTAGTAAAGATGAGAACACTAACGGGAAAAAATGGATTAACTTAAAATACAAAAATAAATCCTCAAACCCAAGAAACATAACATGTAAAACAGACTGATCATTAAAAAAAAATCTCCTTGCTAAATTGAAAGAGGAGACTCTTCCATGACCGTCGTTGTCACCAATTTAAGTAGAAAATAATCTACAAAAAAATGGTAGATGGGGAGGGTGAAAACATCATAGTTTTTTGAGAGGAAAAATCATTGTGTGGGGAGTTTGTTGTTGATGGCCATGTATTTGGTGTTTCTGCTCCCATTGGTGGATCATGAAAAGGGGAATTTGCTTATGTTGAGATATAGTTTTGGATACTTTTTTTATCTCTGGGCAGCAGCTAGCTGAGCTAGTTTTAGGCGGTGAGAAAACAAGGGCAACTATTCTATCTATCTCTTGATTAGGGTTAAATTATAGTCGTTGATATTCTTTAGATTTTAACGGCTCACACGAATCTTATGACTTACTGATTATAGACGGCTGTGATTTTAGGGTATTAAATTGTTTGACTCGTGGGAAAATTTTAGGGTATTCAGCTCTCCATAAGATTAGACGGATGTGAATGACAACTCTGAAGAGCCATTTAAATGATAAGTTGATAACTCTGTCACGTATATATGAAGTTAGTTATAGCATTATTTGCATTTCTTAAATAATGAACTGCAGGGTTGTATTGGACTTGCGAAAGGATAGCGTGAAGGAATTTTACCAAATTCTAAACGAAGCCATTTCAGATTAAGTTGATGAATGGTCATCAAGACCTCATTGTTAAAAGCAACTTACAGTTTTGACTCTAAAATTATGTAAAGTTTGTTCTTCATTTTGACTAATTAACTTAGTAGAGGGATGAAATTTAATTACCATCACATTTTTTTTTTTTTGCTCGGTAAATTGAAGATATATTAAGAAAGAAGGCAGAATTACATAACAGCTCAAAAGCTAGCCACCAAGCAGGGAGAAAAAAAGGCAAAAGAACAAAAGAAAAAACCCAAAAATACAACCAAAAGTAAAAAGTAATGTACAATAGTTTTACCAAGGAAATTCATTCTACTACTTTAGCGAATTGGCTGTGTTCGATTTTTTGCCTGCTGCCTGTAATATATATGGCTAACCCTCTTGGATTTTAGATCAAATGGAGAAAACCCGTGGATACCCTCTGCATCACCTTAAAAACTTGGTTGAACATGGCTTCTAGGCGAAGAACATTTCAAATTAAAGATTTAGCTAGATACCCTCTCTGAACCCTCAATCTCAATGGATGATAATGGAACCGAAAACAAATATTTAGCCAAGACTCCTGCTCGGATCAAGTCCAAGGGGACTAGATCCGATCAAGAGAAATGGTCTGAAGATAGGTTGTTTTCCTAGAGAGGGGGAGAGAGAGTATATTAAAGGTCTCTTAAGAAGTTTTTGTTGCAGGTCCTAGATTGACACTTAAATTGTCATTCTCATTCTCGGTTTCAGTTTAGTCTTGCAAATGGAGTACACTTTTTTTGCATCCTAGGCTCCTGAAACAACTCATGTGGTTTATAAATGAGATCTCTAGGGTCCGTTCTACTCATAGCGCACAATGCATATAACAAGAACCAAACTATATAGCCCATAGAGAACAAACAAACCATGGATGCAAATAACAGACTTAAATTAGTTACAAATTACTCAATAACTTGATTTTTACACACAAACTGAAAGTATCTTCAATACAGACGAGAACACTAGCTAACTAAACAACAGTACTAGCAGACCGTGCAACCTACCACCAAGGCATTCCGTACATGCCATTGGCACATGCCACACACGCCACTAGCAAAACTTGAAGACTTCTTTGCTTCTTACCTATTTCTTTATACTTATCACATATCTTCTTAACGGCACCTTTAAGCACTACTCCATAAAAATCAAGTTGCGTTGCCAAATCAAGTTGGGTTAATTGTGCCATTTGGAGAAAATAGAACAAATAAATTAGATTGAGAAATAGAGAATAAATTGAGAAAAAGAGAAGAAAAAAATTGTAAAAAATTTGGGGTAAGTTTTGAGTTTGAAAGTTACATATTTATAGCGATAAAGAACTAGCCATTGGCGCTAGAGTCAATAACACCGGCGATAAAGACTTTAACGCTGACGATAAAGTGATAATCGTTGGTGTTATTCATAATATCGCTCGCTATAAAGTCTACCACTTCGTGGTTTTCCCGTAGTGCCACAATAGGTTTGCCATGCCACCTGGTATGCCAAACAACTTTTTTTGGCATGTGCATAGGAATAGGCCTCAGGGGCAGGGAGAAAGGGAGCACCCATGTGTTTGAAAAGAGACATTGAAATCATCGCATTTCCATTTGCAGATCCTCTTAGATGTTGAGGTTGTTTGTTTGTTCGCTTTTGTTAAGATACACATATTGCTGGATAACTCGAGAACAGATGCCCCTTACAACTTCGTTGCGTTTTAGAAAAGTCTGCTGTTGTTGATTTTTAGTACCACTTGGAGTGGTATTCTGGATGATGGGACAAACGTGGTAGTGAAGGTCAGGATGATCAGCAAGGTGGAAGAGAATTCATATCAGAAATTGAGATTCTAGGCCATCTGCAGCACAGAGGTAAACTTGATTGGAGTATGCGCATAAGAGAAGCCACAATGTCTGGTGTGCCAACTGATTTCAAATGGCAGTCTGGAATCCCAATTTCACAGTCCATAATTTTAATTCCCAAACATGAATATGCTCGATTCATCATGCCAATTCTGCGCTCTCCTATTTATCACATGTTTTCTTTCTGTTGCCTGAAAAATGAGGTGCTGCTGGGGGTCTAGCTTCTTTTCGGAAGACTCGAGTTCCAATGTAATGTATCGGGATTTAAAATCCAGCAACATCTTGCTAGAAAACGACACTACTCCCCAAGTGTCTTACTTCGGTTTTTCTTGAACAACTTTAGAGCTGGAAGAGCAGAACATCACAACACGAGTTGTGGAAAAAGTCGAGTGTGCATTTACAGCCCAATTACAGCCCCAGTTTTGAAGGTTTTTGTGTTTTATCTTTATCGGATCCGACGTGTTTAGCTCTTGATGAATTGGAAGACATGGTCACAGGAATCAAGGTATTTTAGGGGGGTACACTGTAGTTATAGACCTTTGAGAATAGGAAGGAGTAGACCATTCTGGGACAGAGTTAGGGAACTTCTAGAGGCACCATGGTCACGCATGTTAGTTCCCAAGAGGTCACAATATAGTATATTTAGTGACTTTAAACCAAAAAAACGACTATAACCACCAGCTCCATTAGTGGTAGTTAGATAATGTACTGCAAGCAATAAGATTGATGGATATGATAAATGCACACGCTACACGGACAAGTATTGCATATTGGGTTAAACTAAAAGAATTTTATCCCGAGGTACACAAATGATAACACACACAAATGATAACTCCATGGATTTTCTAGGACACCAAAATTCCAAATTCTTATTTTTCAGGGGAGATGATAGGAATTGCCATGGTTTTCATATGGACTCATAACAGTTGAAATCACACTCGCAATCTGATATAGTATACTATTTTGATTGGAAATATCTTGTTCACCTTGTACAAAATCAAAGTTTAATGTGGAAGCAACTTTGTCTTTGTTTGTCTAGATGAATCAATTCTGTTTACGTATATAAACGTCCACGAGATGTCTCTAACGGACACGGCAGGTGACCAGTAGAGAACTTGTGCCACTACAGAAAACCCTTATCTGGTTGCAGCAGTGAGAAAGTTATCATTCCCGAATTTGATTTCTCTGTGGTGCTTGTAACAACACTACACAGTACTTCAAATGCATGTTGTGATTAATATTGCATCACAAATAATTTAACCAGATGATATGAATTAGATCATCCGATTTAAAAAGAGAAAAACCAATACACATGCAAATAACAAACTTAAATTATAATTACTCAATAAATTGATCTACGCATAAGGATCTTTAGCAAAGATGAGAACACTGGCTAGCGAAAATAGATTAGCATATACAGAAACTAAATATTCAAAATCCAGATATGCAGTAGCATTTTATGGAAAAAATGCGTCTTCCTCGCGTAATTGAAGCCTATCCATTCAGCTGTTTGGATCTTTTGATGAAAAAAGAGATCTTGTCATCCATATTCGTAAGAAATCCAAACCCAAACAAGTACTCATAAAGGAGAAGCCAGTAATTTGTTTACATGGCTTTCTCTATATACAATTTTTCATGGGCGCTCAAATGTATGGGTACTTCCTTTCTCACTGCCCCCGCATACCCATTTAGCGGTTTGTCGACAGGCTCTCTATTGTCTTCGTATATTTATTTATTTATTTATTTATTTATTTATAAAGGTTTAATTTGTTTATCAAAATATTGCAGGTGTTCACATGATTTTCTTCCTCTAGAACGGGATTGAAGCACTCGGTATAGTATTGGCTTGCACTTGCAGATCATTTCTCCAGGCTACCCAAATGACTTCGACAATGTATATACGTTCTGCCATATATAGAATGTATAATAAAGAAGATATAGGACATCTTTTGATAAATCGACTATGGTTAATTGACCTAGTCAGTTTTTTGGTATTTCTTAGTCTTAATGATCTAGTAGCCTGTTACTCAGGGCCGGCCCTGACATCGAGGATGCCCAAATTAAACATCAAAAATATTGCCCCTAACTATTTGACCAAGTCAACATACTTTGAACGTTACTGAAAAATATATTTTTAGCTTGGTTGTTCTAATTTGAACTCATTGTTACAGTGGTGGTGCATGTCATACTACACTAACTAATTTGTTAAGTACCCTACAAATAATAGTCATTTGGGTTAATAATTTGTTAAGTACAGTGGTGGTGCTACCACTGATAATAAATTTTGCTAATTTAATTATAGTCATTTGTGATAATAATAATATTACTTGACCACACAGTATATGTATTTTGTACTACGCTATGTATAGGGAGTGTAGGTTGTAACATACGATTGTGTATTTGAAGATATTACAAAGAAATTGGATAAGATATTTAATAAAGAAAATCCAGGAGTATGTTTGTACATGGTTGTGTAAGCCGGATATGCCATATGGCTATAGATGACCGCTAAATAAGAAATAGGTGTATGTGTTGACCTAAGAAGATGATTAATCTTTCTACATTAATACCCAAATCCAACTTATGTATGAGATGATATCTCATTAATTTCCATACTAATTGATGTTGCCCAAAGTTGAACTCTGGGTACTTTGCCCCAAGGTCGGGCCTGCTAGTGCTGGATCTATGTTTTGTTTTTTTTGTAGGGCGGTTCAATTTTTTTGAACCTCTTCTTTTTTATCAATAAATCTTTCTTCGCCGATCAAAAAAAAATGTAGGACATAGTTTATTAGTAGTTTTACTAGCTAGAGGTGTGTGTTTAATTTGGTGAAAGATATGAACGAATTACAAATTCAAATAACTTGGTGCTGCAATTTATAAAGATTTACTGTGGTGTTATCCAACCATTCTCCAAGTGGAACTAGATAAATGAGAAAGATAGTTTCATCTAGCTATTGGACATCAGAGTTTGCGCCCATGGTGATACGAATTAACTTGACTTAGCTTCATGAAAACTCGTCATTTCCTTGGCTAGATATGAAATTGAAACCAATGGGAAAAAGTGTACAATGCAACACCAAGACGCAACTCTACTTGTGTCGACGACACAACCACATTGTGAGCCAGGATGACTATGCTAGTGGCTCTGTGCATGTTATTGTCGCACAATCTAAAAACAAGATCAAACTTCAAAATGTTTTCTAAAAAAAAAATAAAACCATTACACTATAACTACAGTGAAATGGAAGTCATTTTGTATACCTTGATTAGGAGATGGAGGTGGCAGACTAACTGGCCTGAACGATCAATATGGCCCTCGCTTGCCAAAGATCCTGAAGGTAAACATTAGGAGGATGACTAGGCCCATGAGTTAACCAGTTCCCACGAGTCTAATAATGTAAACACAACTCACAGCCGCCGTCAATAACCAAACTTTGGTCAACAAATACGGTAAGTCATAAAATTTGTGAGCCGTTCAATCTAATATCGAGAAGAAAAACATCACAATTTAACCTAATCTGAACACGCAAGTTCTAAACCATATAAGTAGAATAGGTGCCCTCATTTCTTCTCCGCCTCCATCTAGAAAAGAAATCTAAAACCTAACCCTTAAAAATTAACAACTCTCATGTTTTTCTTGTTCATGATCCATCAATGGAAACAGAAAATACACGGCTACCGAATTCACTTCGGCGGTATCACTAGCAAATATATTCACTAGCAATATTTAACATTTTCTTAGATTTTTTTCTCACTCTCGGCGGTATCACCTTCTTTCAAAGAACATGGTAGTTATCAAACACTCCCAGGAGCTTTGGTGTGTGTTCTGAATCAACAGTTTGCGGTCCACCTGATAATACAATGATGTAACGGAGATAAAGATTGAATAGATTGATAAGTTTCTTGTACTTCTAATATTAATATTAGATTTGCCGAATTTGGGGCTTGGAATTATATATTGATTTTCTAGGGTTTCTAAATTGGTAATTGAACTGAGGATTTTTTTATTTTTGTATTTGTTGATCTATTTTTCCATCTTCGTTAAAGATCCTTTCAATTTGTATGTGAAGATAACATAATTACACTCAGCCTGTTTCGCGCTTCTGACTTCGTTCAGACTGATGCACCTTGCTGCCTGTTGTGCCCCTGCAAAACAGTCTATTGGAGTAGGGATCCAGTAAACATTTTGACGATTAAGTCTGTGAGTAATATGTGGCGATTTAGCAATCCTGTTTGAATGTTCTTCAATCATCTTCTTGCATCTCTGGGCGGTCATGTCGGGGCCGAAATTGCTTCTGTTGAAAGCTTTGTCACATCTTGCCGTCCAAATGCTCCAGGCGATGATAGCTCTTTTGACTAATTCATTCTTTGTAATTGCCCCACTGTGCAAGCTATCAAACCAACTGTGATCCATTCAGATAATGTACCAGTGTTATTAGTTGTCCAGGGACAGCAAACAGAACTTCTCTTGAAAAGTTGCAGTGCATAATAAGATGGGTTGCAGTTTTTGTTTGAAGTTCACATTGGGGACATAAATCATCATCACCAAAAATTGCAGTACCAAGCACATCTTTAGTAGAGAGAAGGTTGGAGATAGCTTTCCACAGGAATTGACGAATCCTTGGTAAAGTAGGCAGTTTCCACAATCTGCTATAGATTTTTCTTATCTTAGTATCCACCGGTAAGAGAAGAGAAATCTCCTGATACATCTGTTGATCACATGATTTAACTGAGAAACACACGTTTTTCTCCAATAACCAAATCAACCTGTCAGCCTGCGCAGGGTGAATGGAAATAAGAAATATAAGCTTTACTGTCTTAGGATTAAATAAATGTTCGAGCAAAGAGATGTTCCACTCTGCAGAATCAGGTGTGAAGAGTTGGTGAACATAGGTGAAATCTTGAGCAGAAGTACACCCTAGTTTTGGCTGTGGTGGTTCTTGTGGTAGAATAGTTGCCCTCTTTTCTTCTGAGCCTCTATCTATCTAACTGCGCAGAGGAAAATAAAATAAAATCCAAAACCTAACCCTAATCCTAAAAATCAACAAATGTCATGTTCTTCCTCCATTCAAGATCCATGGATGGAAGCAGAAACATCAGCAACATCTTTCCCACAAAATGATTTTTGCTCTCAAAAAACTATCATATTATCAGGGTCAACTTTTACCATATTTTTAGATTCTCTTCTAGTTTGTGGCTGTCACGTTCTCTTTTAAAAACTTCAATTATAGCTGGATGACAGGGTCTACTATGCGAGAGAACAATGACAAATAGGTAGATTTGAATTGAGCGAGGAATTTTTTAACGTACAACCTCTTTTACCATAAATAAATACATATCTGGTTTGGAAAATTAATTTTGTTTTTGAATTTGTTAATATAGTGTTCTCCTTTTTTCAATTGAAGATCCTTTCAGCTTGAGGAATTATAATTTAAGACTAATTAAAGTTTTGGTTGTAATGGGATTCAGTTTGATTGTCATGTGTAACAATTCTTCATTTAATCTGCTAATCATGTGTTATCTCAATTGTGCGTTTGCTATAAGATGAAAACAGTTTCAAAAATTAGTGTCGTAGTAATTCTCAAGTTGGTTTTTAACGCTAACATTGTAATTAATCATCTTGAGAATGGGAGATGTTGGGTTATGTTCTATTGTTATTATGGAATCAAAATGCAGATGGTGTTATTGATACGTGAACTAATAATGTTCTCTCAATGTGGGATCTAGCTTGCCACTACTCTAGATGATGGGTCGCCTTATTGCATTTGGCTTCTTAGCTCTGATTATATGCACCTAGCAACAAACAAAGAGGTTATATGGATTATCTAATAGATATTGTAATATTACTTTACCTATACTTATCTGGTGAGCGTTCAATTTTTTTTCTTCTTGTTAAGTGTTTGGTAAAGAAGGGTTTAGCGATGAAAATGCAGATAATGTTAATTTGGATGCACCTCAACACTACATTTGTTGAATAATGTTCTTTCAATGTGTCTGAATTCAAATTTATTCAGTACCTCATAGTTGATAATGTATTCCATTAAGGATATCTATCAATTTTGGAAATATCAACCTATAACTTTGTTATATTGGATGTTTGCCCTTAATCTTTGGTGTTGTGTGATTGGTATTATTGCTGGTGTAAGTTCAATATTGTGCATAGCGTCCCGGATCGGTAATTCCCCCAACACTAAATTGATAGCTTGATCTAGTTGTTGGCCAAACCATTACTTTAGCATTTGCACACGATTTTGGGTGCTCTTATTTTGACATGGGAGCACACACTTTGTTAGAGGTATGCCCCAAAATCTTCCGGCGACGCAAAATTAGTTAAGGCGAGTCAAATAATTCACCTTTCGAATCTATGTGAAAAATAATATATATCGTAGGACCGCCTATGATTAAATTTCGGTCAGCCATAAAATTTGTGTAAGCCGTTAAATTTAGTATATTAAAAACAAATCAACGATTACTATTTAACCCTAAAATGAACGGACTAGATCGATCTTTGAACCTTATAACTAAAAAAGTTTGCTCAGAGGAAAAATAAAAGTTCCAAAATCTAACCCTAAAAATCAACAACAGCAGCAGACTCTCATATGTTCTTCTTGTTCGTGATCCATAAATGGAAGCAGAAACATATTTCCATCAAAAACAACTTCCCCACACAATGATTTCTTCTCTCAAAAAATTAAGATGTTATCTCCTTTAGCCTTCATGAGATTATTAGAATCTTTTCTAATTGATGTTATTTCTGGTAAACAATTTATTGGCTTCCCCTTCACGAGCAACATCTTGGATTTTTGTTATAGGGAAAGCTGATTTGTTTAGGGGAAAAGGTAAAAGTATTTGACTATGGTATACTTATTTTGACTTCGGGACATTAAAGGGGAGGATTAAAAATTGTCTTTCCCCTTAACAAAACACGGAAATTTATTGTTTCTTTAACCTAACCTAATATTTGATCGGTCTTAACCTAATCCCAAGTTTACATTAAGTTTTCATAAAAACTAACATGGATGAAGAAGACGCCAGTTGGAGACTTGGAGCTATTATAGAAAATCAAATACAGACAATACGAGCAAAAACGGTAGTAGCTTTCCGGTGTGGAGTCTTTTCACTGTTTAGAAGAGTCTACAAAACAAAGAAGAAGGACATCTCCAAGAAGAACAAGAAGATGAACGGGACCTTATGGATTTAGTCTCAGTCTGTACCAACTCTTTGTAATTCGTTTGCAACATCCGAACTCCATCAATTCAGAACTATTACATCCAGTAATTAACAACATATACCCGGCCCGTTCCCAATTATTAGTCATTTAATTTCATATAAACAGAACAGAATAGGATCGTAGTCTCTTTATGTCTCTGTCTCTCTTGAGACAAGACTCCTCCACTGTTCCTTTGATGTGAAACTCCAAGTATCTCCCCAATATTTATCCCATGTTATGAGAAAGCTTACATAAGCTCAATTAATTTGTACCATAGATTGCTGCACTTCCCTTGTTATTCTGGTGATCTAGCAGGGACCTAACAAAATGTAACGATATGAAATGAAGTCATTGTACTAAAACTGAGTTTAATTTCAAATATGAGTCAATAAGAAAACAAATTCTGGAGGCAACAGTAGCGCAATTATATAATCCTTAACATGGATGGAGACATGCCGAACAGAGTACATAGGACATGGGCAAAATAAAAGTCGAATTTCTACAGGTTGCAGACTTTGGTATGAGAAAAAAATTCAGAAAAATACCTTTAAAAATTCTTTTATTGGTTACTACAGTGATCACGGTCAGTTGGATACAGGTTTGGAAAGAGGGTGATATGGTAATATAAAATAATATCCAAAAGTCAAATGCAGTTATTGCTTCCCCCTATAAATACTCCCTCCGTTCCGATTTACTTGACGTTGTAGAGTTTTTCACGAAGATTAAGAAATATCATAGAGAATAAAATTTTCCCAATTCTACCCATATTAATTCTTCTTAAAAATTTAAATGACCTAGTTTTTAGTTTCTATATTCTAGGAAAATTTATCAATCCCGTAGTGATTTACTTGGGATGTACTACCAAATTCTCCATCATTTTGGAACATAATAAAAAAATAGAGTAGATTTAATATTAGAGTACTAATTACAATAAAAATTAATGATATTGTGTGATTCCAAAGCAAGGGCAAATCAGTGAGAATATGAGAAAAATACTAAAACTATCATCTATTTTGGAACACAAAAAAATCCCTAAAACATCAAGTAAAATGGACAGAGGGAGTATGTAATAATGGTTGCTTTCCCCTTAAAATTGCTTTCCCCCTAAACAAATCAGTTAGCCTTCACGAGATTATTAGAATCTTTTCTAATTGATGTTGTTTCTGGTAAACAATTTATTGGCTTCCCCTTCACGAGCAACATCTTGCGGTTTGGATTTCTTAGGGATATGAATGACAGGATCACCTTTTTCATAAAAAGATTCAAACAGCTGAATGGATAGACTTCAATTGAGAGAGGAATACAAAGTACTCTTTTTACCATAAAAATGCTACTGCATATATGGGTTTTGAATATTTATTTTTGTATTTTCTAATCTTATTTTATCTAGCTAGTGTTCTCATCCTTGCTAAAGATCCTTATGCGAAGATCAATTTGTTGATTAATTTTAATTCAAAATTTAAGTTTTTTTTTTTTTGCTTGTGATTTTTTTTTCTTTTTTATAAATAAATAAATTAATCTATGGTTTGTCTGGTCTCTGTTATGAGTATGGGCACACTGTGAAAAAAGTATAACCACGATTTGATTAATCTCATTTGTAGAAATATGTGCATATATAGGGTTGCAAAAAGTGGTCTGAAACTGAGAATGACAACTCAACTGTTAATCTAAAACCTCTATCTTCAGAGACCGGAATATTTTTGTATGTATTGTGTGCCCTATGAATAAGAACGGACTGAAGCAAATATTGTAACCACGACCCTAGATATCACTCATTTATAGATACAATTGATGCAGTGAGTATGCTACAAACTGGGAATGGCACGAAGTAGGCACTAATGGGCGAGAGAAGTAAGAGTAGCCAAATGAATAATTTAACCAAATCCATAGGCATTTGCAAAAACATAATGTCTCAAGCACTAATGTGTAATATTTGTGGATTTAAACAAATTTTAGTAAGTCCCTGATATCCAAGCTAGATAGGAACTAGTTTAGAGTATGACATCAATTTGGTTCAAATGCCTCGGAATATTAAAGTGATGCTCGAAATTTAGCTACGAACATCAATTTGGTTCGTGTGCATTGTTTCAAACTTGTTCCACATGATCAGACATCTTCATATATATCCTCTCAAATGAATACGTAGTGCACTCCATAGGTTATAAATCATTATTGTCCTCGTGTGAATGTGATCATCTAGACGACGTTGATAACACGTTTGAAGGTGGTGCAATCTTTTCATCAACTTTGATTTAGTTGTTGTTTTCTGGTCATTCCTACGGAAAGCAACATCAAACTTTAAAATGTTTTCTGAATCAAAAAATAAAACCATTACAGTGACCTGGAATTTGATGCAGTTGGCAGACTGACTGCTGGCCTGAACGAGTGGTTGCAATATGGCCCTCGCATGCGGATGAACCTGAATTGGTTTCTACGAGTCAAATAATGTAAATATAACCAAATTTTGGTCAGGTAAGTAAGTCATAAAATTCGTGATCCGTTGAATCTCATATGGATAAGAGAACAACAGATCAACGACTACAATCTAACCCTATTCTGAACATGCCAGCTCTAAACCATATAAGTAGAAACCCTCAATTCTTCTCCGCCTCCATCTAGAAAAGAAATCCAAAAACTAATCCTCCAAATTAACAACTACTCTCATGTTATTCTGGTTCATGATCGATCATTCCATGGAAGCAGAAACATCAAATACACGACTCCTCACACAATGATTTTTCCTCTCAATAAACAATCATATATTCTACAGTAAAGTTTACCATTTTCTTTGATTTTTTTCTCGAAGTTCTTTAGGTGACGGTAAACAAATCGTTAGTTTCTCCTTCTTTTAGGGCTATTCGATTTGGACTTTTAATGCGGCCGCATCACATTTATCAACCCTCTTAGTCAGGAGCTTTAGTGCGTCTCTTCTGAATCAAGAGCGTCCACCTGATAATAAAATGACTTAATTTCTCCAGAGATGTACCGGAGATACAAAGCGAGAAGATGGATAAGTTTCTTGTACTAGATATGCCGAATTTGGGGATTGGAATTCCATAGTGATTTTCTAGGGTTTTGAAATTGGTAGTTGAACTGAGGAATTTTTTTAATTTTTGTATTTGTTAACTTTTTTTCTATGTTCATTATTAAAGATTTCTCTTCTGGAATAGCTAAGATATTATCCGCATCAGCCTGTACGAGATTTTTAGATTCGATTCTAATATCTACTGGCTTCTCATTTATGAGTACTTGTTTTGGTTTGGATTTCTTACAAATATGGATCACAGGATCTCCTTTTTTAGGCTTCAATTAAGCGAGGAAGACGGCCTTTTCTCCATAAAATGCTACTGCATATCTGGGTTTTGAAGATTTAGTTTTTGTATCTGCTAATTTATTTTAGCTAGCTAGTGTTCTCATCTTTGCTAAAGATCCTTATTTGTAGATCAATTTATTGAGTAATTATAATTTAAGTTTGTTATTTGCATGTGTATTTTTTTTTTTTCTTTTAAGGCCTCTTCCTATGCACATGCCAAAACATGGTATTTGGCATATATGCACCCACTATGGGTATGCCAAACTGCCAAACTCATATGCCAATATGTTATTTCTGGCATATAGGCATACATGACAGAGTTTCCAGCGAGCGATAGAGTCTCGGCCGCTCGATGGTCAAAGAATCGTTCGATGGTCATTCACTCGACAAATGGCAGTCAAGCTATCGCTCGATACTATGATAATCGCTCATCGATCTTCATCTAACGGCTACAATTTTCCCCCTCTATAAATATACCGATTTCAAACTCATATCAACTCACACCAAAAATTCTAAAACTCTCTAGAATTTCTTAATTTCTCAATCTTTTTCAAATTTAAAACTATCACAACTCCTCTACAATTATATTTTCTTGTAAAATGGATTCACAAGCACAAACTCAAGGCAAAGGCAAAGGTAAGAAGAATCGAGTCCGTGGTGCAAAATACACCATGATAGAAGATGAATGTATTTGTCGTAATTATGTTTTTTTTATCCAAGATTGTATCGGTGGTGCACAACAACATGGTAACACCATGTGGGATAATATATTTCAAAAATATGAATAACAAACCATGAACATCAATGGTCGTGATGCAAAAGGATTGTCAGAACACTTCATTGTAATCAACCGGAAGTAGCCGCTTATGTTGCATTGATAATGCAAGCCAAGAGAAAAGGAAAGGACAGTGGTCAGACTGATGTTGATTTTCAAAGAGAGGTTCGTACAGATTGGCAACGAAAACATGGTAAACTATTTGCTTTCGAAAGTTGTTATCATATTTTGAAGGGTTTGAACAAATATAATCCCGATTACTTAGTAAATAATCAAATAGTACCTGAAAAGTCACCATATAATTCTTCTCCCTCAACACCAAATTCTTCACCATTTTCACAAGGTCCATCAAACTCTTCACCAGATACCCCTACAAGCTCAAATTCCAACGTAGTTTTCAATAATTATATTGATGGAAATAATAATGGAAAACTTCCAGGGAGGAATAAGGCAAAACTGGCTCGAAAATTAGCTCAAGAAGGAGGGAGTTCCGTAGGATTTAACATGGCGGAGTTTATGGATTATCAAAAGACCATCGCGAAGGAAAGATCCATTCAAAGGAAAATTCAAAACCGGGAGAGTAAGAAAAGTCGTCTTTCTCAAGAAAAATTCCAGTTTGACTATGACAAGCATAACATTCTTCAAGCTAACACCTCAATTATGAACGCCCAACAACTGCATGTATGGCAAATCGAATTTGACAGATTCAAGAATGATTGAAAAGCAAGCCGGATTTACTAACAACCGTGATGAAGAAGATGATGATGATGGAACTGATGATGAGTTTGATGAAATAATTCCTCTAAATGATTAATGTACTAGTTTAGAACTAGTTTAATGTAGCTGTTTAAGTTTTAATGTTCTAGTTTAAGTTTTAATTTGATATGTTGTTATGCATTCCAATTAATATTAGTTTGAAATGAAATGTTGAAGCTTATTAATTAGAAAATAACAATACATAACATAACTTAAATCAAGCTAAAACATTAAGAAAAATACATAAAATCATCTTCCATGCTCGCCCAAAGATTCAATCTCACATCATCTCTTAACCGGTCATACAAATTACGGTTCGAATGTAGTTAGTCATTTGACCATAATTCCTTGCGTGGGAGGCCTCTTTCGTGTCGAATCTCCGGCCTCAAATCTTCATCATCATAGTTAATCCAATCCGAATCACGTCCGGTTTCGAATTACCATGTTATGAAGAATTATGCAAGTTAGCATAGTCTTGTGCATTTCACGTGGACTCAACCCACGATATGGGCCACAAATGATAGCGAACTTCCTCTTCAAAATTCCAAGCGCGTTCCACATCCTTCCTCAGTGCCATTTGGGCATCGTTAAAATATCGGTATGAACGGCCCAATGCACCAGCAGGAGGCTGACGGTAACATTGAACCAAGGTGGACCATTTTGGGTAGATACCATCCGCAAGATAATAGCCATGAGTGCGATTGATGGCCGTTGATCATGAAAAGACATGGATGGAGAAATTCCATACTTCAAATCTTCAAATAGAGGCGACTTGTGCAAAACATTAATATCATTTTGTGAACACTAAGACCAAAAAAAAAGCGTGCCATATCCAACAATCGTAAGAAGCAAAGTGAGACTTTCAGGATAACCGTTGGTTTTGGATAATGACCTTTATATTGACCAGCCCAATAAACGGGGCATCCATGCCATACCCAATGCATACAATCGAGACTACCTAGCATTCCCGGGAATCCCCTTTCCTCATTCTCCTTAATATTTGTCTAACATCTTCGTCGGTTGGTTTTCGTAAATATGTTGGACAAAATGATTAATCATTACTTCACGTAACAATGAAAGGTAAGTGTAAGAAGTTGTTTTACCCATACGAAGGTACTCATCATTCTCATCCATTTGGAGTGCCATAACATAGAATCCTTAAAGCCGAAGTAACTTTTTGTTCGGGACTATGACCTCTAATATTCAGTGCATCAAACTGATAATTGAATTGAGGTTCCGCTCGACAAAGCTCTTCAATAATCTTTTTCACCAGATGACGAGGCATGCGGAATCGACCTTGAAAATCTCGATCAGTGTACACACAATTGGGAAGAAAATAATCGTGCATGAGCTTCGATGGTAAAATTCCCTCCTCGATACGTATATCTTCTTGATAATACTTTGGGCTCTGGAACTCTTGGTATTTGACCCGTATGTACAAGCATCATAGTTTCGATTAGATTCTCATCTTCGACTTCCTCTTCGTCAATTTCTTGCAACCTCATACGATAAGTTTCTTGCTGTAACCTGAACCTATTAGTCACTTGAATTGTTATACAAAGAGTTAGCAAACATTATAACATAATCTTCACATTACAAAGTAAATATGAAGTGTAAAATGTCAATAGTTATTAACCCAAATTTACTAACCCAAATATCAGAAGGGGTATTAGGTCGTTCACTGCCCACTACTTTGAACAACTTGAACCAGCTTTTGGATCGTAAATAACCCAATGCAATGAAAAGGCTGTACTGAAATTTGAATATCCATTACGACGACACCTTACTCTTGATTTTTTTGATTCTTTTGGTTTTGATGGATAAGAATTGAATATATTGTAAGTGCAGACAATTTTTAGTCATAAATAATATTGTAAGATGAGGATGTTGGCATCTATAAGAGCATAAACTTGTAGTTTCCAAGAGCATGATCTTTTTATGAAATTTATGGCATCTTTATAAAATTTGGCATTTTGACAATTAATTCATTCTAGAGTTTGCATACACATCATGAAACGAGAGACCGATTGAACTGAGAAATTCAAAAGTATATTCATGATAATGTCTTCTATTATGTTCAGAGATATTATATAATTGAATTTGTGAAATCTCTTACATTTCCGGGTCTGATTAAGGTGTCCGAGAATCGTTTATAGTATAACGTAGCAGAAGCTTATAAGATCGAGGCTTACTAATCATGAAAATAACTTTGATATATCAAATAATAACTACGAAAAAAGAAATTGAAGTACAAATATTAACCAAAATTGCATTCTATTTATTCTAGCATAACCATAGTGTAACAAGAAACAACTAAACATTTTATATTAAAAGAGGCCGTCCCTTAAAAAATTCCTCGCTGAATTGATATCTACCGATTCAAAAATCCGGGGAGAAACCACAAAAACTCAATTTTGAAGAACATTAAAAAAAGGGTCTAAAAAATTGTAGAAATTGGATTTGGAGAGATCATAGTTTCTTGAGAGGAGAAATCATTTTACTACTTATGTTTTTCATTTGGTTACTCTCACCCATTGTGCCTACTTCATTTGGCACTCCCAGTTTGTTCATGCTCACTTGCCAGATCTCGTTTTATGTAAAAGTAACAAGGTTTTAGACTTAACAGTTAAGTCACCATTCTTAGTTCAGTTTGGACTTGCAAATGGAATCCAATGTTTGCCAACTTATGCGACCGAAACAATTCATGTTTTATAAATGAGATTTTTAGGGTCGTAGTTACAATATTTTTCCAGAGTGTGTTCATACTTCTGTGGCGGAGTAGATATTCAAGAGACGAGAATATAAACTCAAATAAAACAAACCATAAATGCAATTGACAGACTTGAATTAGTCTTAATATTACTAATTATGTTATCTTCACATACAAATTGAAAGGATCTTTAACGAAGATGGAAAAATAGATCAACAAATACAAAAATTAAAAAATCCTCAGTTCAATTACCAATTTCAAAAACCTAGAAATTCATTATAGAATTCCAAGCCCCAAATTCGGCAGATCTAGTATCAATACCAGAAGTACAAGAAACTTATCAATCTACTTGATTTTTATCTACGTTACATCATTGTATTATCAGGTGGACCGCAAACTCTTGATTCAGAACACGCACCAAAGCTCAGGAGTGTTTGATAACTACCATGTTTCTGGAAGAAGGAGATACGGCCGAGAGTGAGAAAAAAATCTAAGAAAATGTTAAATATTGCTAGTGATTATATCATTGGTTTTTGAGAGGAAAAATCATTGTGTGAGGAATTCCGTAGCCGTGTATTTATTGTTTCCATCGATGGATCATGAACAAGAAAAACATGAGAATTGTTAATTTTTAAGGGTTAGGTTTTAGATTTCTTTTCTAAATGGAGGCGGAGAAGAAATGAGGGCACCTATTCTACTTATATGGTTTAGAACTTGCGAGTCCAGATTAGGGTTAAATTGTAGTCGTTGATCTGTTCTCTTCTCCATATGAACACGAACGGCTCAAGAATTTTATGACTTACTGTAATTGTTGACCAAAGTTTGGTTATTGACGGCGGCTGTGAGTTAGACTCGTGGGAACTGGTTCATTCATGGGCCTAGTCATCCTCCTAATGTTTACCTTCAGGATCATTGGCAAGCGAGGGCCATTATTATAAGCACTTGTACAATTATGCTAAAAAAATTCATATGTTGAACCTAATCAAGCACTAAAGATCTTGTGTCCTGAAAAATTTCCTTTCGCAACTAAGCTATAAATTTTCATACAGAACTGTTAGAAGTGTGTGGGCTTCCAACTCAAAACCAATTGGAAATGAGTGGAGTGGCTCCACACCTTGTATATTAAGATCTAGGCTAAGGAGTTAGCTATGTGGGACTATCTTATAGTTTCTCCAACATGCTCCCCCTCCACGTGTAGGGGGGAGGAGATTAAGCCACTACAACGTGGACCTCTATACAGGTGAACGGGCAGCCCTTTGGGAATACTTCTCATTCCACTCTCATACGGGCCTAGCTCTGATACCATGTTAGAAGTGTGTGGGCTTCCAACTCAAAACCAATTGGCAATGAGTGGAGTGGCTCCACACCTTATATATTAAGATCTAGGCTAAGGAGTTAGCTATGTGGGACTATCTTATAGTTTCTCCAACAAGTACATATCCAAGTATTGAACCTGAGAAACCTGATTCAGTTTACACGTTTGTAGTGGTTGATTTTGGTAATGGGTTTAAATAAAGATAGTGTCTTTTGAGAAGCAAATGGGTTTAGTTGATATTCTCAGTTTCAGTTTGGAATTGTAAACGGAATCCACTTATTATAACCGTGCTCCTGAAACAATTCATGTCATGGTTTATAGTTGGGTACAATATTTGTCAGTCTAATCATACTCGTGGATCACAATACATATGAACAATCAAACTATATTCAGAGACCACAGAATACAACTATGGATGCGAATAACGAACTTACATTAGTTACGGATTACTCAGTAACTTAATTCTGGCATTGGGGTTTCCATGAAGATAGGTGTCATTTGAGAATCATTATTGCAAGGTAGTGCATTAGACTTATGTTTGTTACTACCGTATCAAATTTTGATCACCCTATTGATTCTCTTTGAAATGTGGGATATATAAAGACGTCTCACCGTCATGAATTTTTGCCTGGTTGCTATTTCCAATACAGCGCTCATCATTCAAAATTTTAAAACTGCTATGAAGGTTCCAGTTGCACTTGGTATTAACCCAACTGTGGCAAACTTAGGTAACAGATTCCAAATCCATACATGGAAATAAAATGATTCCTGTATGTTTGATTTTTGGTTACCTATGCTTTTTAATTCGGAAGTACTAGTAGTGGATTTTGTTTCATACCGCCCACTGGTTTAAAATTTTTTTTGTTAACGTTGGCAGGAAATCACTACTGGTACTTAAAATGGTTCGGCACTAACGCCTACGTTCACTGACTGATGATCATAATTCTGAGATAAGATACATTTATACTAGACAATCCTATTTATAATGATAATAGGATAATTAAACAAACCTAGAGGATAATTACAATCTAATCATCTTGACTAGGTAATACATATCTAATTTGAGAATAGCATCTTGTAAACTGACTTGATGGAAGCAGAAACACCAAATACATGGCCATCAACAACAACTTCGCCACACAATGATTTTTCCTCTCAAAAAACTATGATATTTTCACCATCATTGTCAACCATTTTTCTTATGATTTTTTTACTAGTGGACTCTTTCGAAAAAAAAAAAATTGTTGGTTTCTTCTTCTCGGCTAGTTCGCACCAGGACCACCGAATCGGTGATTTCAATTGAACAAGGAACGCGATCGAAGATCCGGGTTTTGAAATTTCCTTCTTTTTGAAAAAGAAGATTACTGATAGATGGTTGTAATTTCCTTCCTTTTGAAAAATTAATGAATTTCTCCAAAACTGATGGAAGGGCTGAAAGTAATGGTTTATTTGATTTTTGTAAGTGAAAATCTAATGTGAATGCTTAATTATAAATCCACCATCTCAGGTTTATCCTCCTTAATTTATACTATCATTTTACACTCACCTCCAAATAAGATTTGATAATGGACAGAGTTTAGAGCCACCAGATGAACCTTTTCTGTGAGACCCTTAAGATGATTTGAGGTATTTCGAAGTCGAGATTAGTGGAGTGGCATGCATATATGTGTACATAAACCATTGGAACAATATAAGCAATATAATTCATTGCAGTGCCTCCGTTATTTAAAAAAAAAAAAAAACTACTAAATTTGTTTGATTGTTACGGAATATCACTAGGATAAGTCACTCTAGGGAGTTGTTTCTACATTAAATTCTCATTTAGGTTCATTGTACTTTAAAGAAACCTATCATGTGTTACTCACTGCATCATCACTAAGGCAATTCAATCCCTAGAGTTGTTTCCAAAAGAAATTCTCATCAAATAGCATTGTACTTTTTTTCCTTCTTAACAAAAACCTATCATTTGTAACTTATTTTTGAACATTTGATATCATAGTACTAACCGATACCCCGACATTTGTTATCGAGTTCAAGCCAAATTTAAGAGATTAGGAGACCAGGTTAGGTTAATGCTAAGTAATGAGTTAGCCAAAGAAGAAACTTAGTCATTATTTCTTCTGAAATTACATGGTCTGTCACTTTGGATTATATGCATTGGGTTAATTCTTTGGGCGCCTCTTGTGCTAAATTGGGGTTCTTACCCTTGAGAAGGGTACCCGTTAGGGTTGAGAATGTACCTATAAATAAGCTATCTACACTGGAAAATACTGCTCTCTAACTATTACTCTAAACACAGCCGTCTTCGTTTCTCTCGTTTGGAACTCTAATCCTCCAAAACTTCATTTTGATTTCCTATGGTTTATCTGAGAATGGATTCTTGGGATGATGCTAAGAATCTATGTACAAGATCAAAGACAACCTCCGCATTATGATTTTTCCTCTCGAATATTTCTCATCCATCACCGTCTTGGAGTTATTTCGGTCCGGATCACTTGGATCGCTGTGATTTGGCATCCGGTGTAGTCAGCCAAGATAGGCAATCGAGCAATCAAGTTCAAGTTGGCCATTCAGAAACTTGTTCTTACCAATTTCAAGGGTTATTTTAACTTGTATCGAAACATTATTTGTAGTATGTTAAATCATCCCAAGTAGATATAAGACTTTTGTTTCTAATGTTGATTGATCTTGGATTCTTTGTTTTATTGGCTTCGGAATTATGATTGTAAATGGATTACAATTCATATATAGGAATTAAATGCTGTAATACTAGTACTTGATTCTACATTCCTTGGATAAAACGTACTCCCTCCGTTCCGATTTACTTGACGTTATAGAGTTTTTCACGCACATTAAGAAACAACAGAGAGATTAAATTTTTCCCAAATCTACCCATATTAATAGCTTCCTAAAATTTTAAACCACCTAGTTTTTAGTTTCTAAATTTAATGTAAATTACGAATCCCATTGTAATTTACTTGGGATAAACAAAATATTCCATCCAAATCCTTGGAATAATTATTTATCTGCTGATTCCAATGAGAATTAATTGTATGCTCTGATTCCAAAGTAAGGGTAAATCAGTAAGAATTTGGGAAAAATACTTAAACTCTCATCTATTTTGGAACACAAAAAAACCCTAAAACATCAAGTAAATTGGAACGGAGGGAGTATTCCACAGATACCCATATACTTGCTTATTTCTATGATCATTTTGAACAACATATTTATTTATTTTTGAATAAGGCAAGATAAGATTTTTTTTTCTTTGTAGTACCATCAACTTTTGGTGTAGGTTTTAGTGTTTTTGCTTTATCGTTTTTGGCAACAAAAAGGCTTTAATGAAAATAGAACATTGGTTAAGACGACATGATACCCTCAAAAGTCTCTTGTATGTTGGTTTTGACGGATTCTTTAATTTAGCAGTCGAATTGTTGTATACGTCGACTAGATCACCCCTAGATGATGATGAAGGCAACATAGACAAACAAGTAAAGACGTGCCCTCATCATTTCGGCTATTTTGAGTCATTATATGCGTAGACTGTGAAGTGTATGGTTTGCGTGATTGACCAACTTACTTTGAATGTACTTAAAAAAAAAAAAAACCTTACTTTCAATGTAAATAATGTGAGACAATCAACCTTTCAATTAAAACTTAAAACTGGTTAAAATAAAAGGGCCAGGCATGACAAAGTAATAAACTCCTTCTCCCCATACATAGCGGCAAGATGGCCAAACCAAGCGCGAGGTCTGGCTAACTGCATGACCAGTAGAACCGCACCTTAAGGATAATATACCCAACATAACTGTGAGTTGATATGAAAATTTTTTCATGGATTTCGACTCCAGCTTACCTATAAGTGCCCAGTAGTTAAGCAAGTTTGGCAAAATGAAGCGGAAAATTAAAATTTCGTATTTTCTCCATTTTCAATTTACGTTGCTCTTGGTTTATTAACTCGGGTCAAAGAGTGCAACCTTAAAGCAGTTGTTGGCTTTCCCACACTTGTAATACAAGTAGTGTAACCCGAGTGTAAACAATATATGTTTTTCCCATTATCCAATTTAATCCTAGTACTATTAAGCATCCGAGTGAGTGAGTTAGGGTTTTATTGCTCTTATTCTTTCTTACCCTATCCCTCCATCTTTTCTTCTCTATATTACGTATGGCTCAAAAACCTCCAAAGACCACCGGCAAAGTCATGGCTTCTAATGTCCATGATAAACAACAAGAAGATACTCAACATAATGATTTCTTCTCTCAATCGTAAGGATATCCTATTATTACTCCTCTAATTTCATTTTTGTAGGAATCATTTATAAAATTTATTTTCTGAAGAAAAATATCGTGTTTTGTGTAGAAATACGGTTGCAAGTTTGTAAATACTTAAAGAATCAAGGGGTCCACTTTGTGGAGAAGATTGTATAGGAGAAAGGATCAACGAAAAGAGGCCGTCAAGGAGGTATAACATGAGACAAACTGGTGGATGCACTGTCTATGTTAAGCTAAGCATCTGTAATTTGTAGATGGAGGATTCCATTTCGTATGTCTGGAGACTTTTTGAATCATAGCAACACCTTTCCTCGTTGACATCGTGTTGAATAAAGCTTTCATGAGATAGAGTTAGAAGGGGCTTGGATTGTGATTTCACGTTTGTCAATTGAAGGTGTTAATGAGGAAGGTGAAAACACAAAGGGTATGAGGAATCAAATTCTGTAACTAATGGTGAGTTTCATATATATATAATCATCTAAAAATCAGACACAACTATTTGAATTTGGTAACTAGATGGTAGATGATTAGATTAGATGCCCTCCGACTAACATAAGTTTTGACTTGGTGTTGCATATGTGCTAGAAAATGAGCATTGTGGGGAAAACGAAACATAGATGGGTATTAATGTTTTCAGTGTATACCTGTGAGAAAGATTGGTCACTGAGCATAATATCAGTTTTCAATTTGATGCTCTCAGCTAATTCTAGGCCAACTTCATTATGCGCTTGAGTTGAGAATTTGGAATTTTCTCTTTCAAGGGTACGTGTAAGTTGCGTTATCGACCATTATGTGTCACTAAAGTGAAACACTTTTGATTTTTGGTCTACCAACTCTTCCTTGTAATTTTCAATTATCATGCAATTTTTGAGCTCAAAAAGAAACCACCAAATGAAACACGACACTAGATGGTTCGATAGGTTCTAACACCCTCATAGATGGCCTTATATGTACGACTTGATGCTTATGATGAAACTCGTTTAGCGATTCAGCTCATGTAGAAGTTATAAGTATTTGGTTATATATAATGAAGTTTATTGAATAATGAACTGCAGGTTTGTGTTGGACTTGCGAAGGGTAGAGTGAAGGAACTTTACTGAATTCGAAGAAGCTATTTCATTAGGTTGATGAATTCATCTATTCGGACTATTCCTCATTGCTAAAAGCACTTTTACAGTTGTTTTGGCTCTAAAATCATGTTAAGTTTGTACTTGTATTTACATTGCTTCCAGTAGTGCAGTACTATTTGGCTAATGGCTAATTATAGTAGATGATGAAATTTGATTCCATCACATTAAGAACTAAAAATGACCGTAATTTAGGCAATTTAGCCATCAATTTCGCTTAGGAAAAAAACAGTTTCCTTCTGGAAATGTTTGCAAATCTATGCTCAAAAACAACTCATGTTATACAATGTGATTTGTAGCCTCTCTGCTCATGCTCATAGGCAAACTATTTAGAGACCACGATACAAACCATAGATGCCATGGTGCGCAGGAATATTTTAAAATATATTTTTGTCTGGGTTGAATTCTTTTGGTCTTTGCATGTGATATTGTGCTTACATTCGTCGCTTTTTTTATTTTATTAGTTTTTCCTATTAGCTTATACTTGGTTTTATCTTTCACGTTTTAAATTTTCTTTATCGAACTTATGGAGAGTGAATTATGGAGTGCCGCAAATGGGAGAACCACTTGGACTCCTCTAATGGATCAACTGTTTATAGAACTTATGGTAGAACAAGTAGTTGATAAACAATTACTTGATGGTCAATTTAGCAAAACTGCCTGGGTGAGCATCGTCACCAAATTCAAAGAAAGGTTTGGTCCTTGTTTTGATTGAGTGATACTGAGATTAGCAGTAGGAGAAGCTTGCTGGTAATGGAAGTTTAATTCAGTTCTGTTTATGGGTAAAAATCGTTTCTGCCGATTTTGGTAAATTCGGTAGGTGAGTGAGAAACTGGTTCAAACCCTAAACAAATGTGCTGCACATGAGCACTTTATAGATTCGAGAGATCAATCTGTACAAGTCCGGCCTAAATCAAGAAATGGTCGTTCCAGACTTGCTTCGGTCACAAAGTGGAGGAGAAGGGTTGATTTGGGGAGGGAATCAAAGAAAGGTGTTGAGACCAGAATAGTTCTGGGAGAGTAGAGTCTCGACTTGTATCAGAAAGTGAAAGCTTCGGAAGCTTGCAAGAGATGAAAGCTTATTGGAGAGCTTGCAAAGTTGCCTTTTTTGAGAGTGTAGTATTTTTCTCCTGACCGAGACTTGTTGTCTGGTGGAAATAGGTAAGACCTATTTATACAAGTCGAGATTGAAACGTACCCTGGCCTCATGAAGAAAGAGAGTAAAGGGTGAAATAATGGGAGGAGGTGGTAACCGCAAGGTATTTATGGGTGAAAACGTTTTCACCATTATTTCCTCATTTATTTGACCGCTTTATTCCTTTTCACGCTTTCTTAATGTGAGCGTAGTGTACGCCGCAAGTCGTGACCGCCAAACCAAAACCCCGGAAAGCATCCCCAATTTGTGTTGATATCTCGAGTGTTGGTTGCACCTTGAGTGCAAGTGGCGCTGCTAGTGGCGTGTGTGGCATGTGCCATTGGCATGTGCGGAATGCCCTTGTTGGGGGTTGTACCTCGAGCGCAAGTGGCAATGCCAGAGCTGCTAGTGGCGTGCGTGGCATGTGCCAATAGCATGTGCGGAATGCCTTGGTGGTAGGTTGTACGTTGAGTGCAAGTGGCAATGCCAGAGCTACAAGTGGCGTGTGTGGCATGTGTGGCCGCTAGGGCCATGGCCTTGGTAGGAAAAGCTACCAGCGAGCATGTTGGCATGTGCCAATGGCATGCGTGGCCGTTAGGGCCATGGCCTTGGTAGGAAAAGCTACCAGCGAGCATGTTGGCATGTGCCAATCGCATGCGTGGCCGTTAGGGCCATGGCCTTGGTAGGAAAAGCTACCAGCGAGCATGTTGGCATGTGCCAATGGCATGCGTGGCCGTTAGGGCCGTGGCTTTGGTAGGAAAAGCTACCAGCGAGCATGTTGGCATGTGCCTAATGGCATGCGTGGCCGTTAGGGCCGTGGCCTTGGTAGGAAAAGCTACCAGCGAGCATGTTGGCATGTGCCAATGGCATGCGTGCCCGTTAGGGCCGTGGATTTAGTAGGAAAAGCTACCAGCGAGCATGTTGGAATGTGCCAATGGCATGCGCGGGCCGTTAGGCCGTGGCCTTGGTAGGAAAAGCTACCAGCGAGCATGTTAGCATGTGCCAATGGCATGCGTGGCCGACTTGGCCTAGGTTGCATGGTTTGTAAGCCTAGGGCGCTATATTTGGCATGTGCCAATGGCATAGCGGTTTGGAAAAATGGCTTGTGGTACGTGTTAGCATGTGCCAATGGCACGTACGGCCATGTTGACCTAGTTGCACGTTTTGCAAGCCTAGGGCGCTATATTTGGCATGTGCCAATGGCATAGCGGCTTAGTTTGGCATGGTTGCCAATGAGTGCGATATGTAGTTTGGTTTTGGCGTCGGCTGGCATGGTGCGCAGTGTGCGGCTTGGTTTTGGCATTGTTGCCATGGTGCGCAGTGTGCGGCTTGGTTTGGCATTGTTGCCATGGTGCGCAGTGTGCGTCTTGGTTTGGCATTGTTGCCATGGTGCGCAGTGTGCGGCTTGGTTTTGGCGCTTGTTGCCATGGTGCGCAGTGTGCGGCTTGGTTTTGGCGTTGTTGCCATGGTGCGCAGTGTGCGGCTTGGTTTGGCATTGTTGCCATGGTGCGCAGTGTGCGGCTTGGTTTGGCATTGTTGCCATGGTGCGCATTGTGCGGCTTGGTTTGGCATTGTTGCCATGGTGAGCAAAGATGTGCGGCTTGGTTTGGCATTGTTGCCATGGTGCGCGGTGTGCATGTGCGGCTTGGTTTTGGAATTAGGTTCTCGTGTCCAAAACCCTAACTGGGTATTTTGAAAAGATACCCCTATTAATTATTTATACCTGAGTTAAATGCTCTTAGTTAATGTGTTGCGGGTAACACTAGGTCATGGGGTTTTACGATTTTACCCCTTATTTAAAAACCACCATCAACAAGTTCTTACTCACTTTTTGTTGGAGCTAGCTACTAAGAAGTGATGTGTTCGCATTTGATTACAGGGGGAAGAGCAAAAGAAACTGGATATTCTTTAAAATGATGTATTTGTTAAGACTCTCATAAGCAGTGGAAGAACAGTAAGTCTTCTAGAACTATTGAGTTATATTTGACTATGGTGTTCAATGGATTTGAAATTGGTTAAGTAATTTAATGCATCCTCTCTCTTATTGTGCATTCTATGTTAATTAATGCATGACTTTTACTAACTACATGTGTCTTGCTAATAGCGCAGATACTGTGTGGTTTTTGATCCCTTGGATGGTTCTTCCAACATCGAATGTGGTGTTTCCATTGGAACCATGAGACCCTTTTCTTGAAGAATATTTTTCGTTCAGTATTTATGTTTAATTTCTTTCATTTTTTTATTCAAATCTCTGGTTTTTCCTTAATGTTGCGGTACATTTCAATATGTTTCTCTTGAGAGTAAGTTCAACATACTTAATTGAGATCACTAGAATGATTTACTTAAGGATGAATTGTTTAAGGCATGATCTTGCAGTTTGGGTTGAGCACTGGAACTGGTGTCAATGATTTCACACTTTCACTCTTGGTGCATTGCTTGGGGAGTTCATTATGCCTCATCCTGACATTAAGGTTTGTATGCAGTTGAAATGTTACATACTTATTTGTTATTTCTTACATTGAAATATTTATGCTTGCCACACATTTCTTGTGAATTTATGTATTTATGGTTACTCATCTGCACTTGCCTACAGATTCCAAAGAAGGGAAAATCTACTGAGTAAACGAGACTAAGTTATGCTTGCTCATGTGTCGTTACTGACTTTTCTTTTTAGGCTTATGTTTTTTGACTAGAGGTTAGTGAAGCAGCATATCAATATTGTGATGAGATGGGAAGACCAGATTACAGGTGATCTAGGCATTGAAGAACAATGACGTTGGTAGGTTTCGCGAAATATTGTTGGAGCAACAGACCAGCTTAAGTTGTGCTTTATCTCATAGTTATTTTTGATTCTATTAGCTTCAATTATTCTCAAGGCTGAAGAGGTGTTAATGTATGCTCAAATTTGAAGAATTATATCTGTGTTCAGTTGGTTACCATGCAATTTAAATCTTAGCTTCTTAGCGAGTTTGATTTTGTTTTCCACCTTCTTTTGCAGCGATTCTTTTTGTGCGGGAACTACAAGCGGCCTGGTTATTATCCTTATGAATAAGTCAGGGATTACGGAGAGCTTGATGAAGAATTCTTGGCAACTATCTGCAAGTTTGAGTAAGTTGTATGCAGTTTTTGAGCTGAACTTATACTGACCTAAGTGAGAAGGAACTGAACTTAGGAAGTTTCTATGTATTTCCCTGATTACAAAAAAGAAAATTGTAGGATGTTCTTTTTTGATATGAATTGATTGATTGAATTTGAATGTGGTATGAATCGAATGAATATTGATATGGATTAAATGAAAAAACTATTGTTGAATGTGGTAGAACGAAAGGAATGCAGGTTATTTGTATTTCCGGCAGAAAATGAACTGCAGGTCAATGTTGACCTGGTCAAAATTGGTCAATATTGACTAATTTTGACCCAGGTCAATATTGACCGGCAGTAATTTTTTTCTTTGTTACAAAAAAATTCGTAACGGCTCTAAGCTGTTACAACAGCTTTGTTGCAAAAAAATTCGTAAAGGCCTTGAGCTGTTACCACGTGGAAAATTCGTAACGGCTCATGCCTGTTACGAGGGCCGTTACAAAAAAAAATCGTAACGGCTACAAAGCCGTTACAAAAAAAATATAACACCCACTTTTGCAACAGGCGAGGGCCGTTACAACCCGTTTTAGTAACGGCCTGGTTCTGTTTCTAATCCCAGAATTTGGTGTAGTGTAGAATTACTAAAACTGACACATATTTAGGTACCCCCCTTTTCTTTAATAGATCGAAATCCTTTAATTATCAGAACCTCTTAGACAGAGTCTATAATAGATTACAAGGATGGAAAGCAAAATTCCTTTCCCAAGCAGGCAGAACTTTACTTATAAAATCTGTTACTAGTGCTATGCCTATGTTTCAGATCATGTGCTTTTCTCTACCTAAAAAAACTTTAGATAGAATTGATGCCTTACAAAGGGATTTTTGGTAGAAAAAAACTAAAAACAACAAGGGTATATCTATCAAAGCTTGGGATGCTATGTGCACCAGTAAGGATAGTGGGGGTTTAGGTATTAGAAACCCACATAAATTTAATCTAGCTCTTCTAACTAGATTAGCCTGGAGATTAATCAAATTTCTGATAAGCTTTGGTCTCGTGATTCTTAAATGTAAGTATTTTAAGAACACGGACCCCTTAAGTTATAAGAAGAAGAGAGTTAAATCTTGGGTTTGGACTAGTATTTGTAAAGGTCTAGACATTATAAAAGAAAATCATAGCTGGGACATTGGCAACGGAGAAAAAATAAAAACTTGGACCGAGAAATGGATACCAGGTAATGGTATTGCAGTTCCTAGAGAAGATTACTTTCCTGATTTAAATCAAAAGGTCTCTGATCTTATAAATAGCAATGGTACTTGGAATTTGAATAGGATAACTGAGATGTTGGATGATAATACTATTCAGCTGATTAATTTGATAGAACCTAATAATGTTGGTGGTAATGATAGCATAAAATGGATAGGTAATCGTGATGGAGAAGTCTCTGTCAAATCTGCGTATAATTACTTGTGCAAATGTAAATCATTTAAATGTTAAAGTTGATTGGATAGGTATTTGGAAGCTTAAGGTTATTCCTAGAGTCCAAATGTTCTTATGGAAAGCTTGTAGTGACTGTTTACCTATTAAAGATAAGTTAGGAAGACATATACCAATAGATACTCAGTGTGTTCTCTGTAACAACCTAGTGTGTGAAACTACTAATCATCTGTTCTTAAATTGTCATTTTGCTGAAGCTGTTTGGAGGGGTATGTCCCTCTCTACAGTCTATTATAATGGCAGATCTTTAAACTTTAAAGATTGGTGTGTGCAATGGCTAAAGGATAAGGATAATAAAGAAATTTATGCTTATGTTCTTTGGTTTCTATGGAAATACAGATGTAGAGTGGCTTTTGATGGAATTAAACCAAACCCAATTGATCTGATAGAAAAGATTAAGACAGAGTTAAAACAATTTATTAACACATGTAATATTGGTAATGATAAACAAAGGAATAGTCCTAAGAATATTTGTGACTGCTCTCATCCAAACTGTAAATTTGGAAAGGATGGTTATTCTGGTAGTAACCCTCATTTTATTATGTTTGATGCTGCCTTTAATAAAACAAATTGGAACTTTGCTTATGCTGCTGTCTTGTTAGACCGTAATGGAACTATTCTAAATTTTGTAGGTGGACTGGAAGATGCACAAGTTCAGAAGAAGCAGAATCAAGAGCTTGCCGAGAAGCAACTAGATGGGCAAAAGACGCAGGAGTAGACAAAATAACCTTTCTAAATGACAATCTCAATGTTATCAATGGCATGAAGAGGAAAAATTTTGCAGTCAATTGGAGAAGTGAAGCTTTTATCCTTAAGGCTTTAGAAACACCAATTCTTTTGCTTCTTTTTTTGTTTTTTTTTTTTTTGAAAGGAGAATTATATTAGAGAAATAAGAATAGATTACAACACCAGAAAATAAAAAACAGATACTACTCTTAATAGACTGATTGAGAGAGCAAGGAGCTTTAACAGACATTTGGAAATGCCCGAGCCCATGAGAACAGATAAAACAATAGAAAGCCCAATACAAAGTACCAACTGAAACTACCTTAGGACTAAACAATACAAAGCCCATGAGAACAGATAAAAACCCTAATCGTTACCAAGCTAGCCTCCGCCGATCTTTCGGACCACCACAAAGCAGCCGCCACCGATCTTCCTTACCACCACAAAAGATTGCAATACCTCAATTGCGACCCTAAGATTCATTGATCTTGTGATCCTAATTACTATCGAAACCGGATCTTTGTTGATTAGATCTGAAGATGCAGACATTATCATTAACCAACACCATTGTTGGTGAAGAACCGATTGTGTGAATGGGGTGTAAGGGATTAATCAAGAACCAACACCATTGTTGCTTAAGAAGCGATCGTGTGAGAGATGGGTACATGGGATTTACCAAGTAACCATCCGATGATTTGAGAGAAGGGTGCAAGAGATTTATCATTAACCAACACCTTTGTTGGTTAAGAATCGATGACTTGAGAAATTAATGGGTGCAAGGGACTTATCGAGTAACCAACACCATTGTTGGTTAAGAATCGAAGATTTGGGCTAATGGGTGCAAGGGATTCGATTGATAGAGACTTTGTATGGGTTAAGATGTAGCATCTGCTTTGATCGATAGAAATTGATTAGGATTTCAGCGATTTTAGATGAGGGACAACAGTACCTCAAACTAAGATGAGGTGAGATTGTTAAGGGAAATGGGGAAAACTTCTTCAATCCGGGGAATTGAAGAGAATTAAAGGGTGGGACAAATCTTAAGCAATCATGGGCCACCGACCTTCATCAACAACCTCGAGATACCTTAGGACTAAAAGAAACCAATACTATAGTGAAAGAAAACCAGAAATAACTGAAGTCCCGCTCGGATCAAGTCCAATAGGACCAGATCCGAGCAAGAGATGAACGGCGGTTGTTGTTTTTTCTTTTCCCAATAGAGAGGGTGTTTTCGGAGAGGAGAGAGGAGATATTCTCCGCAGACAACAGGTTTTTTTTTTTTTTTTTGGTAGATAGATTCTAAGAACTGGAGTGAAGATAGCGGATAGTCTATATAGCGGATAGTCTAGCGAAACATTTTCTTAAGCATGGCTTTTGGGAGATAGATTCTAAGAACTCGGAGTGAAGATAGGAAGAAGGTTTTCTTTTCAAAAATATGTAATAAAAACAACAATGTATTTCTTCTTGCTTAGTGTTATGAAATTTTTCTTTTATCAAAAAAAACATAAAAAAAAATACAAAGTACAAACTCCCAATAAATTCCTCTCATAATGATATAAGAAGCCCACACCTCAATTAAAACACCCTAGCCTAATAATTGATACACGGCCCAAGAAATGCACTCACACATATTTGTGAGAGCCCAATAATGAAACCCCAGCCAGTCAAAGAGCTAGCCCAAGTAATAGAAACCCTAACCCCAAAAGCGGAAGACATTTTTCCGGTCTCATGTTACCTTAACTCCGGCACCACTTCCTACAGAACCCCACCGCTCAAAATCCATAGCCTAAAAAACTCACCATCTTCCTTAACCAAGCCATCATAGCGAAACCCGTCGACACTTTTCATACATAAACAAGTACCTTGGTAAAACCACATGCAATAAACAACTCATGGTTTATAAATTAGATTTTCGTAGATGCATATTGTGAAACCACAATACAACTCATCAAAAACAAATCATAGATGCAAACTTATATTATAATTACTCGTGAACTTAATTTTCACATACAAACTGAGAGGATCTTAACTAAAAAGGATAAGCTAATACAAAGATTAAATCTTCAAAACCAGATATTAAAGGCATTTTTAGGTAAACGACGTTGTCCTTTAAAAATCATTGTGCTTCTGCAGAGCTGTTAGAAAAGTATCTAAAAGAATTGTAGAAATTTAAGGACAACAGATCTTAGTTTTGTGAGAGGAGAAATCATTGTGTGGGGAAATTTTTAGTGAAGGCCACTTATTTGACGTTTCTACTTCCATTGATGGTTGATGAATCATGAACAAGTAGAACATGAGAGAGAGTCTGGTGTTGTTGATAATTAGGGTTAGGTTTTTTTTTTTTTTCGTGCGACAGCTATATTGAAATGGAGGCTGAGAAGATATGAGGGCAACTATTCTGCTTATAAGGTTTATAGATTAGGGTTAAATTCCGTCCATTCATCTGTTATCTTCAGTCTTTGATCCAGCGGCTCTCGTGAATTTTCTGATTCGGCCTAATTCTTCGACCGAGTTTGATGATAAGTGGCTGTGATATGTTTTGACCTACACGCGAAAGTTTAATAACTATAAGCAAAGTTTACAGTCTCACTCAAATACCATAACTCGTGCCTTCACCACTATAACCCGGTCATTTTGGCCCTTTACTAGGTATGAAATACCATTTGTATTATGCCTTCGAGCTTAATTTGTTTCCTTCACAGATGCTCATTTAATGTTATTTCAGGACTGACTTTTGTAATTGATGTAATCATGAGGCCCTAGGCTTCCTCCTCAATTTCCAACTTCATCTTCTTTGGCAAGCAAGCTAGGGCCATACACCCACCACTCGTTCGGGCTAATTCTGTAGGATGCTTTCATGAGAAAAGCGGGCCCTAGTAATATTATCTGTCATTTCTAACTTAAAGTCGTAGTTTAGTTTAAGAACTGATCAAAAAAACAAAATCCAAACCCATAGATCACACGACTCAGTTTTTTGTTGTTGCCTCTCGTGAAACTTACCATGTCTCGCCGATGTAACTGTAGTGCAGTGCTAAAATCATTGGGTGATGAAATCAGTGACCTGAGTTTGAGACTCAGTAGCACCAAATTTTTTACCGTTAAAAAAAGAAAAAAAAAACTTGCCAAATAGGATCGGGACCCAAACACTCCAAGTGAATCAATATCTGCAGTGTGATCCAAAATGAGCATAACCCTAGCTAAAATCTACGTAAATCTACAAACATAATAGGTCTCATGACATAAAAACCGGACCGCTACTCCTAAATTTTTCAATGAACTTTACTTTGCAAACGGAAATCTACCTTCATCCAAAGACCAAGACGCACAATAAATAACATAATCCAAATATGTGCAGCATAGATGCTCAACCTCTATGTTTATATCTCCTAATGATGTAAACAGAGTGTGATAAACATTTAACTTATTTGCCCCTTTACTTTGCTATTTAAACGTCCGTATAGGGTTGGTTGATCTCCTTGTTACTTACTGCTTCTATCTGGATCTGTTTTCCTTTTCATTTTCATTTTTCCAAAAATTAATACAAATTGCCTCTTTTTTTTCTCATCCAATTTTTCTTTGTGAAAACAAAAATGTTTATTTTTATTTTGGATAGCAACAAGGATGGCGTTGATTTTGGTGAAATCCTCTGTCAAGAGGATTGACTTGACCAACACAAATATCCCAAGAACTTTTTAGGGTAAGTTCAATTTATTTATCTAGGATCATTTGCTCTAGTTTGTATCATGTTTTTCAGCTGTAACTGCAGTAATTTCATGCAGCCTTTTAGAGCAGACCTTTAGTTAAAAGGGAATTGACTTGATTCTTGTTATGGATTGGATGACATGTAAGTTTAATATTCTTGTTCCTCTTCATGACCTAGACCTAAAATGCTTTTCAGAACATAATTAAAATATTTGTGGGTTTAATATACTTGTCCTGGTTTCAAATTTGTCAAATACGGATGCTTAAAAGGAAAAAGTCATGATCTATTACGATGTTGTAAGTAACCAAATTTCACTGGTGTTTTTAACAACGGTGAGTTTTATATCCATATGATTGTTTAAGAATTAGAAGATAGATTAGGTGGATTTCGTTGCGTGTGGGGCTTGTGTAATGTTTATTTGTGGTGATACTTCTAGTTTCATGTAACTCTCGTTGAGTATCATGATTTTATTGCAGATGGAGGATTCCCTTTTACTTACATGATTTTATGTAATCCGTAGATGGAAGATTCAATTTCATAACGTAGCATATATAATTTGTAGATGGAGGATTCCCTCAAGTGTAGGAAAAAACTTTCATGAGAGTAAGATTATTGTGGCTTTAAAAGACGTTCTGATTTCATATTTGTCAAATGCAGGTACAACATATAGAGACCAAAAACTAGAAGAGGTTGAGACTTTTGTGAACACGGAAAATGGGTATGGTCCGCGTGATCACAAACAATCTTAACATGAACTTGAATACATGCATTAAAGTGCGAGTAAAGAACAATATGCGTAGGTAGATGATGATTCATGGATTCCAAACCCCGCGAGTTTGTCATGATCTCGTCATCATCCCCAAAGTGATAGATCTGAGACATGAACACATGAATGAAACTATGCGAATACTAAATGTAAAAGAGACGATGGTTTACGTGGTTCGGCACTAAGGCCTACATCCACAGATCCGGAGATAATCACTATAAAGTAAACGGTTACAAAAGTAAGGGAGACGATGAATTTCGTGGTTTAGGAGAGATTCTCCCTAAACACATACTTACTTCTCTCTATTCTCTCTCCTATTCCTTAGTTCTACTCTCGAACCCTTTTTCTGTGGAGGGGGTATTCATATATATAACTAAATCAAGTGGGTCCACTGACAAGGAGCTGTGGGGACCTTATCTTCTTGTGCTCTGTGCATGGTCCGCGGACTTCCTTGTCACTCCGCGGCTTCTATAATATCCACGCTTGTTACGCTGTCCTACCCTCGCTTCCTTCGTGGGCCGTCTGACACGTGCCCTCTGAGCAGGTTGTGCTCTGTACATTGTCCGCGGACTTCCTTGTCACTCCGCGGCTTCTATAATATCCACACTCGTTACGCTGTCCTACCCTCGCTTCCTTCGTGGGCCGTCTGACACGTGCCCTCTTAGCAGCATTAAATACGAGTGGTTGGGGCTATCCAGTCCGTGTCAGGCGGTGTCAGTCCTCCCCTGTCACGTCTGTGTCAGTTGGACTAACCCCAATCGTTGATTACATCTTACCTCGTGATGGGGTAGAGTAACTCATTGGTGCTGTGCGGGATCATCTATTTTGGATGCTCCCTCATCTTTGACTGTTGGTCTTGACAGATGGCACGTTGTCTAAACGCCATGGATGCCCCTATGTGTCATCCCTCTTTGAGACATGGCCTCCACGTGGGCTCTGCTAGTACACGTGGCGATGGAGATAAATAAGTGTACTTACAACTTTGTCGCAAAAATGAAATGGATATATGGTTTTTGGAGGTGGCCTAATTCTACATCCATAGCATTTTCCTTAAGCATCTAACACATATGCTGGATCCACAAAGACTTACATTGCAGGAGCTATAGAGAATTAAAGCATCAAATGGCTCAGGAGCAGGAGGTTCAGAAAGTTGTGGCCTAGAGAATGTATCCGTTGTAGATATGATTATGAAATACGTAACTAGTAGTGTTTCAATCCGAAAGTTTACTGAAAATGTTATTTTCTTGCCGTTTGTTAAGTTGGTAGTCTTTTGTATTTCAATCAAACCCAGAGAATTCCGATTAGCATTAAGTAGTACATTTCCTTTTTCTTACTGCCGGAAGAGTAAATAAGTAAGTTTATCCAGCGTACAATGAAATTATTATGGGGAACATTATTTAAACACCCCTCAAAATTCGCCCCTTAAAATATACCCTTATTCAATTTTTGAAAATACCCCTACCTTCTGAAAAGTGGACGCAACTAGCACAAGTTGCTTCCATAAGTGAACGCAACTTATACAAGTTGCTTCCAAAAAGTGGAAGCAACTTTCTCAAGTTGACTCCAAAAAAATTATTTTTTACCCCTTGGGGGTATTTGTATAAAGTCAACAAAAATGGAGGGTATTTATAACATTCCCACATTATTATGGGTGAACCAAAATCCCACTTTGACCGATGACCCAGAGTTGTAAACCAGGTGTAATAAAACGTTTTCTTACCATACTATTTAAACTACCCTGTTATGGTTTTATTACTCCACTCTCTCTCTTTCTGCCTCTCCCTCTCTTTCCTTTTACGCCGCCAGTACCAACACAGATCATGGCATTGGACGTTGATGATCAACAACAAGATGGATGAAGAAAATCGCACAATGATTTTTCCTCTCAAAAGAATGTAGTGTGTGTACAACTTCATCGGGTTAAATCTTGTTTCGCTGCTAAAAAAACAGAAAATAAAAGTTTGAATCTACTACATCATATGTGTAGGATCGAGCAAGAGAGAGGAGAGCACACGCGGAAGCAATTAAAAGACTACATTGATAATCAGTTTGGTGTATATTCTCTCATGGCTTAACAGCCTACTTATAGTCTCACAAACTTGACAATCACTCAAAGTACTTTCCTAATACAAGCAAACTCTAAATAAAGCACACATTCCTAACATAACACAAACTCTAAATAGAACTCTCTAGAACCGGCACAACTTGCTCTTCTAGTTAACCCGAACTTCCAAATATCGCACCTTGTGTCAACTGTTCCAGTTGATCCAACTTGACTGCGTCAACTGCAGTAGTTGATCCATTCCGACTGTATCAACAACACTTGTTGATCCACGAACCAAATCCATAACTTGGTTTAACTTCCAACATCCTCCCTTAAACCAAGATATCATTCAACGAGAATTCCGTAACCCTCTTCTACTCCTCATCTTCTTCCATTGATCGACGTTTGCACGTCCTTGTCTTTTCTCATTTTCCATTCCTCTTCTTCCATAGATAAACGTTAACACGTTCTTGTCTTTTCTCATTCTTCTTCAAAGAAACCACCAAACAAACCCTTGCTCCTTGATACTCGATTATAGCTCATCCAACTTCATGATCACACCGGAATTCCGTCAATCAAACTCAAACTCAAATCAAAAACAAAGCACAAACAGCAAACTAACTAAAAAACGAAGCACAAACAACAAACCAACTAAAACGAAGCAATCTTCTAATTTTGCTTAACAGCAATCTTCATACCATCGCAACCAACACAAGTTTATTTCACTTTCTTCTTCATCGCAGCGGAACATCATGCTTAACAAGCTAGAAACACTATCTACTTGTTAGCCAAACACAAAACCAAATTCTTCAACTCATCACCGAGCATTGTAGCTCATCTTCATAATTTCTTCACTGAGCATTGTAGCTCAAACTCAACTCTTGTTTACCCACTTCACTTGCAGGATTTCCACTCAACTCTTCAAACTCCACACTGGAATTTCTTCACTTCTCTAGCCAAATCCCCACTGGGATTGCTTCACACAACTCTATCCAAATCCCCACTGGGATTGCTTTTCTCAACTTGTAGACTTTACTCGCCTACAATCTTGTTTCACGCTCACAACCTTGTGACGTCTCAAACTCAACAACTCATAGGTATTAACCTCCTTTTGTTGTCTTCTCACACATCACCCTTGGTGATTACTTCTCTTTCTTCACAATCTTACTGTTGTTTCTCTTCTCTTTTCTTCTTTGTTCCAGTCACGCTTTTCTTACGAAACCTTCACACTTCTTTATTCTTCAAGATTCTCTCACAATCTTTCCCTTGTTACGCTTCTGCCACAAGCAATAACTAACACAAAGTCTGCCACACTTTGTAAGATATCCAAGTTTCTGCCACAAACTCTTCTACCCTCCAACATGTTTGAGCTTAAACTCCTACCATCCTCCCTTAAGCTCAAACATCACCACCCAACTTTCTTTGTCATTCTAAGCTTCTGAATTCGATCACCTCAATCAAACCGTACTAGCCCTGCTGCAATACCAGATTTGATCCTCTATCAAACTGTACCATCCTCTGACTACAATACCAACTTTGATCCTTTCGTCTTTTTCGAATCCATGACTTAACCCTTCGAATTAACCACTCACCCAAAGCTTTCTCACCTTTCAAAAATCAAATTTTCTTTCTGCAACGCCTCTGACATTTAACTGTCACACTTTTCCACTGTTATAACACTTTTGTTACTATCACCAACTGTGACACTTTCTTCTGTTACGCTTCTGTAACAATTCTTCTTAACACTTTTGTTAACACTTCTGTTGATCTGTTACAACTCCACTGTAACAACTTCTTCTGTAACAACTACTCTGTCACACTTCCGTAACAACTGTTCACTGTGATTTTTTTCTGTAACATATCACATACTGTGATTTTTTTTTTTTTTTTTTTTTTTTTTTTTTTTTTTGGTCGTGAAACCCTAATCTCCATCTCTATTGATTTGTGCACCAATTAGACAAACGCAGCAACTACTTCCCTGAATCACACGACGAGATCGAACCACTTCTCTTCCTTGTCTCTCGGCAACAGCTATCACTGGGAACAACAATTCTTCTTGGCAGCATCAACTAACAACGACCACCAAAAGACTACGTAAAAATTCCTTCTTCTTTTGTTCAACTCGAGCAACAACATATGATCATCACAGCTCCATTGACTTCAACAGCAGCTTCTCTTTTCTTCCATCGAGTTTCATCACCAGCTCGAGCTCTTTATCATCAATAGTTACTACTTTCCGTCACTGTCATCATCAGCTTGTCATCAACAACAACGAGATTGCTATAACAGCTCAACTCAATTCGAATCCCAGCTTGAGTTCTGATTTCCTTCAGCATCAGCTTCGTTACAGGCTCAGTGTATCAAACTTCTTCTTATTCATCTCTGTAAACTTCTGACCTAACCATCGCACCACAACTCCCAGATTTTCAATCGCTTCAACCACCATCCATACTTTTCCCTGAATTTTTTCTTGTCCACCACATCAAAATATCTGCTCGGTTTCAGACTCCAAAGATCCGCAACTTATTTGTGAATACCCATCAGAGATCATGCCTTGCCGACGTTAGTTCTTCTTCACAAAATTTCTTGATCAAAATCTCTTTCAGACTCAATCTTCTCTCGTTTCAGCATCTTCTTCTCAAACCCCAGCTCCTGCTGATGAGCATCAACCACGAACATCAGCAACACGACTTTCTTCTTCATGTAAAACTCCAAACTATTTATTGCAGCACCAAACAACGATTTTCTCTTAAACCCTTGGTTAGGTTCTTCTTCTCAATTTCAGTATTGTTGTATCAGCAACTTAAACTTTGCAAGCATACAGCAACAATAACTCTTGTCCGAACCTTCAAAAACAGCAACACGACAACCTTTTGCCGGCACCTAACTTCTTCTTTCTCAGCACAACCAAACTCCACTGTATCAGAACAGAACTCTGATGAAGACAAACACCAACACAGCAACAAGGCTTGACAAGCCTTCGAACACTTCTTTCTTCTTTCTTTGACACGAACAAATCTTTTTTTTTTATTACTTCTTTAAAACCTCTCGAACCCTAATAACACCAACACAGCAAAAACAAAATCACACGAAAATTCTTTATCACCGAAAAACTTCTAACTCTTTCTCTTTCTCCTCTCCTTGCCTCTCACCTTGCTCTGATACCACATGTAGGATCGAGCAAGAGAGAGGAGAGCACACGCGGAAGCAATTAAAAGACTACATTGATAATCAGTTTGGTGTATATTCTCTCATGGCTTAACAGCCTACTTATAGTCTCACAAACTTGACAATCACTCAAAGTACTTTCCTAATACAAGCAAACTCTAAATAAAGCACACATTCCTAACATAACACAAACTCTAAATAGAACTCTTCTAGAACTCTCTAGAACCGGCACAACTTGCTCTTCTAGTTAACCCGAACTTCCAAATATCGCACCTTGTGTCAACTGTTCCAGTTGATCCAACTTGACTGCGTCAACTGCAGTAGTTGATCCATTCCGACTGTATCAACAACACTTGTTGATCCACGAACCAAATCCATAACTTGGTTTAACTTCCAACAATATGTATTGTTGATGATGGCTGCTGCAAGTAAAAGTAGTAGATGACGGCTACTACATCATATGTACTATTTTGAACGCTTTATTATTAATGGATCTCATAGCTTCTAACTAGTGGAATTTTTGTTCCATTTGTTTGTTGGTTTACTATGTTTCTTTCTAGCCACTTTGTTGTGTAATATGGTGTGAATGTGTTCTTGCAATTTTCAAGACCATAGATCACTGATAGTGGGTTTCTTCTTTGTAACTTTGATTGGTAGTATATTGATAATAATGGTTTGATGAGTCTGTGGTGCTTACATTTGTTGACTTTAGTTGGTGAGTATTGTACAATTGGAGATTAGTATGTTCACCATCATAGCTTTGAACAATTAAGAACGTGAAAAAATCTTGTTTGGGTCCCAAATTCTCGAATCACTAGACACCGCCCCGTATTATGGATTGCAAAGTGTGTAAGGTCTTATTAAAAGTTTGGTTCAATAAACATCTCCTGTTAATGATATGAGAGTTCTTTGATGAGAATTTAACAATCCCAAGTTGTTTGGTTTGTTGTATGAAATACTCTCTTTGAGCTTTATTTGTTTCCCTTACAGGAATGCTCAACTAATGTTGTTTCATGACTGGCTTTTTGGATTGATACACTCATGAGGGCCTAGTCTTCCTCCTAAATGTCCAACTTCATCTTCTTGGCAAGCAAACAAGGGCCAGGATGTTTTCATGCCAATAACAGGCCCTCGTAATATTTTCACAAAATTGGTTAAAAAGACCAAAATTAAAATTTTCTGGGTGAAAAGGACAGTTAGATTTTGATACTGTTTAAATGGACAAAAATTTAAAAATAGGCAGGATGTAACCAGTTTCATCCTGCCCATTTTCAAATACTTTTTCTTATTTTTAATTTACACAGGATGCATCCAGTTTCATCCTCGCTATTTTTAAGTTTAAGCCAGGATGAATCCAGTTTCATCCTTGCTATTTTTTTTGTCCATTTCACCCATAAAATTTTTTACTCGTCCATTTGAACCGTGTTTTAAATTTTTTTGGACAAATGACCCATTTTCCGTAATATTTTCGGTTGTTGGCATGGCTGGAACCCGCAGTAAAGTTTAAGAACTGAGCAAAGAAAAGAAAAAAAAAATCCTAACCCCATACGTATTCACCTTACGAGAGAATCACAAACTGTTGGCATACATCCATAGAGTGTGTCATTCACACAATGAAATGACTGATCAATTCGCAGCGTAGGTGGTCGAGCTCGTTTATATGATAAATCAACTAGGGTGGTATATAAAAAAAATGTTATTTATTTGTCCGTTTAATGGGTACCCGTTACTCGCTACCCGGAACCGGACCCGCCTAATTGGGTCCGGTTCTGGGTCCTAAAGTTGGACCCATTAGCCACTTAAGACCCGGCGGGTAATTACCCGAATAGACCCGTTTATAACCGGGTCCAACCGGGTCCTACCCGACGGGTACCCGCGGGTAATGGGTACCCGTTTATTTAACCTTTTGATCATTTTTTTAGCAAAATTATAGGTATTTTGCTAGTTTTGGCTTTGATTTTTTTTGATTTTTGATTTTTTTCTTACATTTAATCTTTATTTAGTACATTAATAAAGAAATAATAATAAATTTTTATAAAAATAATTTATATTCAAGTTAAAAAGAGAAAGAAATTAAGATTTTAATAGTTTTTTTAATACCCAACGGGTACCCGGACCCGACGGGTATTTGGGACTTTAAACGGGTCCGGTTCTGGGCCAACACATTATGGAACCGGACCCGGAACCGTGAGGACCCGGAACCGATGTTGATATGCCGGGTCCGGTTCTGGGCCATGTACTACCCGGAGGACCCGGACCCGTTGACAGCCCTTACCCTACCTGCTGCTATTTAAACGTCCTTGCTAGCTAGGGTTCTTCTTCTTACTTACTGCCTCCTCTCTCTCTCGATCTGTTTTTCTTTTCTTCTTCATGCCACCACAAAAACATTCCAAGCAAGTAATGGCTTCAGATATGGATGATCAATAAAAACAACAATTAAACGCTTAGCACAATGATTTCTCCTCTCAAACAAGTTTCACTTCTTTCTCTCTGTTTCATATCTTGAAGCTTTTAATTATGCGATCTTTGTGGTGCACGAGGCTCATAGAGTAAGATGTAGTAAGAATATGGACGGACCGTCTCCACGAAGATAGCCCATGTGGTGATGCGGTTTAGTTTATGGATCCGAGCTCATAGCCTATATTGTTTATTTCTTATGTAATCGGGAATAAATGGGTTTCAAGAAGAAAAATCAATACTTGATAAATGGTTGTAATTTCCTTCATTTTGAAGAATTAATGAGTTTCTACCAATAATGTAAGTGATACTCTAATGTGAATTCCTAAGTGTCATTCCATCTCATCAATAAGTTAATTAGTACAATTTATGCGTTCTTTGTGTTTATTTCTAGAGTAAACGTCAAGCTCCATTAAAAGTCTTGTTAAGACTATATATTAGAATCAAACAAACTCGAACTTGTAGTTGGTTGAGTGATACTCGTCATGTCTTGAAGTTTTAAGCATGAAGATACCATGATCTTATCATTGCCTTCTATATCAGTCATGAATCACAGTAATTTATAGCCATGGCATATGTTATCATCATTGTTTTTCTCGGATCATTTTTAAAAGAAGGCTGATGGATGTTTGATTTGCTTTGCACTATAAGTTTTACAATTGCAGCTTGAATCGAACTCAAATAAACAGATGCTTAACAAACCCCAATTCTTATAAGTTTTAACCCATGCAAATTTGTAGACCGATTCTTCCCTCCCTCCGAATATGTAAACTTGTTGGAAATTTTTTCTCCGGTATGAGTGTGCATCAGTCACCTCTACTGATGAATGGCATCATGGTGGGTGTGCAAAATTTTTGGGGTTATGGTTCAGTAGGAATAAATTTGTTAGATATAATATAAGTAGTATAATTTTTGGGGAAATGGTCAATCCCAAAAAGAGAGCAGTTATCTCACGTTTCTGTAAATACTAAAATAAAATTATTTCAAGAGAGCAGAATACAACTCAGAGAAAGCAAACCCATAGATTTATTAGAAAAAACAAACCATAGATGCAAATAACATAATCGTACAAATTATGTTATGAAAAAGAGACTCTGTCACCCATAATCAAATCGTACAAATTACAGATCTATTAACGAAGGAGATTCCATTAAAAAAAATATCTAAAAAATGGTAGAAATTGTCGGTGAAAACATCATAGTTTTTTGGATTGAAAATCATTGCGTTGGGGAAGTTGTTTTATTTGATGTTTCTGCTTCCATTGATGGATCGATGAACAAGAGAGTTTGATGTTGTTGACTTTTAGGATTAAGTTTTGGACGATGGAGTTAGAGAAGAAAAGAAAGCAACGATTCTACTTGTAAGGTTTAGTGATGTTTCTCGAATTAGGGTTTGATTGTAGTCGTTGATATGTTTCGTATATAACATCTCACACGAATTTTATGACTCGCCGTAATCGCTTGACCGAAGTTTGATTATAAACGGCCGACCGAGGAGATTAAATCGTTTGGCTCGCAGGAATATTTTAGAGCAAATCTCTATGAAAGTTTATGATATATAACCGTAAGATCACCCTTGTTGATGGTGGTTTTTTTAGACAAGGGGTAAAATCGTAAAACCCCATGACCTAGTGTTACCCGCAACACATTAACTAAGAGCATTTAGCTCAGGTGTAAATGATTAATAAGGGTATTTTTTCAAAATACCAGATTAGGGTTTTCAACACAGAACCCTAATTCCAAAACCAAGCCGCACTCTGCGCACCATGGCAGAGAATGCCAAACCAAGCCGCACTCTGCGCATCATTGGCAACAATGCCAAACCAAGCCGCACTCTGCGCACCATGGCAACCATGCCAAACCAAGCCGCACTCTGCGCACCATGGCAAAGAATGCCAAACCAAGCCGCACTCTGCGCACCATGGCAACCATGCCAAACCAAGCCGCACTCTGCGCATCATGGCAACCATGCCAAACCAAGCCGCACTCTGCGCACCATGGCAACCATGCCAAACCAAGCCGCACTCTGCGCACCATGGCAGCAATTCCAAACCAAGCCGCACTCTGCGCACCATGCCAAACCAAGCCGCACTCTGCGCATCATTGGCAACAATGCCAAACCAAGCCGCACTCTGCGCACCATGGCAACCATGCCAAACCAAGCCGCACTTTGCGCATCATTGGCAACAATGCCAAACCAAGCCGCATACTGCACACCATGGCAACAATGGCAAATCTCCAAGTCGCTATGCCATTGGCACATGCCAAATATAGCGCCCTAGGCTTGCAAGACTTGCAACTAGGTCAACATGGCCGCACATGCCAATACGTGCCACAAGCCATATTCCAAGTCGCTATGCCATTGGCACACGCCAAATATAGCGCCCTAGGCTTGCAAGACTTGCAACTAGGTCAACATGGCCGCACATGCCATTGGCACATGCCAATACGTGCCGCAAGCCATATTCCAAGTCGCTATGCCATTGGCACACGCCAAATATAGCGCCCTAGGCTTGCAAGACTTGCAACTAGGTCAACATGGCCGCACATGCCATTGGCACATGCCATTGGAACATGCCAATACGTGCCGCAAGCCATATTCCAAGTCGCTATGCCATTGGCACACGCCAAATATAGCGCCCTAGGCTTGCAAGACATGCAACTAGGTCAACATGGCCGCACATGCCATTGGCACATGCCAATACGTGCCGCAAGCCATATTCCAAGTCTCTATGCCATTGGCACACGCCAAATATAGCGCCCTAATCTTGCAAGACTTGCAACTAGGTCAACATGGCCGCACATGCCATTGGCACATGCCAATATGTGCCGCAAGCCATATTTCCAAGTCGCTACGCCATTGGCACACGCCAAATATAGCGCCCTAGGCTTGCAAGACTTGCAACTAGGTCAACATGGCCGTACGTGCAATTGGCACATGCCAAACACACACGCTGGTAGCCTAACTTGCAAACCGTGCAACCTACCACCAAGGCATTCCGCACATGCCATTGGCACATGCCAAACACACACGCTGGTAGCCTAACTTGCAAACCATGCAACCTACCACCAAGGCATTCCGCACATGCCATTGGCACATGCCACACGCGCCATTAGCAAAGACCACTTGCACTCAAGGCGCAACCAACGAGATATCAACACAAAACTCGGGGATGCTTCTTTAGGGTTTTGGTTTGGCGGTCAAAGATGCGGCGTACACTACGCTCACAATTAAGAAACGTGAATAGGAATAAAGCGGTCAAATAAAAGAGGAAATAATGGTGAAAACGTTTTCACCCATTAAACCATGCGGTTACCACCTCCTCCCATTATTTCACCCTTTACTCTCTTCCTTCATGAGGCCAGGGTACGTTTTAATCTCGACTTGTATAAATAGGTCTTACCTATTTCCACCAGACGACAAGTCTCGGTCAGGAGAAATATACTACACTTACACTCTCAGAAAGGCAACTTTGCAAGCTCTCCCAAAAGCTTTCATCTCTTGCAAGCTTTCCTAAGCTTTCACTTTCTGATACAAGTCGAGATACTACTCTCCTCAACACCTTTCTCTGCTTCCCTCCCCAAATCAACCCTTCTCCTCCACTTTGTGACCGAAGCAAGTCTGGAACGGCCATTTCTTGGTTTAGGCCGGACTTGTACAGATTGATCTCTCGAATCTATAAAGTGCTCACGTGCAGCACATTTGTCAAGGGTTTACACAGTTTCTCACTCACCTACCGCATTTACCGAAATCGGCAGAAACGATTTTCACCCATAAACAATTGGCGACCACAGCGGGAGGATTGATCTATCGGCTACAATGTCAGACTGTCGATCTCGTTATTCGACCCAGATGTCAAGATTGTAGGGGAAGGCGACTCAATCCGACGCAACTACCAGACAACCCGGTTAATAGGTGTAAAAACTTAACGAGAAAACTGGGGACTTGCCGAAGATGCTACCACTCGATCCGACTCAACTACCAGACGACCCGGTTACCAGTTGTAAAAAACTACACGAGAAAACTGGGGACTCGCCGAAGATGCAACCATCGATTGGGGACTTGCTGGCGATGCTACTAGCAAAGCCGCCTTTTACCTATGAAGTGAGTAAATTCAGACTGCGCAAGATATACGATCTGTTTTTAGGTTCTTAGCAAAACCATTATACTACTGAGTATTGTGCCTACTGCTAGCGTACACTTTCATAAAAGCAATATTCCTTTCCCAAAACATAATCAGAGTCATATTATCAAAACCATTCATCCCAGAAATAATCCAATATCCTCAAAAGCTACCAGCTGTCTACCAAAACCGGTCAAACTTTGAACCAAACATCCAATATGTCTTTCGAAAAAAAAAAAAAGAAGAAGGAGAAAAAGAGCCTAAAATGAAAATTTAACGGAGAAACATTCAAGGAAAATGATCTAACAGAGGTCTGTTCTTCTTGGAGAAAGTCAACTTTGCATCTTCAAGGGCCGCTCTCTTCATAGTCAACATCTTGGAAAGTTTTTCGAGTTCTACCTCCTGTCGTGTAATCTCCTCAGCGGAAAGGCTTTCGATTGCTGCATCTTTCAACTTTTTGATCTCAGCAAGGCTTTCGACAAACCACGAAGTGTTGAACTCCTTTTCTACGCACACGTCGCAATGGTGTTCCCAGTTGGCAATGACGTCCTCAGAAACGGTGTGACCAGTCACCTCACACATATCCTCGATGGAAGATAAAGCCTCTTCTACACGCTTAGCCAGCGCAAATCGACTAGTGACTTTCTTGGTTGTGGCCATATGTCCGTACTTCTCCCAGATTCTGGTGTACAACGCCTCGTACTTAGCCGGCACGCTGAAGCCGCCAACCAGCACATGGCCCGGATAAGGAACCAAGTACGGAGGATCAAAAATCGCGCCTGCACCTGGCCTCACAACTCGCAAAGGGTTTTCCTCCATGTCTACGGCAACAATCATCAGAGAATCATCCACCGTTTGAGCCACATCTGTGCCCGAAAATTGGCCAACGTCCATCTCCAAGTCACCAGCGGTGGTCACCAAAGGCAAGCTTTCGTGTGCCTCTACCCCAGAATCATCCTCCGAACCTGAGTCAGATATTTTCCCAAAAGAGGAAACAAAAGAAGGAAGAAAAGAAGTGCGAAACTCACCAAACCACTTCCCGAAACAACCCGCACAGTCTTTGCCGGAGGAATCACTCTCACTTGTCGAACCCTCTTCTCTCTCGATTCATCATCGCTACGAGAAGGCTCAATGCTACTGGAGTTCTTTGAAGAAATTGCCGTCTCCTGGCAACGTGCAAGAGCAGCGAAAGCATTAACACTACCGAAGCCCTGAAGGAAACAAGACACATATTCTCAGCCGAAATTCGCGTGCTTTGAGACAAACCAAAGAAGAGGCAACACATACCTGGTTATTGGAAGAACTGAAAGACACAAGAGCCGTGGGAGGATCTTGTGAAACCGTTCGGAATCCGCCAGCATGATTTTTCGTTCTCCGTTCCTTGGCCTGGGGACTTTCCGAATTGCTAGGCAGCTTTCGCTTGGGATCTCTCAACATTGGATACTCCTTCAGAACTGCTGGGGAAGGTTTGCAACGAACATTTTCTACCACGTTATTCACAAAAGCTTGGATCATGGTAAACTCGTCGCACCAGAACTCATTATAGCCAAAGGTCTTCGAAGTTACTCTTCCCATTTGTAAGAAGGGAAGACGGATGCCCGGCTCGAGGGCACTGGCATTGAGGGCGGCACGCAACGAATCCTTAGGAAGCACCGGCTGGTAAGCAAGAGGTAACCCTTGATCGAAACCCATGTGACGAGCAAAGACTGGTCAATATTGTAAGCAGCTATCCGGAAAGACCCCACGAAGAAAGACGGCATATAACCGGCAAGCAGCTTTGAATAAACGGTTTCTCACCAACGCTCAAATCGCCATCAGAAGACAAAGACATGAGCGGAGCAGAAGCAAAAGTTTCAGTTTGAGCCACTGACTTATGGACCGGCTCCCATGGACGGAAATTGATTTCGTGCAACTTGTCAAGAAAACTAACCAAGCTCACGCCAACTCTTGGACGCCTGTTCACCCACCGAAGAATTCGGGAGCCACCCCAACTCACGGGAAGCGAAGGCAACGGTTTGAGCATACTTCTCAAAGTGCTCCCATAGCCGGACTTGCGGGAAAAGCAACATGCACATATGAATCCACTTTCTTGAAACCATTCGAAACTCGCATGTTCGCAACTAGGTGATCCAGATGCACATACGAGGAACCAAGGAAATGACTTGCCAATGGGAAGAACTTCACCCTTTGCCAACTTCACAAAGAATCGCTAACAACTCGGGTCTTATTCCTTTCTTGCCGGAGCCGTCATCAAAATGTCTCTAGACAACCAGAGAGCCAAAAACGCTGCGACATGAAGATCACTGCTTTTCTGTTCAGGCTCCAACTCGTCCGGAAACCATTGAGATATCCACCAACCGTAAGGGCACCTCTCATCCTCTTTCCGGGCAGAGTCCTTCGACTTCACAATGGAGTCTTTCCGAGCGAAATTCCCCAACTTAGCGGCAAGATCATCCCGCATCTTCACTTCACTTTCAGATAATTGGATTTTAAGATTCCCAGTTACCGGAAGATTCAACAAGAGAGCCACACTCTCCAAGGAGAAAGTTATCTCGCCCCATCTACATATGTTTGTATGTGTGTTCGAACACCATCTGGTGAGGAAAGCAACCAAGCCTGGGATGTCCTTCCTAATCTGGAGATTTATTGAAGTCTTGACAGCATCAATGACCTGCGCTCGAGTCAAGTTGGTATTTATATGCTCCTCGCTCACCATGAACTCAACCCATCTGTCAAAAGAACGCAATGGACTTTGACACATCCTGAAGTCAATGTTGGAAGAGAAATATACCCCTTTATGAAGACAGAACCGAATGATGCTCTCTGGGCAAACCGAACGTGTCTTCCTGTCATCCTCACCACCGGTTAGCAAAATTGGCACGAAACCTGGGTGGTTCTTCCAAGCAGGGGCGAGGGCTCTAGTGAAGAATTCATCATCTATGTTCGGCTTAGAATTATGAGCATCCTTCGACGAAGTGAAATTTGGTTCAGGTAACATCTTATAGAATTCCTTCATAACAATTTGGTAATAAGATATCTGCACAAAACAAACGAAGAAAGGCGAAGTTATCTCCCTAACACATAATCGTACCCAACAAAAAAAAAAAAAAAAGAGAAAGGGGTAGGAGGACGTATTTTCTTCGGGTTCGAGACTATATACGCGGCATTCTATACGGGTACAAGTGTGTCTACAGTATCTTTCTTCGGATTCAAAAATATATATGGAGCATTTTTCTATTGGTTCGAAACTGCGCGCGTGGTACTTCTCTCAAGAACCAAAATCATATACACAATATTTCCTGCGGGTTCGAAGTCATATGAAGCATATACACAGTATTCTTCTTCGGGATTTATACAGGGTTCTCTACGGGTTCGAAATACACACGCAGTATTTTCTTCAGGGTTCAAATATTTCTTTCAGAACCGAAAATTCATATATGCAATATTTCCCACGGGTTCAAAACAAATATATGCAGTATTCCCTTGGTTGCATACGTACAATATTTTCTACAAGAGGAACGCTAAGGAATCACATGCAAGGATTGTGGAAGCGCCTACTCTTAAGGTTTATACCTATGTGAAAAAAAAAAGAGAAGAGTACTCGAAGTCATACCTGGAAGCTGGTTTCTCTTTGCCGCTAGTATGAAAAGAGGAAAGAATAAAAGCGCATGAGGTGGAAAAAGGGGGCTTTATGTATATATAGATATACATATATAGGCGTGAAAGACTTTGAAATAAGGAAGGATTCCCCTTTTCATCAAAATCACGCGTGTAAGAAACGGGCCCACAAAGGGTGCGACTTCCCAATGCCGCCCAAAATCACGCCTGCAAACACGGTTTCTACACTTTGTGCCGGTCCCACCAGCTAGCCAACTCAGTTTCCCAATTCACGCCAACTTCCCAACGTCGCCCAAGCTGCACCGGCCCCACCAATTGCACCCTACAAGCACACACGGCTTCTATACTTTGCGTCGGTCCCACCAGCTAGCCAACTCAGTTTCCCAACTCACGCCAACTTCCCAACGTCGCCTAAGCTGCATCAGGCCCACCAATTATGCCAGCCTCCTGATTTGTGCAAAACTACCAGAGGCGAGGATTCCAAATCCTATTTATAAAAGGTCGACAAGCCTCTTTCAATTTTCTCTACGGTTTCTTTGTTAATAGTTTGTCACCATCTTATGCTTACCTCGCAACAAAGCCCCTGTTCCGAGCTAAGCAGGGGACTTAATGTTGATGGTGGTTTTTAGACAAGGGGTAAAATCGTAAAACCCCATGACCTAGTGTTACCCGCAACACATTAACTAAAAGCATTTATCTCAGGTGTAAATGATTAATAGGGGTATTTTTTCAAAATACCAGATTAGGGTTTTCAACACAGAACCCTAATTCCAAAACCAAGCCGCACTCTGCGCACCATGGCAACCATGCCAAACCAAGCCGCACTCTGCGCACCATGGCAACCATGCCAAACCAAGCCGCACTCTGCGCACCATGGCAGCAATGCCAAACCAAGCCGCACTCTGCGCACCATGGCAACCATGCCAAACCAAGCCGCACTCTGCGCATCATTGGCAACAATGACAAACCAAGCGCACTCTGCGCACCATGGCAACCATGCCAAACCAAGCCGCACTCTGCGCATCATTGGCAACAATGCCAAACCAAGCCGCATACTGCACACCATGGCAACAATGGCAAATCTCCAAGTCGCTATGCCATTGGCACACGCCAAATATAGTGCCCTAGGCTTGCAAGACTTGCAACTAGGTCAACATGGCCGCACATGCCATTGGCACATGCCAATACGTGCCGCAAGCCATATTCCAAGTCGCTATGCCATTGGCACACGCCAAATATAGCGCCCTAGGCTTGCAAGACTTGCAACTAGGTCAACATGGCCGCACATGCCATTGGCACATGCAAATACGTGCCGCAAGCCATATTCCAAGTCGCTATGCCATTGGCACACGCCAAATATAGCGCCCTAGGCTTGCAAGACTTGCAACTAGGTCAACATGGCCGCACATGCCAATACGTGCCGCAAGCCATATTCCAAGTCGCTATGCCATTGGCACACGCCCTAGGGAACAACAATTCTTCTTGGCAGCATCAACTAACAACGACCACCAAAAGACTACGTAAAAATTCCTTCTTCTTTTGTTCAACTCGAGCAACAACATATGATCATCACGGCTCCATTGACTTCAACGCAGTTGACTTCTCTTTTCTTCCATCGAGTTTCATCACCATTTCGAGCTCTTTATCATCAATAGTTACTACTTTCCGTCACTGTCATCATCAGCTTGTCATCAACAACAACGAGATTGCTATAACAGCTCAACTCAATTCGAATCCCAAACTTGAGTTCGATTTCCTTCAAGATCGCCTTCGTTACGGGGTGGTCGAGTGTATCAAACTTCTTCTTATTCATCTCCGTAAACTTCCGACCTAACCATCGCACCACAACTCCCAGATTTTCAATCGCCTAACCACCATCCATACTTTTCCCTGAATTTTTCTTGTCCACCACATCAAAATATCTCGCTCGGTTTCGGACTCCAAAGATCCGCAACTTATTTGTGAATACCCATCGAGAGATCATGCCTTGCCGACGTTAGTTCTTCTTCACAAAATTTCTTGATCAAAATCTCTTTCGGACTCAATCTCTCTCGTTTCAAAGATCTTCTTCTCAAACCCCAGCTCCCGCCGATGAGCATCAACCACGAACATCAGAACACGACTTTCTTCTTCATGTAAAACTCCAAACTATTTATTGCAGCACCAAACAACGATTTTCTCTTAAACCCTTGGTTAGGTTCTTCTTCTCAATTTCAGTATTGTTGTATCAAAGAACTTAAACTTTGCAAGCATACAAGAACAATAACTCTTGTCCGAACCTTCAAACAAAGAACACGACAACCTTTTGCCGGCACCTAACTTCTTCTTTCTCAAGACAACCAAACTCCACCGTATCGTAATGTAACTGCGATGAAGACAAACACACCAACACAGCAACAAGGCTTGACAAGCCTTCGAACACTTCTTTCTTCTTTCTTTGACACGAACAAATCTTTTTTTTATTACTTCTTTAAAACCTCTCGAACCCTAATAACACCAACACAAAAAAAACAAAATCACACGAAAATTCTTTATCACCGAAAAACTTCTAACTCTTTCTCTTTCTCCTCTCCTTGCCTCTCACCTTGCTCGATACCACATGTAGGATCGAGCAAGAGAGAGGAGAGCACACGCTGGAAGCAATTAAAAGACTACATTGATAATCAGTTTGGTGTATATTCTCTCATGGCTTAACAAACCTACTTATAGTCTCACAAACTTGACAATCACTCAAAGTACTTTCCTAATACAAGCAAACTCTAAATAAAGCACACATTCCTAACATAACACAAACTCTAAATAGAACTCTTCTAGAACTCTAGAACCGGCACAACTTGCTCTTCTAGTTAACCCGAACTTCCAAATATCGCACCTTGTGTCAACTGTTCCAGTTGATCCAACTTGATCGCGTCAACTGCGAAGAGTTGATCCATTCCGACCGTATCAACAACACTTGTTGATCCACGAACCAAATCCATAACTTGGTTTAACTTCCAACAATATGTATTGTTGATGATGGCTGCTGCAAGTAAAAGTAGTAGATGACGGCTACTACATCATATGTACTATTTTGAACGCTTTATTATTAATGGATCTCATAGCTTCTAACTAGTGGAATTTTTGTTCCATTTGTTTGTTGGTTTACTATGTTTCTTTCTAGCCACTTTGTTGTGTAATATGGTGTGAATGTGTTCTTGCAATTTTCAAGACCATAGATCACTGATAGTGGGTTTCTTCTTTGTAACTTTGATTGGTAGTATATTGATAATAATGGTTTGATGAGTCTGTGGTGCTTACATTTGTTGACTTTAGTTGGTGAGTATTGTACAATTGGAGATTAGTATGTTCACCATCATAGCTTTGAACAATTAAGAACGTGAAAAAATCTTGTTTGGGTCCCAAATTCTCGAATCACTAGACACCGCCCCGTATTATGGATTGCAAAGTGTGTAAGGTCTTATTAAAAGTTTGGTTCAATAAACATCTCCTGTTAATGATATGAGAGTTCTTTGATGAGAATTTAACAATCCCAAGTTGTTTGGTTTGTTGTATGAAATACTCTCTTTGAGCTTTATTTGTTTCCCTTACAGGAATGCTCAACTAATGTTGTTTCATGACTGGCTTTTGGATTGATACACTCATGAGGGCCTAGTCTTCCTCCTAAATGTCCAACTTCATCTTCTTGGCAAGCAAACAAGGGCCAGGATGTTTTCATGCCAATAACAGGCCCCTCGTAATATTTTCACAAAATTGGTTAAAAAGACCAAAATTAAAATTTTCTGGGTGAAAAGGACAGTTAGATTTTGATACTGTTTAAATGGACAAAAATTTAAAAATAGGCAGGATGTAACCAGTTTCATCCCCGCCCATTTTCAAATACTTTTTCTTATTTTTAATTTACAGGATGCATCCGATTTCATCCTCGCTATTTTTAAGTTTAAGCCAGGATGAATCCAGTTTCATCCTTGCTATTTTTTTTTTGTCCATTTCACCCATAAAATTTTTTACTCGTCCATTTGAACCGTGTTTTAAATTTTTTGGACAAATGACCCATTTTCCGTAATATTTTCGGTTGTTGGCATGGCTGGAACCCGCAGTAAAGTTTAAGAACTGAGCAAAGAAAAGAAAAAAAAAATCCTAACCCCATACGTATTCACCTTACGAGAGAATCACAAACTGTTGGCATACATCCATAGAGTGTGTCATTCACACAATGAAATGACTGATCAATTCGCAGCGTAGGTGGTCGAGCTCGTTTATATGATAAATCAACTAGGGTGGTATATAAAAAAAATGTTATTTATTTGTCCGTTTAATGGGTACCCGTTACTCGCTACCCGGAACCGGACCCGCCTAATTGGGTCCGGTTCTGGGTCCTAAAGTTGGACCCATTAGCCACTTAAGACCCGGCGGGTAATTACCCGAATAGACCCGTTTATAATCGGGTCCAACCGGGTCCTACCCGACGGGTACCCGTTTATTTAACCTTTTGATCATTTTTTTAGCAAAATTATAGGTATTTTGCTAGTTTTGGCTTTGATTTTTTTGATTTTTGATTTTTTTCTTACATTTAATCTTTATTTAGTACATTAATAAAGAAATAATAATAAATTTTTATAAAAATAATTTATATTCAAGTTAAAAGAGAAAGAAATTAAGATTTTAATAGTTTTTAATACCCAACGGGTAACCGGACCCGACGGGTATTTGGGACTTTAAACGGTCCGGTTAAGGCCAACACATTATGGAACCGGACCCGGAACCGTGAGGACCCGGAACCGATGTTGATATGCCGGGTCCGGTTCCTGGCCATGTACTACCCGGAGGACCCGGACCCGTTGACAGCCCTTACCCTACCTGCTGCTATTTAAACGTCCTTGCTAGCTAGGGTTCTTCTTCTTACTTACTGCCTCCTCTCTCTCTCGATCTGTTTTTCTTTTCTTCTTCATGCCACCACAAAAACATTCCAAGCAAGTAATGGCTTCAGATATGGATGATCAATAAAAACAACAATTAAACGCTTAGCACAATGATTTCTCCTCTCAAACAAGTTTCACTTCTTTCTCTCTGTTTCATATCTTGAAGCTTTTAATTATGCAGTCTTTGTGGTGCACGAGGCTCATAGAGTAAGATGTAGTAAGAATATGGACGGACCGTCTCCACGAAGATAGCCCATGTGGTGATGCAGTTTAGTTTATGGATCTCGAGCTCATAGCCTATATTGTTTATTTCTTATGTAATCGGGAATAAATGGGTTTCAAGAAGAAAAATCAATACTTGATAAATGGTTGTAATTTCCTTCATTTTGAAGAATTAATGAGTTTCTACCAATAATGTAAGTGATACTCTAATGTGAATTCCTAAGTGTCATTCCATCTCATCAATAAGTTAATTAGTACAATTTATGCTAAGTATCGTGTTTATTTCTAGAGTAAACGTCAAGCTCCATTAAAAGTCTTGTTAAGACTATATATTAGAATCAAACAAACTCGAACTTGTAGTTGGTTGAGTGATACTGTCATGTCTTGAAGTTTTAAGCATGAAGATACCATGATCTTATCATTGCCTTCTATATTCATGAATCACAGTAATTTATAGCCATGGCATATGTTATCATCATTGTTTTTCTCGGATCATTTTTAAAAGAAGGCCGATGGATGTTTGATTTGCTTTGCACTATAAGTTTTACAATTGCAGCTTGAATCGAACTCAAATAAACAGATGCTTAACAAACCCCAATTCTTATAAGTTTTAACCCATGCAAATTTGTAGACCGATTCTTCCCTCCTCCGAATATGTAAACTTGTTGGAAATTTTTCTCCGGTATGAGTGTGCATCAGTCACCCTCTTCGATGAATGGCATCATGGTGGGTGTGCAAAATTTTTGGGGTTATGGTTCAGAGGAATAAATTTGTTAGATATAATATAAGTAGTATAATTTTTGGGAAATGGTCAATCCCAAAAAGAGAGCAGCTTATCTCACGTTTCTGTAAATACTAAAATAAAATTATTTCAAGAGAGCAGAATACAACTCAGAGAAAGCAAACCCATAGATTTATTAGAAAAAACAAACCATAGATGCAAATAACATAATCGTACAAATTATGTTATGAAAAAGAGACTCTGTCACCCATAATCAAATCGTACAAATTACAGATCTATTAACGAAGGAGATTCCATTAAAAAAAAATATCTAAAAAATGGTAGAAATTGTCGGTGAAAACATCATAGTTTTTTGGATTGAAAATCATTGCGTTGGGGAAGTTGTTTTATTTGATGTTTCTGCTTCCATTGATGGATCGATGAACAAGAGAGTTTGATGTTGTTGACTTTTAGGATTAAGTTTTGGACGATGGAGTTAGAGAAGAAAAGAAAGCAACGATTCTACTTGTAAGGTTTAGTGATGTTTCTCTGAATTAGGGTTTGATTGTAGTCGTTGATATGTTTCAGATATAACATCTCACACGAATTTTATGACTGCCGTAATCGCTGACCGAAGTTTGATTATAAACGGCTGACCGAGGAGATTAAATCGTTTGGCTCGCAGGAATATTTTAGAGCAAATCTCTATGAAAGTTTATGATATATAACCGTAAGATCACCCTGTTGATGGTGGTTTTTAGACAAGGGGTAAAATCGTAAAACCCCATGACCTAGTGTTACCCGCAACACATTAACTAAGAGCATTTAGCTCAGGTGTAAATGATTAATAAGGGTATTTTTTCAAAATACCAGATTAGGGTTTTCAACACAGAACCCTAATTCCAAAACCAAGCCGCACTCTGCGCACCATGGCAGCAATGCCAAACCAAGCCGCACTCTGCGCATCATTGGCAACAATGCCAAACCAAGCCGCACTCTGCGCACCATGGCAACCATGCCAAACCAAGCCGCACTCTGCGCACCATGGCAGCAATGCCAAACCAAGCCGCACTCTGCGCACCATGGCAACCATGCCAAACCAAGCCGACTCTGCAGCATCATGGCAACCATGCCAAACCAAGCCGCACTCTGCGCACCATGGCAACCATGCCAAACCAAGCCGCACTCTGCGCACCATGGCAGCAATTCCAAACCAAGCCGCACTCTGCGCACCATGCCAAACCAAGCCGCACTCTGCGCATCATTGGCAACAATGCCAAACCAAGCCGCACTCTGCGCACCATGGCAACCATGCCAAACCAAGCCGCACTTTGCGCATCATTGGCAACAATGCCAAACCAAGCCGCATACTGCACACCATGGCAACAATGGCAAATCTCCAAGTCGCTATGCCATTGGCACATGCCAAATATAGCGCCCTAGGCTTGCAAGACTTGCAACTAGGTCAACATGGCCGCACATGCCAATACGTGCCACAAGCCATATTCCAAGTCGCTATGCCATTGGCACACGCCAAATATAGCGCCCTAGGCTTGCAAGACTTGCAACTAGGTCAACATGGCCGCACATGCCATTGGCACATGCCAATACGTGCCGCAAGCCATATTCCAAGTCGCTATGCCATTGGCACACGCGCAAATATAGCGCCCTAGGCTTGCAAGACTTGCAACTAGGTCAACATGGCCGCACATGCCATTGGCACATGCCATTGGAACATGCCAATACGTGCCGCAAGCCATATTCCAAGTCGCTATGCCATTGGCACACGCCAAATATAGCGCCCTAGGCTTGCAAGACATGCAACTAGGTCAACATGGCCGCACATGCCATTGGCACATGCCAATACGTGCCGCAAGCCATATTCCAAGTCTCTATGCCATTGGCACACGCCAAATATAGCGCCCTAATCTTGCAAGACTTGCAACTAGGTCAACATGGCCGCACATGCCATTGGCACATGCCAATATGTGCCGCAAGCCATATTTCCAAGTCGCTACGCCATTGGCACACGCCAAATATAGCGCCCTAGGCTTGCAAGACTTGCAACTAGGTCAACATGGCCGGACGTGCAATTGGCACATGCCAAAACACACACGGTAGCCTAACTTGCAAACCGTGCAACCTACCACCAAGGCATTCGCACATGCCATTGGCACATGCCAAACACACATATTTGTAGCCTAACTTGCAAACCATGCAACCTACCACCAAGGCATTCCGCACATGCCATTGGCACATGCCACACGCGCCATTAGCAGCACCACTTGCACTCAAGGCGCAACCAACGAGATATCAACACAAAACTGGGGGATGCTTCTTTAGGGTTTTGGTTTGGCGGTCACAAAGATGCAAGCGTACACTACGCTCACAATTAAGAAAGCGTGAATAGGAATAAAGCGGTCAAATAAAAGAGGAAATAATGGTGAAAAACGTTTTCACCCATTAAACCATGCGGTTACCACCTCCTCCCATTATTTCACCCTTTACTCTCTTCCTTCATGAGGCCAGGGTACGTTTTAATCTCGACTTGTATAAATAGGTCTTACCTATTTCCACCAGACGACAAGTCTCGGTCAGGAGAAATATACTACACTTACACTCTCAGAAAGGCAACTTTGCAAGCTCTCCCAAAAGCTTTCATCTCTTGCAAGCTTTCCTAAGCTTTCACTTTCTGATACAAGTCGAGATACTACTATCCCTCAACACCTTTCTCTGCTTCCCTCCCCAAATCAACCCTTCTCCTCCACTTTGTGACCAAGCAAGTCCTGGAACGGCCATTTCTTGGTTTAGGCCGGACTTGTACAGATTGATCTCTCGAATCTATAAAGTGCTCACGTGCAGCACATTTGTCAAGGGTTTACACAGTTTCTCACTCACCTACCGCATTTACCGAAATCGCAGTAAACGATTTTCACCCATAAACAATTGGCGACCACAGTGGGAGGATTGATCTATCGGCTACAATGTCAGACTGTCGATCTCGTTATTCGACCCAGATGTCAAGATGGTAGGGGAAGGCGACTCAATCCGACGCAACTACCAGACAACCCGGTTAATAGGTGTAAAAACTTAACGAGAAAACTGGGGACTTGCCGAAGATGCTACCACTCGATCCGACTCAACTACCAGACGACCCGGTTACCAGTTGTAAAAAACTACACGAGAAAACTGGGGACTCGCCGAAGATGCAACCATCGATTGGGGACTTGTTTGGCGATGCTACTAGCAAAGCCGCCTTTTACCTATGAAGTGAGTAAATTCGCATCGCGCAAGATATACGATCATTTTTAGGTTCTTAGCAAAACCATTATACTACCGAGTATTGTGCCTCATCGCTAGCGTACACTTTCATAAAAGCAATATTCCTTTCCCAAAACATAATCAGAGTCATATTATCAAAACCATTCATCCCAGAAATAATCCAATATCCTCAAAAGCTACCAGCTGTCTACCAAAACCGGTCAAACTTTGAACCAAACATCCAATATGTCTTTCGAAAAAAAAAAAAAAAAAAGAAGGAGAAAAAGAGCCTAAAATGAAAATTTAACGGAGAAACATTCAAGGAAAATGATCTAACAGAGGTATGTTCTTCTTGGAGAAAGTCAACTTTGCATCTTCAAGGGCCGCTCTCTTCATAGTCAACATCTTGGAAAGTTTTTGAGTTCTACCTCCCGTCGTGTAATCTCCTCACGGAAAGGCTTTGATTGTCGCATCTTTCAACTTTTTGATCTCAGCAAGGCTTTCGACAAACCACGAAGTGTTGAACTCCTTTTCTACGCACACGTCGCAATGGTGTTCCCGGTTGGCAATGACGTCCTCGTAAAACAGTGTGACACCACCTCACACATATCCTCGATGGAAGATAAAGCCTCTTCTACACGCTTAGCCAGCGCAAATCGACTAGTGACTTTCTTGGTTGTGGCCATATGTCCGTACTTCTCCCAGATCCTGGTGTACAACGCCTCGTACTTAGCCGGCACGCTGAAGCCGCCAACCAGCACATGGCCCGGATAAGGAACCAAGTACGGAGGATCAAAAATCGCGCCTGCACCTGGCCTCACAACTCGCAAAGGGTTTTCCTCCATGTCTACGGCAACAATCATCAGAGAATCATCCACCGTTTGAGCCACATCTGTGCCCGAAAATTGGCCAACGTCCATCTCCAAGTCACCAGCGGTGGTCACCAAAGGCAAGCTTTCGTGTGCCTCTACCCCAGAATCATCCTCCGAACCTGAGTCAGATATTTTCCCAAAAGAGGAAACAAAAGAAGGAAGAAAAGAAGTGCGAAACTCACCAAACCACTTCCCAAATGTAAACCACCCAGTCTTTGCCGGAGGAATCACTCTCACTTGTCGAACCCTCTTCTCTCCGATTCATCATCGCCACGAGAAGGCTCAATGCTACCGGAGTTCTTTGAAGAAATTGCCGTCTCCGGCAACGTGCAAGAGCAAACAAAGCATTAACACTACCAAGCCCCGAAGGAAACAAGACACATATTCTCACTAAATTCGCGTGCTTTGATACAAACCAAAGAAGAGGCAACACATACCGGTTATTGGAAGAATCGAAAGACACAAGAGCCGTGGGAGGATCTTGTGAAACCGTTCGAATCCGCCAAAGATGATTTTTCGTTCTCCGTTCCTTGGCCCGGGACTTTCCGAATTGCTAGGCAGCTTTCGCTGGGATCTCTCAACATTGGATACTCCTTGAATGGCCGGGGAAGGTTTGCAACGAACATTTTCTACCACGTTATTCACAAAAGCTTGGATCATGGTAAACTGCCGCACTGTAACTCATTATAGCCAAAGGTCTTGAAGTTACTCTTCCCATTTGTAAGAAGGGAAGACGGATGCCCGGCTCGAGGGCACTGGCATTGAGGGCGGCACGCAACGAATCCTTAGGAAGCACCGGCTGGTAAGCAAGAGGTAACCCTTGATCGAAACCCATGTGACGAGCAGCACGGCCAATATTGTAAGCAGCTATCTGGAAAGACCCCACGAAGAAAGACGGCATATAACCGGGCAAGCAGCTTTGAATAAACGGTTTCTCACCAACGCTCAAATCGCCATCAGAAGACAAAGACATGAGCGGAGCAGAAGCAAAAGTTTCAGTTTGAGCCACTGACTTATGGACCGGCTCCCATGGACGGAAATTGATTTCGTGCAACTTGTCAAGAAAACTAACCAAGCTCACGCCAACTCTTGGACGCCTGTTCACCCACCGAAGAATTCGGGAGCCACCCCAACTCACGGGAAGCGAAGGCAACGGTTTCGGAGCATACTTCTCAAAGTGCTCCCATAGCCAGACTTGCAGAAAAGCAACATGCACATATGAATCCACTTTCTTGAAACCATTCGAAACTCGCATGTTCGCAACTAGGTGATCCAGATGCACATACAGGGAACCAAGGAATGACTTGCCAATGGGAAGAACTTCACCCTTTGCCAACTTCACAAAGAATCGCTAACAACTCGGGTCTTATTCCTTTCTTGCCAGAGCCGTCATCAAAAATGTCTCTAGACAACCAGAGAGCCAAAACGCTGCGACATGAAGATCACCGCTTCTGCTCAGTGCTCCAACTCGTCCGGAAACCATTGAGATATCCACCAACCGTAAGGGCACCTCTCATCCTCTTTCCGGGCAGAGTCCTTCGACTTCACAATGGAGTCTTTCCGAGCGAAATTCCCCAACTTAGCGGCAAGATCATCCCGCATCTTCACTTCACTTTCAGATAATTGGATTTTAAGATTCCCAGTTACCGGAAGATTCAACAAGAGAGCCACACTCTCCAAGGAGAAAGTTATCTCGCCCCATCTACATATGTTTGTATGTGTGTTCGAACACCATCTGGTGAGGAAAGCAACCAAGCCGGGATGTCCTTCCTAACTGGAGATTTATGAAGTCTTGATGACATCAATGACCTGCGCTCGAGTCAAGTTGGTATTTATATGCTCCTCGCTCACCATGAACTCAACCCATCTGTCAAAAGAACGCAATGGACTTTGACACATCCTGAAGTCAATGTTGGAAGAGAAATATACCCCTTTATGAAGACAGAACCGAATGATGCTCTCTGGGCAAACCGAACGTGTCTTCCTGTCATCCTCACCACCGGTTAGCAAAATTGGCACGAAACCTGGGTGGTTCTTCCAAGCAGGGGCGAGGGCTCTAGTGAAGAATTCATCATCTATGTTCGTCTTAGAATTATGAGCATCCTTCGACGAAGTGAAATTTGGTTGTGTAACATCTTATAGAATTCCTTCATAACAATTTGGTAATAAGATATCCGCACAAAACAAACGAAGAAAGGTGAAGTTATCTCCTAACACATAATCGTACTCCAACAAAAAACAAAAAAAAAAAAAAAAAAGAGAAAGGGGTAGGAGGACGTATTTTCTTCGGGTTCGAGACTATATACGCGGCATTCTATACGGGTACAAGTGTGTCTACAGTATCTTTCTTCGGATTCAAAAATATATATGGAGCATTTTTCTATTGGTTCGAAACTGCGCGCGTGGTACTTCTCTCAAGAACCAAAATCATATACACAATATTTCCTGCGGGTTCGAAGTCATATGAAGCATATACACAAAGATTCTTCTTCGGGATTTATACAGGGTTCTCTACGGGTTCGAAATACACACGCAGTATTTTCTTCAGGGTTCAAATATTTCTTTCAGAACCGAAAATTCATATATGCAATATTTCCCACGGGTTCAAACAGTATATGCAGTATTCCCTTGGTTGCATACGTACAATATTTTCTACAAGAGGAACGCTAAGGAATCACATGCAAGGATTGTGGAAGCGCCTACTCTTAAGGTTTATACCTATGTGAAAAAAAAAAAAGAAGAGTACTCGAAGTCATACCTGGAAGCTGGTTTCTCTTTGCCGCTAGTATGAAAAGAGGAAAGAATAAAAGCGCATGAGGTGGAAAAAGGGGGCTTTATGTATATATAGATATACATATATAGGCGTGAAAGACTTTGAAATAAGGAAGGATTCCCCTTTTCATCAAAATCACGCGTGTAAGAAACGGGCCCACAAAGGGTGCGACTTCCCAATGCCGCCCAAAATCACGCCTGCAAACACGGTTTCTACACTTTGTGCCGGTCCCACCAGCTAGCCAACTCAGTTTCCCAATTCACGCCAACTTCCCAACGTCGCCCAAGCTGCACCGGCCCCACCAATTGCACCCTACAAGCACACACGGCTTCTATACTTTGCGTCGGTCCCACCAGATAGCCAACTCAGTTTCCCAACTCACGCCAACTTCCCAACGTCGCCTAAGCTGCATCAGGCCCACCAATTATGCCAGCCTCCTGATTTGTGCAAAACTACCAGAGGCGAGGATTCCAAATCCTATTTATAAAAGGTCAGACAAGCCTCTTTCAATTTTTTTTTACGGTTTGCTGTTAATAGTTTGTCACCATCTTATGCTTACCTCGCAACAAAGCCCCTGTTCCGAGCTAAGCAGGGGACTTAATGTTGATGGTGGTTTTTAGACAAGGGGTAAAATCGTAAAACCCCATGACCTAGTGTTACCCGCAACACATTAACTAAAAGCATTTATCTCAGGTGTAAATGATAATAGGGTATTTTTTCAAAATACCCTAATTAGGGTTTTCAACACGTAACCCTAATTCCAAAACCAAGCCGCACTCGCGCACCATGGCAACCATGCCAAACCAAGCCGCACTCTGCGCACCATGGCAACCATGCCAAACCAAGCCGCACTCTGCGCACCATGGCAAAGAATGCCAAACCAAGCCGCACTCTGCGCACCATGGCAACCATGCCAAACCAAGCCGCACTGCGCATCATTGGCAACAATGACAAACCAAGCGCACTCTGCACCATGGCAACCATGCCAAACCAAGCCGCACTCTGCGCATCATTGGCAACAATGCCAAACCAAGCCGCATACCGCACACCATGGCAACAATGGCAAATCTCCAAGTCGCTATGCCATTGGCACACGCCAAATATAGTGCCCTAGGCTTGCAAGACTTGCAACTAGGTCAACATGGCCGCACATGCCATTGGCACATGCCAATACGTGCCGCAAGCCATATTCCAAGTCGCTATGCCATTGGCACACGCCAAATATAGCGCCCTAGGCTTGCAAGACTTGCAACTAGGTCAACATGGCCGCACATGCCATTGGCACAAGCAAATACGTGCATGCAAGCCATATTCCAAGTCGCTATGCCATTGGCACACGCCAAATATAGCGCCCTAGGCTTGCAAGACTTGCAACTAGGTCAACATGGCCGCACATGCCAATACGTGCCGCAAGCCATATTCCAAGTCGCTATGCCATTGGCACACGCCAAATACAGTGTCCTAGGCTTGCAAGACTTGCAACTAGGTCAACATGGCCGCACATGCCATTGGCACATGCCAATATGTGCCGCAAGCCATATTCCAAGTCGATATGCCATTGGCACACGCCAAATATAGCGCCCTAGGCTTGCAAGACTTGCAACTAGGTCAACATGGCCGCACATGCCATTGGCACATGCCAATACGTGCCGAAAGCCATATTCCAAGTCGCCATGACATTGCACACGCCAAATATAGCGCCTTAGGCTTGCAAGACTTGCAACTAGGTCAACATGGCCGCACATGCCATTGGCACATGCCAATACGTGCCGCAAGCCATATTTCCAAGTCGTCATACGCCATTTGCACACGCCAAATATAGCGCCCTAGGCTTGCAAGACTTGCAACTAGGTCAACATGGCCGTACATGCCAAACACACATTATTTGGTAGCCTAACTTGCAAACCGTGCAACCTACCACCAAGGCATTCCGCACATGCCATTGGCACATGCCAAACACACACGCTGGTAGCCTAACTTGCAAACCATGCAACCTACCACCAAGGCATTCCGCACATGTCATTGGCACATGCCACACGCGCCATTAGAAGCACCACTTGCACTCAAGGCGCAACCAACGAGATATCAACACAAAACTGGGGGATGCTTCTTTAGGGTTTTGGTTTGGCGGTCACAAACATGCAGCGTACACTACGCTCACAATTAAGAAAGCGTGATTAGGAATAAAGCGGTCAAATAAAAAGGAAATAATGGTGAAAAACGTTTTCACCCATTAAACCATGCCGGTTACCACCTCCTCCCATTATTTCACCCTTTACTCTCTTCCTTCATGAGGCCAGGGTACGTTTCAATCTCGACTTGTATAAATAGGTCTTACCTATTTCCACCAGACGACAAGTCTTGGTCAGGAGAAATATACTACACTTACACTCTCAGAAAGGCAACTTTGCATGCTCTCCCAAAAGCTTTCATCTCTTGCAAGCTTTCCTAAGCTTTCACTTTCTGATACAAGTCGAGATACTACTCTCCTCAACACCTTTCTCTGCTTCCCTCCCCAAATCAACCCTTCTCCTCCACTTTGTGACCGAAGCAAGTCCTGGAAAACGACCATTTCTTGGTTTAGGTAGGACTTATGCATTGATCTCTCGAATCTATAAAGTGCTCACGTGCAGCACATTTGTTTAGGGTTTAAACAGTTTCTCACTCACCTACCGCATTTACCGAAATCGGCAGAAACGATTTTCACCCATAAACACACCCAAAATTACATCATGATAAGTGCAAGCGCTAATATCATCAAACTATCCGTCTTGGAGAGAGGTTCCTCACCGCAAAGATTTCCGATTTTGTAAAATTCTCGCACAAGAAATTTCACATTAAGGCTACGTACCTTGTTTGGCCACTATGAAGTATGTTCACTATCCCCAAAACTCAAGAAAAACTTGAGTATGTCTTGTCACTTAATATATATTCCATGACAAAGAGAATTGACATGTGAACAAAAATCCCATATGACCGTAAATGTATCCGATGACATAAACACTTCATGGTTACTCGATATATATCTACATTGTTGGATGAGATGATCAACAACAACAAGCAACATCGGTTATAAATAGTACACCCATTATAATTCATTGCAATGCCACCAATCACAAGCAATGATTCAATTTTTCCAATTTTAATAATTCAAAGCAATCTTCCAAGTCCTTTTGTTTCATTGTACTAACCATGGCCCCGACTTTGTTTATCGCAGTTCTAGCCAAATTTAAGAGACTTGGAGACCAGTTAGGTTAATTATGTGGGCCTCTTGTGCTACATTGGGGGTTCTTACCCTTGATAAGGGCATACGTTAGGGTTTTCGGATGGAGCTATAAATAAATCACCAAACTGAAAACCACTACTTTCCAACTATTTTACCCAAAACGCATACATCTTCGTCTCTATCTTTTCCGATCTCTAATCCTCCAAAACTCTTTTCATTTTGATTTTTCTCCGGTTTTACTGAAAATGGATTACGGGGAGGATCCTGTGTATCTATGTACACGAACAAAGAAACCACCAGCATGATGATTTTTCCTGTCAAATATTTCCCATCAATCACGGTCTTGGAGTTTTTTCTTTTCTATTTTTGCATTTACTATACTCTATACATCCGATTAAGTAAGCCAAGAAACGCATCAAACAATGAAGTTGAAGTTGGTTATTCAGAAATTTGTTCTTACCAATTTCAAGAGTTAATTTAACTTGTATCGTAAAACCTAATTTGTAGTATGTTTAATTATTCCAAGAAAATATAAGACTTTTGTTTTTAATGTTGATTTGTTTTGGGTTCTTTGTTTTATTTGCTACGAATTATGGTTTTAAATGTATTACATGATTTCTCCTTTCCCTACGGTCCTTGGATGAGATGAATTATACAAACATCCATTTTACTTGCTCATAAGCTATCTGTGTGATCATTTTCTTGAAACTGAACTTCATAAATAGTTTCAGCTAAGTATTTGGTAATTTATAGTGAAGTTCGGGGTAGTGTTGGACTTTCCCGAAAGGATAAATCAAGGAACGCAAGCCCTTTCAGTCTTTGATGAATAGTCGTCATGAGACAAATCCTCATTGTTAAAAGCTAGCAACTTACATTTTTTGGTATAAAGTATGTAAAGTTTGTTCTTGTGTTTTACATTGCTTGTATTGTCTATTTGGATAATAGTATATTGATGAATGATTCCATCGTATTAAGAACTAAAAGAGGAAATGTAAGATTTAGATAGTTAATTTAGGCTGCAATTTTTCCGAGGAAATTCATTTTACCACATACTTGATATATTTATTGGGTTCCATTTTTGCCCGCTCTAATGGTGGAAATAATCCAACCGGAAATGATCTGCTTATGTTTTGTAGATGTTCTTCACACACATTAGTAAATGAAATTTTGAAGTAGATTTGATGGCTGCCATTCTCAATTTCAAACCCTATAATTTACCGAGCCAACTCATGTTTTATAAATGAAATTTTATGGCCGTGGTTACAATATTTTTTTGAGTCTTACATTCATAGCACAATACATATTCCAGACTCAAAAGTACAACCCATAGAAAACACATGCTAATAAAACCAACTTAAATTAGTCGTACATTACTAAAAGGATCTTCACTAAAAAGGAAAACACTAGCTGGCTAAAATGAATTAGCTAATACAAAAACCAAATCTTCAAAACTTGGATACGTAGTAGCATTTTATCGCAAAAGAGGCTGTCCATTTGAGAATAATTCCTCCTTAATTTAAAATCTATCGATTGACTATTTGAAAATGAGACCTTGTCATCCATCGAGAATCCAAGTTGACACAATGAG
>JAJJWW010003212.1:0-27927 GCA_023531295.1 Papaver armeniacum
TATATGTTGAAACATTGAGGACAACGTTAGATTTAGGTGTGGGGAGTATTTTGCATATGGAGTTTTTAGTCTTTTGTAAAATAAAAAAAAAAAATAAAAAAAAAAAAAGTCTTTCAAATCTTTGTAAATATCTGCATAAAACCTCCAACTTGTAGAGATTTTAGAGTCATTAGCATGCTTCTAGCTATGTTTACATAGAGAGTGACCAAATAACTGAACTTGGAAGTACTTGGAGAACACAATCGGGTTTCTTGTTTTTCCGACGTTAAAGTTGGATTTAACCATCTTTGGTGGGCAAATTAGGTGTTAAAAGATATTTGGTAGTAGAGTTGTGATCACCCTTAGTGGAGACTACCTATTTTACATCAAGCGAGGCACCGACCTTCATTTTTTGTGACTATCTAAAAAAGTCCTTTTAGAGTGTGTAATCACCGTACGGAAATTAGGGTAGGAATGGTGAGAGATACCCAACTTCGCATTCACTTTCAAAGACTATTTTTGATCTCTTGAGTGCTAATTCCATCAATCATGAGGATGACGTCTAAAGATGAAAACTCCTTCTTGTAGTTTGATTTGCGCTAGCACCATTCATCTCTCTCTCGACAACATCAACAGATCCATAGAAACACATCATCATCAACGAGCAGAGCAACGTCACATTCTATGAAGAAAGATGAGATAGTCAAAGTTTTACATGCAACAATTCAAGAAAAAGTAAAATTCTTATTCAAAGTGAAGATGCAAAGTATTAAAGAGCGAGAATTCTATACACATTTGAAGAGGTATTTTACAAGAGCAAAGAAAAAAAAAGATGAGAATTAGTGAAGTTCTCATAAATCAAGACAATACAGGTTGTCCAGAATTAAGTGATAAAATCCTTCATCCATGGCTTTAATAGTTTTATTTTGTTATTTTCAGTTTGTCATCTTATGCTTTAATAATAAAATTAAAAAAAAAAACTTATTACAGCTTTGTTTTAGTTTTGTTAAATAAACACCATGGTAAAGAAGAAATTTAAGAGAAAAATTCAAGCAACAAGGAAATTGAAGAGAAAAATCAGGAAATTGTCAAGGTTCTAAGAAGTTCAGAAGTTCATCATCAACAGTTGAAGACCGAAGATTGAAGAAGTTTCTATGGATGCTATGAGAGTGGTGTTGATTGCCGATCGATGTGAAGGTAAATGAGTACTCCCATCCTTGCTAATGGTGATTTCCTTCTTAGAGATCATCGAGAAAAAGATTTTTTTGTCCACAACTTTGTGGAGTCTCCGTGAAATTATTTCTGAAGGTTTTCCTTCCCACCATTCAACGTGTGCAGATTTCACTCTTCATTCCTGTCTCAGACACATGAGAGACTAAAAAGCGGTCTTTTTGAGTGCAATTATCATAAACCCTATTGGTGAGGCGTGTCAAGGCTTGTGATAACTCTCAACCCGAATTCTTTCATATGGTATGGTTATTTCGCTCAACTCTTAAGGATGAGAGAATGCGTTCTTTGGTAGTTTAACTCCTTATTACTAGCATGCAAAAACTCTATGTCCTCATAGATCCTTGGATGCTTGGGACTCCATTACATTCTTAAGATGGAGAAGGTTTTGTGGGTACACCTCCGGTAGACCCTCACGAGACTACAACTCGTCTAACTAGGGACACCTAGGGGTTTTAAAGGCTTAGTGCATACTAAATGCATTCGATAGACAAATGATAAAGTGGTATAATTAGGATTTCTTAATTTTGTTTCACTTGAGGACAAGTAAAATTCGGGTTTGGGGGTATTTGATGAGTGCCAAATATTGCATATTTCTATACCATTTATTGGCAATTAAATCATCTTTTGCGCTTTAGAATCATATATTATCCCAAATTCTCGTATTTCCTTTGTTTTCAAGAATAAATACTTGTACTAATTAATTTTGTGTTTTAGGTACTAAATAAAGCTTGGATGAATTGCAAAGCCAAAAGAGCAGAGAATTGGTGGCAACGGAAGAGAGACAACAAAGACTCGCGCTAGCTAGAAGGCAGTGAAGAATATTGTTTGCACCCCATCCGCAAGTGAAGAATGTTGTTTTAATGCCTCAAAACTAGAAGCGAGGCTTTGGATATTAGCTTTGAAGAAGACATGGGCTTAAAAGAAATACAACCCAAGACCCAAACCCGTTTCTAATGAGAGCCACGTATTCAATCCAACTGCTGAACATCCAACGTCATCTCCTCATGATACATCGATTTACACCTTTCCCAACACCCTAGCACCTACCATTTCTTCCCTTAGTCGAACGAAGCCAAACACTCCCTTGGTCATCGTTCTCATCCTCTCTTTCATCTGCAGAACTAGTATTGCTCTCAGTTCGCCTCCCCCATCAATCACCTCCATCTCCGACCAACACGAAAGCACGACCAACCTATCATCCATCCTTTGCAATCAATCAACCTCCTATCCTCTATCTATCTCCATCATAGCTTCTTATCCACATGCAACCCTAGAAGCTAGGGTTGAGAGAGATAAGGCTAGAGATTAGCCTTAATAACTAAAAGCAAATATCAAATTAAGGAGTTACAGTTAGAATCTGAGATGGGGTTTGTCTGAAAATATGAATTTGAGTGAGCGGGTATTCTCTAATTTTTTGAATTTATGGGATTGAGAAGATTTGGGTATACATAAGGTTCTCTGTAATTTGTGAAATCATCCGAGTTTAGTAGGATCAATTACTAGCTTAATATAAATTATGTTTTAATCATCTTCATCATCTCCTAAATTGACCTGTTAGGGTTTAGATGAAGCCCTAGTTTGCTACTTGTTATTCATGTTCATGGCAGTAACCTTGTTGTGCTTAATTATCTTAGAATAAAATTCAATCTTAGGACTTCAATGCTTTACTTTCACGATTAGTGTATGCCATGTATCCATTGTAGTTAGAATAATCTTGTGTTGAAGACTACAACTCATGCTTAATCCCATATATTGATCTTTTGATTAGCCGTGCCCTCGAAAAGACAGGTTAATGCTTAGGAGAAATACCTTAGTTGTGATTGAATCATTCATATCAAAGTGACCTTATATAGAGAGGATTGACATCCCTTTTGTTATCGATTATAAGGACAAGGTTAGTATCATTGAAGAATAACTAGTGTGTTAGTGGTGGATTCAAAGGCCCTAGTACTCTCCTCATCATTTGTTCTATTTACTTGCCTTGCATCTTGCTTTACTATTTCTGTTACTACCAAATATCTTTGTCGCATCGACACAACAAAAATCCTTTTGTATTACGTATCATTGAATCACTTAGTAAAGACTTTAGAATCATCTCTACACCCACCTCCTCTCTCGTGGGATTGACCCGTATTTGCTCGCCTCCAATAGACGTTGTGCACTTGCGTTGACATAGTCGTAGGCTTCTTTCAAGTCCTACCATGAGATTACAAAGGATTTTGGTGATCTTTTCTCGGTTAAGAAATTTGATAGACGCACTGCTAAAACTAAAACATTCTCACAAGACTTGCGAGATCAACTAAAGTTGGAGACGCTTTCTGGAAAATAATTGGAGAAGATCCCGCAACTCTCTTTAGATAAAGGGTTCTGTGTCCTCTTAATGTTTCTTGATTAAGGTTTGGAAATTTTCTTTCTCTACTTATATGTATCGTCATGGTTTAGAATATCTTTGCAACTTGCATTCAGATCAAGGTTTCCTATTGGTATTGCTACTTTGCTTCTCGCTTTTGCGTTTTACTAATGGTTTAAATATTTGCAATAAGAATGGACAATATAAGTGTTTGTCATTTTTCCGACAGATTCTCTAGATTCAACTGGGGCATCTTTGTGCGAATATATGCGGAGCTTAGGAGGGATGATGATGCCTAGGAGAAGGAGATGTTATATCCTAATTACTAACATGACATTTAATATCATTCAGTTGAACTACTCCATTAATATATGGTTGTCTTGTTTTAAAGCTAACTTCAAATGTCGTCTATTTGATTATTCTTTTCCTTTTAGTAAGTATTGCATATATGGTGTCAAAATCTAGTAATGAAGAAAACCTTAGTATTTGATTATTCTTTTGTTCGTCAACCTTAGTTGCAAACTAACTCTAGTCGTCCAAATGTGTTGTGAAGAAAACCAAATTTGCACGATTAGTGTTATTTGCTCACAACTATGATTGATGAACCGAACAAAGTTACCAAATATTTTCACCATTAATGCAATATCGACTAAAAGAAAAAACTTTAGTAATAAAGAGTTGTGTCCAGTCAAAAGTTTTCTATGAAACAAGAAAAAAAAATCAGCACGACACTGTCAGAGTACTTAGACTGAATTCCGCTATTTGATTTTTTTTTTCTTTTAGTAAGTATTGCATAAATGTCGACAGTTTTGGTGATGATGTTTGGTTCATCAACTCTAGTTGCAAACTAACTCTAGTCGTCCAAATGTGTTGCGAGAGAAAACCAACTGTGGACCACTGGTGTTATTTGCTTAATCCTATGGTTGATGTACCTGACTATGTTACCAATATTGTCTGTATTTTTGAAATATTTGACTAAAAGAAAAACTTCACTAAGAAAACCAAGTAGTCGCCAGTCAAAAATTTTCTATGAAACAAGAAAAAAGATCACGATATTTGACAGAATGCTTGTTGAATAAGTAATTACTAGATGACCGCCGGTGGAACGCCGGTAGAAAAATTGACAAAAAAATTGACACAAAACTAAATTTTGTACTTACAATTTACTAAATTTTGTCTTACAATTTAGTTCCGCCATAATGGCATCAAGTACAGACACCATCGGTCCAACTAACGACACGGGGTGAAGGTCAAAAAAAGAAATAGGTGAGCTAGCCGAGTCAACTGATCTGACTCGGTCTGATTGATCTATAAACTTTTGAACCGGTTTTTATTTTATCACACAAACAAAAACCATAAAGAAATATCAAGACTGCAGCATAAAGAACCACCTTGTATAAAATCTTAAGACCTGTTGTTAACCATAAAAATGGTCGGAAAGAAATTCCATCACTATTTACACAGGTCAACGTAGACCCTATGTGGTGATAATTGTTTCCACCTACTATTTTGATAAGGACATGAGAACCAGTTACTCCTTGTCCGCGGCCAGGAGCTGAAGGTGATAATGAAGGTTGAGTAGCAACCACGTCATTTGTTGTGTAAACTCTAGGATGAAATGAAGCCACAATATCATCAGTAATGGGACTATAAGCAAGCGATATACATACTCCTTGATTTTCCAATCCAGGAACCACGATTGGCCTTTCTCCAGGAGTATCAGTTTTCCACACACAAGGGCCAATGGAAGAAGCAGTTAGGACTGATCTGCCACCATTATGAAGAGGGGAGTTGTCTGGAAGAGAATGTATCGTATGAATAGGGGGAGAGGTGAGATCGTTCATGGACTCCACAAGTCCCGATGTTTGGCCCATGTCAAACAACAATAACATTCCATTCTGTGACAATTATCAACAAAAAAAAAAGACCAAGAAGGTTAACACTAATTCCACCATTGCAGAAGCTTAAGAAATTGGTAGATACACAGACCTGCAGTCCAGCGTACATGTGGTGTTCACTGTCAAGATCCCATGAACAAGACCAAACAGGAGCCTACAATAGATATATAAAATAGCTAGATGACCCTGATAATTGTAGTATTGTATTGTTGATAATGACGCTTAATTTGATGAAATGACATATGACTTAAGATAAGAAGCAAGCTAAAGAACATTTTTTCATATACCCCAATGATAAGTTGTGATCAGATGAATAGTTAAAATCTCGTAGTTACTTTAGAATCATAGAGATAGTAACGCAAAGAAGGTGTAAGACTTACTGGCAAATCATATTTAATAACAAAATTGTTCCCTTCCATGCTGTAAAACAATCAAAATATTCAGCACAATTATGGCATTGAGAATAGATGGTACAGTATAAAATTACTAATGAGTTTAGTAAAACCTGAGAATAGATGCTTTCTTCCCCAATGAAGCACAAAGTGCAAGTTTACCGAAGGGGAAATATGCAAGTCCTTAACAACTTTCGAGCCGGGAGGAAGTTTTATCCTCTCACTTTCGTAGGGATGCAACAAGCTAATCTGCACCAAATTCAATATCGTGTAAAGTGGTTTAAGTTTTCAGTACTGCAAAACGCAACGATTTTGCAAATTAGTTCTCACATTCAACCAAAAATTTACCTTGGTAAGCACATGCTCTACATCCATTGCATGTTGTATTTGCGCTAGAATTAGGATATCACGAGAGAAATCCATATCGAATACCTTTCCACCATCTACTGCTAACTCATCCTGCAAAGTTAAATATGTCAGACTAAAGCTAGTAAGGGCGTCAAGGGTTTTGATTTACTAGTTTAACAAAGAAAAAAATAAGGAAAAAAAAAACTAATTTATTATATCCAATCAAGGAAAACTAATGTCCCTAAGTTGGACGATAGCATATGAAGTAGTGGACACAGACTGTGATGTTACCAAAATCATAGACTGCAGCTTCTTTATGGATGCCTTTGTCTTTTCCAATTTAGCTTCTCCACCTCCCTTGTATTCCGAAGATTGCAACGTAGGTAGCTTCTTCTCATGCTCAGTATTTTCCCCTTCGCGAGCCTAAAAATCAAGCAACACATAACACACATAAGCAACCTCTAAAACTAAAACCATTGACTCTAGCTTACACAAACCATGAATTATGCGAAGTAAAATTAAGAAGTTACGATGAATTCAATGTCAATATCTTAGTGGTTCTCAATTTCGTGTCACAAACAAACAGTACAAATACAATCATACATACCTTAACTTCCAGGTATAGCTTCTTCTCCCAAGCCAAGAGTTGCTCCAATGTTGAGAAGTGACTCTTCAGACCTTTTTCCACGAGAGCACCGGTATCCAATCGATACTTAATCTCCAATGGAGGTTTCGACATCCATCTTGAACTCAAATTTGTCAAAAGACTATTTGAATGATACACTGTTGATTTTTGTTCAGCAAAATGTGAAACGTCCATCAATTCTAAAGAAAAATAAACTTAATTTCAGTCACGGACAAACCCCATCTTGATTCTTCTTCCCGTAGCATTCAGAACCAAACATCTCCAACTGCATCTGCACCTGCAACTTCAGTGCCACCAATTCAGCTGAACCATTATTGTCTTAGGACGTAGATACACTGAAGAAGCAACCACTTCAATCACCATTCTAGCACATTCCCTGTAGCTTCCAACCATTACCTGAAAGTCAGGTTCAATACCAGACTCAACTGCAGTGATAGGCTAGGAAAGATGCCTACGACTATGTCTACTGCAAGTGCACAGGCCTATTGGAGGCAAGGGAAAGCACAAGTCGATCCCACAGAGACTTGGGGTGCTATAGAGTTGATCAAGGGCTTCCTAACTGATTTCTAACAATTATCACAAATATTTGGGTTGTCGATACGACTGGATTGGAGTTGTGACTCTAACTAAGGCAACAATTGAACAAAAGAAGTTGTAAACTGTTGATTGTAGGGCACCAGGGTGATCGATTCCACCACCTGATCTTATGCTAAGGCAATGTAACCTAAGCTATGTTCTTGTGCCTTCCCTTGAAGGTCTAAAATGGATGTTTGTTAACCGATTTTGCTAACTAACCCCTAGTATGAGATGTCTTCTTACAATACCCGGCTTTCATCACAGCTCATAAGCTTCCTCAATCACTTACTAATCCTAGCATAATATAATTCAGCAAAAACACAACCAAGGATAAACATGCTTGACAGAAGAATCAGGGGTTTCATTAACACCCTGGAAAATTAAATTAGAACATTACTAAGACAATATAACACAAATAAAACTAAGTTGGTGCTCTGGCTAGCCCAGGCATGCCTTCAAACAAACACTCATAAGCCTATTTATACCAGCAAATACCAAACCCTAATTCTCTTCAAAACAGAAAATAAATGCAAACCCATTCGCCTATACCTCCGAATCATACTCTCATCTCATTCAATTCGCCCCGCAGCTCCATGCGCCGATCTGTTGGTGAAAACCCTAGTTTAGTTATCTCTAACCTAGCTTCTAGGGTATGGAGAAGCTATGTTAGAGATATCTCGAGACAGCAGTGGTGGAGCAGGTGTTGATGGTAGTTGTTGGGGTGTCGTGGAGATGGAGGTGGTGGTGATGGCTGGGTATGGGTGAAGGAGGTATGGTGGTATGGTCTGGGAAGAGAAAGGTGGCGCTGCAGAGGTTTCTCCGAGAGTGTCGGGTGTGAAGAAGAGGAAGAAAGAGAAAGTGGAGTAGGGTTTTGGTTCGATGGGTGAAGATATAGGGTCTTCAGTGAAGCTGGTCGCAGTCAAGGGTCGATGGGAAGATTGGAGCGACCAGAGGATGCATAGGATGGAGATCTCAACGGCTGTGGTGATGTGCGGTTTTGGTGTGGAGCGGGAGTATCAAGAGATGATGTGTAGGAGTGCGGCGAGCGTTGGATGCAGATGGGCGAGATCTCACGGTTCGGAAGGGGCGGATCGGATCCGGGTCGTGGGCCGGGTCTTGGATAGCTTGGGCCCATGTCTTGTAGATGGGTTGCTCCTTGTTGGGTTGCAACAAGCAGCCGCCATGCTTTGGCTTTTCTGCTCCATAGACGCTTGTCTCCAATTCTTTGCTCTTTTGGCTCCCTGTTTCCCGAACTTTATTTATTACCTAAAAACACAAAATTAATTAGTACAAATATTTATTCTTGAAAACAAAGAAAATACGTAACTGGGATAATATCCGATTTCGAGCACAAAGATGAGTTAAATGCCAATAAATAGATGTAGAAATATGCAATATTTGGCACTCATCAAATACCCCCAAACCCGAATTTTACTTGTCCTCAAGTGAAACAAATTAGAAATCCTAACTATACCACTGTCAGCGGGTCTCTCGAATGCATTTAGCATATGCACTAAGCCTTTAAACCCCTAGGTGTCCCTAGTGACGAGTTGTAGTCTCGTGAGGGTTTACAGTGAGGTGTACCCACAAAACCTTCTCCAACTTCGGAGTGTAAAAGAGTCTCAAGCATCCAAGGAGCTATGAGGACATAGAGTTTCGCATGATAGTAACAAGAAGTTAGAACTACCAAAGAACGCATTCTCATCCTTAAGTGCTGAGCGAGAAGTAACCATACCATATGAAAGAATTTGGATTCGATCGTGATCATAAGCCTCGATCGCCTCACCATTAGGGTTTTATGATAATTGCACTCAAAAAGATCGCTTTTTTAGTCTCTCATGTGTGCAAGCAGGAATAAAGAGAGAAATCCCGCACACGTTGTAGGTAAGAAGGATAACCTTCCTAAATAATTTCTCGGAGAGTGGACAAAAAGAATTTTTTTCTCGATGATCTCTAAGAAAGGAAATCAACCATTAGCAAGGGTGGGAGTACTCACTTACCTTCTCACCCGATCGGCAATTAATATCACTCTCTCAAAGATTCATAGAAACGCCTTCAATCTTCGGTCTTCAAATGTTGATGATGAACTTCTGAACTTCACAAAACTTTTTTTTTTTTTTTTTTTTTTTTTTTTTTTTTGAACATACATGAAATGAAAATAACCATAAAACAATAAAACTTGTATTGTCTTGATTTCATAAACTTCATTAATTTTCATCCTATTTTCTTTTCTTTTCTTTGTTGCACATAAACCTTGGACTATTTCAACTTTTTTCTTCAAATATTCCGATGGTGCTCCGCTTGCCGACGATGATGTGTTTCTATGAATCTGTTGATGTTGATTGAGAGGGAGAGAGTGATGCTAACTGCAAATCCGTATTTAGAAGAAGTTTTCATCTTTAAACGTCACCCTCATGATTGACGGAATTAGCACTCAAGAGATCAAAAGTAGTGCTGAAAGTGGTGTGAAGTTGGGTAGCTCACCATTCCTACCCGAATTGACGACGGTGACACACACACTCTAACTGCCTTTTCTAGAAAGTTGCAAAATTGAAGGTTGGTGCCTCACTTGATGTAAAATGGGTAGTCTCCACTATGGGTGATCACAATTCTACTACCGAATATCTAAACAACACCTAATTCGCCCTCCGGTATGGTTAAATCCAACTTTAACGCTCTAATCAACTAAGAAACCCGATTGTGTTCTCCAAGTACTTCCAAATTTCGTTATTTCGGTCGACTCTATGTAAACATAGCTAGAAGCATGCTAGTGACTCTAAAATCTCTAAAAGTTGGTGGTTTTTATTTGCAAAAAGTTTTGATTTTTTTTTTTTTTTTTTTTTTTTTTTTTGAAATAAAAGACTAAAAACTCTATATGCAAATGTACATGTACCCCCAAACCTAAATCAAACATTGTCCTCAATGTTTCAACAGATAATAAACAGTCACATACCATGAGAACTATGTTGATAGGAGAAAAGGGAAGAGATTACTGGATGTCCATGGAGCAAGGTTAGAGCTTCATTTGTCAAGGATAGAATCCAACATTCTCGGTGGAGATCATATCGGATTAGCATAATATATGCGCAAGAAGACTCAACCGATTCAAGAAAGAAAATTTTAATTTTAACAAGTCCTATTGGATTATATACAATGAAAATTCACCATATACCAACAATCTAAAGAGTTGAGGATCAACCCAAAAGACGATATGTACAAACATCAACAAATTTTTTACACAAATATAACATGAGAGTGCAGGTAAGATTGCATATGTGAACAAGTTACCCCAAACCTAAACTTGTCAACAGATGATGTGTTTTTGAGCACAAAATCTTGCAATTTTAAAGGTACATCATGCAAAATTTCTAACTCAAATGAGTTTTGCTAAGAACAGTGAAGATATACACATTCCAATTTGTGGCTCCTTAAAGTGTTATACTTTGATGCAAAATAGTCCAAGAGGACTTGGGAAGCACAAAGCTCTAGACCTAAATTAGGCATTTCTTTAAAAGTTGGTTTTGCAATTTTGTTACAAACTACACCTAGGTTTGGTGGAGGAGTTTCAATCATGGCCTTAGAGAGAGATTAGGTACATCTAAGTTGTTTTCATGTATAAGATCATTTGCACCATCACACACTTTCCTAAGGTCGGAAGAAGGTAAATCATGTTCACCCGCATAGAACAATTCATCAATCTCCATGTCATAATCATCATTATCCAAAATTTCAATCTCATGCATAAGATCATTGGTGTCAAAATCTCAAGATTCCCAAGTCACAAACAGTGGTATAGCATGCTCATTTTCAGTTGAACAATTGCATGCACTCCAAATCAGCATCACAAGTATGAATATTAGAAGAAGCATCATTCATAGGGTTCACAGAAGAGAAGCTAAATGTCTCTGAACCTAAAGATTCCATTACATTTTCTAAGTACACATGCTCTTCATATTCATCATCATCATCATCATAATAACACCGTGCATTTCCCTATTCAAAATTGTAGCATTTTTAGTGCACTCATCTACCTCTAGATTAGGTTCATATTTAGTTGCATGAGTAGGACTAGAAACATTATTTTCAAAATTATCGTGAATAACAAACATCCTATCATAAACTTCTTTCCAATCTTTATTTTGTACCTCAATCAAGTTCATTTGAAGAATCATAGTGGGATGTTCAAGTGAAGGGGAGTCTTCACTAGTGGGTATGCATGTTTCATATGAAGGATCATTACATGGTTGTGCACATGGTTCACTAGAGAAGGGATGATCATGCATTTTCCATCCAAGTATATCATTGTTTTGCTCTATGAGCTCTTCCATTAGTGATTGCATACAAGGAGTTGGGGAGTATAGAATTGTTCATCTCCCCACTGTGGTTGATGATACATGTGCTCATAATGATTAGGGTATGAATATTCAAGGTCAGGGCCATGAGAAGGTTCATAATATTCCCTAAAATCACTATGGTATGTGGGGAGTTCATAACATGAATCATGCTCGAAGCAAGTTCTCCGATGGATTTGTTTTCATCCCCGAAGTGCACCAAAATCCCGACATGATCTAGCAACTCAATTTGAACTCAAAAAGAAGCATAGCTTAGCACACATCAAGCATGTATAACCAATGATGTCTCAAAACAGGAAGCTAAGCCCAAGTGATGCAAAGCCCAGTTGTTGTGGAAAGCCTAGTGGACAGTGGGCTTTGGTTTGGTTTAAATGGGCTTAGTTTGGTTTGTGTGGGCTTAGTTTGGTTTATGTGGGCTTAATTTGGTTTATGCGGGGTTAGTTTGGTTTATGTGGGGTTTCAGGTTATGTGCAGCCCAGGTTATATGCAGTGGGCTTCAGTTTGGGTTCAGGAGCGAGAACCCAGTGATTGGGCTTCGTGGTATGTGCGGGGTTTATGCACAGGAGTTCTTTGGTGTGCAGAGTTTGAGAAAGTTATGCCAAGCTCAAAGAATATTACATTCAGAGAAACATCAACCAACATGTTATACACTTCATTGACCAAACAGTTTCAAAAAATATGCAGAGAAATCTCAACAAAACCAAAGTCTAGCTTTTGGAATTAATGTGCCAGATTCAAAGAGTGATAGATGAGGCTTAAGCAGTGTATAGATTCGGAGATTATGCAAAAATAAACACAAATTAACACCAAACCAATACACTCAACGCTTACAGGTTCACAAGCTAGTCCTTTAACACATGGAACTGATGTCTGTTGGTTTAAGAATTTGCACCGCGAGGCTTATGCACAGGGCAGTTTATGCACAGGGCAGTCTAGGCACAGCACATTTTGTGTGTAGATCAGGTTATTGGCAGGTGCACATCCCAGTTTATGTGCAGAGCTTATGCACAGGTTGGCTAATGAACACACACAGGGTAGCACAAACTCGCACAAGGTGACACACCTTTTCACGTAACTAAGCACACGAGAAGTGCTTCTATTGTTGGAGACTACACGGCTCGGCTTAGCGCATTTGTACACACAGATTTATGCGAGTCACAAAGACATCACATGATTAGGAAGATGCACACGAAAAGACGGAATGCAAGGTGCACAAATTCAATATGTTGCAAGGGTCAACAGGGTCAGTCGACCTCAAGTTTTACAGATGTATGCACAGAAATTGCAGGGCTTCCAGGGGTTGGATAATCTAGTGCTAGTTCAGGGTTGAGCATGCACTGGCAATCAGCCAAGGCAAAGCAGCAACAGGGTCAGATGGGTTATGCTTAGGGTTGTCGGAATCAACTGGGGTAGTTGATATCAACCAGCCCAGTTGATGTCACACAAGGGTTGCAACAGACTTGGGTATTTCAGTTGTAGCTTAAACTCACGGCCAAGGGGTGGAGGTCAATATCTCACAGGAAAATGCAGCAAATTTACCAATGGTTCAATGCATGTGATTATACTACAAGACACATTTTGACTTTTTACAACATACCACGAGAATGTGTCAATCAAGCTTAGTTGACCTCAAATTTTGGTGTCAAGCCCCAAAATTGCGGGGCAGAGATGGGTCACCAACCGATAGCAAAGCTTACCAGTCACACACAAGGCACATGGCGGAGATGAGGTGAGCTGTCTCACTCGGGTATCACTAGGGTCGCGACTTAGGGCTCAACAACTCACAGTGGGTGGGAGCTAAGCACGCAGCAATGTAAGGTAAGAGCCTGAGCACACAAGCACAAAGGTTTCAGGTGTGAGTAATACCAAGCGGTGTTTTATCATGCAATCGTGGTGGTGCTTAGGTGAACCCAATCGATTCAGGGGTGATTGTTCAAGGGGTAACTAAGTTATCATGCAAGCATGGGTCACAGATGCACATACAGAGATGTTAAGCAACTTTTCAAATGATGCACAAGTCGGGTTTTGACAGTTCATGCACATGCCCATACTGATTCAAAGACACAGTCATGGCATACTCGGCCTAACAAGTGTATAATTCAAATACCAAGGAGCTACTCACATGGACATTATAAATAGAAGGGATGCCGGGGTGGCACTACAAGGTTCAGCGAGATATCACAGGCAATACAAAGTTCAAAAATTCTAGCTCATTCACAGGCTAACCTCAAAGCCCGAGCTTTTCCTTGTCTTCCTTCCTTTGGCTTGCACAAAGAAAGAAAGAAGACAAAGAGCATAAAGCGGTACATCGCTGGCTCAACAAAGAGGTTTAGTTCTCTGGGGATGTGCACTTAAGGAAAAGATGATGAATATCAACACCGGCATAAGCCCGAGAATATTTTGGTTGATTCGGGACCAAGAGTTACAATTAACACTAAGATACAGGCAATGATGCTTAGATATACACGTTAAGCTAAGTTAAACTAGCAACATAATATGTAGTGAAATTTAAACTAAGCTACATGTACTACAATGGAGAGATGTAAAAGTTGCGAAAAAGCGCGGAATTTCAAATTGAGTTACAAAGTTATATGCTTATCTTACGGATGCCATATGCTTTAAACTATAAAAGAAAGAAATTTGCCGTGATGCACAAATTAAGCTACAAGATTATAGAAAATGAATGAACTACAGCATGAGATGCAAACTAACTAACAAGATGATGCAATGATGGATGAAGAATTAGGCTAACAAAAAATAACAACAACATTATAAGGCAATGACGAGTAACTTAATTGAAAAGACAACTTAAAAGATGCAACTACAACTAAATTATAACTACGAGATGCTTTTATCTAAGTTATACTACAATGATATAAAGAGTGCAAGCTAATATGTACAATGGTGGGATGAAAATCGTAAAGCAAGCAAGAATCGACACAAGACACGCCAAGTCCTGAACGGCGCCAAAAACTTGATAGGCTAGGAAAGATGCCTACGACTATGTCTACTGCAAGTGCACAGGCCTATTGGAGGCAAGGGAAAGCACAAGTCGATCCCACAGAGACTTGGGGTGCTATAGAGTTGATCAAGGGCTTCCTAACTGATTTCTAACAATTATCACAAATATTTGGGTTGTCGATACGACTGGATTGGAGTTGTGACTCTAACTAAGGCAACAATTGAACAAAAGAAGTTGTAAACTGTTGATTGTAGGGCACTGGGGTGATCGATTCCACCACTCGATCTTATGCTAAGGCAATGTAACCTAAGCTATGTTCTTGTGCCTTCCTCAAGGTCTAAAATGGATGTTTGTTAACCGATTTTGCTAACTAACCCCTAGTATGAGTCGTCTTCTTACAAGACAACTCATCACAGGCTCATAAGCTTCCTCAATCACTTACTAATCCTAGCATAATATAATTCAGCAAAAACACAACCAAGGATAAACATGCTTGATTAAGAATCGGTGGGTTTCATTAACACCCTGGAAAATTAAATTAGAACATTACTAAGACAATATAACACAAATAAAACTAAGTTGGTGCTCTGGCTAGCCCAGGCATGCCTTCAAACAAACACTCATAAGCCTATTTATACCAGCAAATACCAAACCCTAATTCTCTTCAAAACAGAAAATAAATGCAAACCCATTCGCCCATACCCTAATCATACTCTCATCTCACACCTTCGTCTCAGCTCCATGCGCCGATCACAGAAAAACCTAGCTCTAGTTATCTCTAACCTAGCTTCTAGGGTATGGAGAAGCTATGTTAGAGATATCTCGAGACAGAGTGGTGGGAGGAGGTGTTGATGGTAGTTGTTGGGGTGTCGGGAGATGGAGGTGGTGGTGATGGCTCTGGGTATGGGTGAAGGAGGTATGGTGGTATGGTCGGGGGAAGAGAAAGGTGGTGCTGCAGAGGTTTTCTCCGAGAGTGTCGGGTGAAGAAGAGGAAGAAAGAGAAAGTGGAGTAGGGTTTTGGTTGATGGGTGAAGATATAGGGGTCTTCGGTGTGGAAGCGGTCGAACGAAGGGTCGATGGGAAGATTGGAGCGACCGTAGGATGCAGGGATGGAGATCTCAACGGCTCGGGGTGATGTGCGGTTTTGGTGTGGAGCGGGAGTATCAAGAGATGATGTGTAGGAGTGAGAGGCGTTGGATGCGAGATGGGCGAGATCTCACGGTTCGGAAGGGGCGGGATCTGATCCCGGTCGTGGTCGGGTCTTGGATAGCTTGGGCCCATGTCTTGTAGATGGGTTGCTCCTTGTTGGGTTGTAACCGTTGCGCGCGGCGAGCTTTGGCCTGCTCCATAGACGCTTGTCTCAAATTCTTTGCTCTTTTGGCTCCTCGGTTTCTCCGAACTTTATTTATTACCTAAAAACACAAAATTAATTAGTACAAATATTTATTCTTGAAAACAAAGAAAATACAGAATCTGGGATAATATCTGATTTCTGAGCACAAAAGATGAGTTAAATGCCAATAAATAGATGTAGAAATATGCAATATTTGGCACTCATCATGCAGCTGCATAATTCCACCAGAACCCATGACGCAAAGAATGCATTTCTCAACACAAGCCTCCGCAACATGAGCACTGCCACAGCCATCACAAAACCATCTAATATAAAGCACCAAATTGCCTTCACCTTATCCTCCAACCACATCATAAGTCCCAACCGATTCTTGCTAGCATCACGAGTAATCACCACCAACTCGATTTAAAACCACGAGCTCATTCATTCCCGTGTGCATCCGTTCTACTGCCTTAGTTTTGTAAAAACACATGGCTCCTTCAAGAACCCAAAGCAAAAATGAACAACCATTATGGAAGAAACAAATTTAACTTGATTAACCCCAGAAATGAAAATTAAGGGATTTGATTTCTAAGTTTTAATTTGAAATTTAAAATGAAGAATCGAATCAAATTAAGGGTTGATGAAACAGATTAAGGGTTTCATCGACACATACCCATAATTAACTCTTCAACCCATAGTTATATAAAAATTGAAAAATCGAATTAAAAGCAGAGATTTACAGTTGATGAAATTCATACCTTTAATGGCGATATTGTGGTAGTGGTGTAGAAAGCAGAGGAAGAAGTTGGTGATGGTGGTGGTAGTTCAATCAATTCACCAAATTTTGAATTTAGGGTTACAGGTTAGAGAAGATTAAATATTCAATCAACCAAACCCAAACTCGTACTCTAAAGTCGAAAGTGAGTAAAGATTAATGGAGATTTAGGTGTGAAATTGATGAAGATGAAACCGGATTTCGATTTCACGAAGAAGAAAGGATTCAGAGAGATTTCAATGAAACTGCTGTTGTTCGAGAAAGAATAGATAGAGATAGGAAGAAGAAGAAAATAGAGGAAAAACAAAAATGTTGGAGGTGGTCGGATTCACCCCAAAACCCCTAACCGTCTTCCGTGTTTTCGTTTTTTACGTTTTTACGTAAATGTCTCAAAATTATCAATCATTTAAATGCATTTAAAGAAGAAAAAAATAAAAGAGGGCAGGTGAGGTCTTTTCATCGTTGAACCAAATCCAATCTTTTTTGTGAAATTGGAAAACAAAGTATTTGACACAAAATCACCATATATAGAGTCATCCCTCGCCTACGGCCTTCTAACTATTATCAAGGAATGATGCTTAGAATCTTAAAGCACTCTTCTACTAAAATATTAATAATAATAATCTCGGCTCATCTTTGATTTCATTGTTATACCATAAAGGAGTTCCACAACAGAAATAGCCATGGATATTGGCAATGACATTGGTAAAGGCTGAGCAAAGAAAGCCCGCTTTTATGATGCTTCAAAAATTTAATCTTTACTTTCTTCTTTCTTCTCGCTTTTTGAGAAGCAAGTAAGTACAAGCACTTGTTTTCCTTAAGGCAATGTATTTCAAAAATTTCAAAAATCGGGTCTTAAACGGAATGAAAAGAGTAGAGTTGGGAATGTCCACACTTAAGTTCAACAGAAAAATCATGGTGAAACATTAGCATTAATGAATAATCATGATGACCTTGCCTAGCGTAGTGAACCTCTCATAGTGATATATGTGATGTGGTATTAAAGCCTAATAGAATTATCTAGTGCACCCAGTTTTTATTCGCTCAATCAGTAACAATATACGAAACAAAAATAAAATAAATCAACCTCGATGCTAAAAGCAAACCTTTGATACAAATGTAAAGGCAAATCTTGGCACTCGCAAATGCCCGCAACTAAAATCTCTGTATCTCAATGGAGTTACATCTACTCAACCATCTCTCGATAGTAAAATATTACCGTATAAATAAAAAGTTAAGTCCGCATTTTAGACGGACACTTTGATTTATCATCTCAAAAGAAGTGCATTACCGTGACATATTCCATACATATATTGTTGTTTCGGTATCATAAAAGAGAGATGCTTAACCAAACATAAGGTAGCTCGCAAATTGGACAATGCACTAAGATGATGTTGCATTGAGCCGAGATGCCAATGTCGCAGACAGAAATTGGTTCGCAAATTAAAACTGATTAACTTGAAACAAAATTATGAAGACATATCTTATCTACATAAATAAAAATAACAATGCGATCTATAATATGGTGGCTTCACCTTGACCGCCTACAGATTTTGACGCGATGAGCTAAGAATCGCTTACATGTTGTTTCACAATAAAACCGCCTACTGAGTCTTTTAACAACCGTTCCTTCTCCATCGCCTTGCTGAAAATTGCTTGGAAAATTTGTGTGTGTTGTGGAGTAGAAGACGTCTAAACTCATCAATACTTATACCAAGCCAATTGGAAACATCTCTATGAATCGCATGGTACTTATCACGAATCTCCGTGGTGTATGACCTTCCTCCATGGCTTTCGCTTCAATAGTTGTTCCATATTCACTGATTCGCAAACATTGTTGGGCTGGTCACTCCTTATGGCCCAACGATTGGGTTGTCCCTTAATCAAGTAAGGGGGAGATAAATAAAGAAGGTTAGGTTTAGGAAAAGGAAACAAGAGTTTTATAAATCCTTGTCCGTGAGAACAAGAGGAGCTGCGACCAAAGAGGGGTTTTGGCGCCGTGAGAAACTAAGAGGAAGAAGAAAAGAAGGAAGCCACCATTCGAGGAGAACGGTGAAGATTATGTGAGCTTGAAGAAGAAGGGTATTATAGCGAAGAAATCGGGTTGGTTGGTGAAGATTTATCTACCGCATCCTACATCTCTTCAAAGGGTTTCTAGGGTTTGTCCAAATCCTAGTAGTAGTAAGTTTCTCATCTTCCTTGTTTTCCTCGCGGCACCGAGCACCTCAAGTAGAGAAATAGGGCATTGTTATCCAAGTGCTATATGCATCTTGAAGTAGTGTGAAACCCCAGTTTGGGAGAAGTCGTTGTAACCCACTATTTGTCATATTGGAAGTTTGCCCGTGGTTGTTTACTCTTCGCATTGAAGAGGTTTTTCCACGTTAATTAGTGGTGTTGTGTGATTGATATTATTTTCTTCGTATTGCGTATAATTGCAAGTGTAGGTTCCATATTGTGCATAGCGTCCCGGATCGGTAATTCCCCCAACAAGTGGTATCAGAGCTACGTAGGTCGGGATAACCGTGTGCAATATGGAACCCCGGATATGTCATGGATTCGAATTTTGAAGAAAGGGTAAAGCTAAAAAGAAGCCCCAACCAATTGGGAGAGAATAACCGCACGTCAAGTGTTTTTGAATATTACAAAGAAGGAAAAAGTGTTAAAGAAGAACAATCACGCTTGAAGCCGGAAATCATTATAGATGGATGAATCGTTACTAATGCACATCAACAAAGCTTAGACATAAGTGTGACATAAGCTACCAATGAATAAGTCACGGCTTTGATGACGAAGCGTGACAGGAGGCTTGTAATGTAAAATTGGTAACATTTGTTATGGCGTGGCTGAAAACAGTTTATAGTGAAGAAGATAAGCTTCTATTGGTAGAACAAGGGAAAAGAGTGTAGCCTCCCTTGGGGGAGTAAGTGAGCCACCATGAGAGTGCTTGGTGATGATTGAAACCACTATTAGAGTTTATTTGGTGAAGAGAGTATAACCTCCGTTGAGAGAGAAGAAGAGTTTTCTTTTCATATCCTTGTTAGTGAAAATAAGAGAAAAGAAGAGTGAGATAAGCCAGGTGAAGTTGATGAAATTTGATAAGCATGGGGAGTTAGTTAAGAAGATCCATACAGATGACAGCGCGATTTTGATATGAAGACAAAGCCACCACCAAAGGACAAGTATGTACATTTCTGCAACAAGGAGGCTATGGTGGTGACAGGTACCACGCCATAAGTCGTGAGAGGGGGATTGTTGGGCTAATCACTCCTTATGTCCCAACGATTGGGTTGTCCCTTAATCAAGTGAGGGGGAGCTAAATAAAGAAGGTTAGGTTTAGGAAAAGGAAATAAGTGTTTTATAAATCCTTGTCCGTGAGAACAAGAGGAGCTGCGACCAAAGAGGGGTTTTAGCGCCGTGAGAAACCAAGAGGAAGGAGAAAAGAAGGAAGCCACCATTCGAGGAGAACGATGAAGATTATGTGAGCTTGATGAAGAAGGGTGTTCTAGCGAAGAAACCTGTTTGGTTGGTGAAGATTTATCCATCGCATCCTACATCTCTTCAAAGGGTTTATAGGGTTTGTCCAAATCCTAGTAGTAGTAAGTTTCTCATCTTCCTTGTTTTCTTCACGGCACCGAGCACCTCAAGTAGAGAAAGAGAGCATTGTTATCCAAGTGTTATATGCATCTTGAAGTAGTGTGAAACCCCAGTTTGGGAGAAGTCGTTGTAACCCATTATTTGTCATAGTGGAAGTTTGTCCGTGGTTGTTTACTCTTCGCATTGAAGAGGTTTTTCCACGTTAATTAGTGGTGTTGTGTGATTGGTATTATTTTCTTCAGACATGATAGTTGAAAGTCTAGGTTCCATATTGTGCATAAGATCCCTGGACGAGAATTCCCCAACAAGTGGTATCGTAGCTACGTAGGGCCTGGATAAGAGTGGTGCAATATGGAACCACGGATATGTCATGGATTCGAATTTTGAAGCAAGGGTAAAGCTAAAAAGAAGCCCCAACCAATTGGGAGAGAAGAACTGCACGTCAAGTGTTTTTAAATATTACAAAGAAGGAAAAAGTGTTATAGAAGAACAATCACAGTTGCTGGAAACTGTTACAGATGGACAGAACCGTTACTAATGCACAACAACAGTTAGACATAAGTGTGACATAATCTACCAATGAACAGTCACAGTTTGTGACAGAAGCGTGACAAAAGGCTTGTAACAGAAATTGGTAACAGTTGTTATGGCGTGGCTGAAAACAATTTATAGTGAAGAAGATAAGCTTCTCTTGGTCGAACAAGGGAAAAGAGGTAGCCTCCTTTGGGGGAGTAAGTGAGCCACCATGAGAGTGCTTGGTGATGATTGAGAGTGAAACCACTATTAGAGTTTCTTTGGTGAAGAGAGTATAACCTCCGTTGAGACAGAAGAAGAGTTTTCTTTTCATATCCTTGTTAGTGAAAACAAGAGAAAAGAAGAGTGAGATAAGCCAAGTAAAGCTGATGAAATTTGATAAGCAAGGGGAGTTAGTTAAGAAGATCCATACAGATGACGGCGATTCTGATATGATGACAAAGACACTACCAAAGGACAAGCATGTACATTTCCACAACAAGGCAGATGTGGTGGTGACAGGTACCTCGCCATAAGTCGTGAGGGGGAGATTGTTGGGCTGGTCACTCCTTATGGCCCAACGATTGGATTGTCCCTTAATCAAGTAAGGGGGAGCTAAATAAAGAAGGTTAGGTTTAGGAAAAAGAAACAAGAGTTTTATAAATCCTTGTCCGTGAGAACAAGAGGAGCTGCGACCAAAGAGGGGTTTGGCGCCGTGAGAAACCAAGAGGAAGGAGAAAAGAAGGAAGCCACCATTCGAGGAGAACGTGAAGATTATGTGGGCTTGAATAAGAAGGGTGTTCTAGCGATAAGAAACCGGGGTTTGGTTGGTGAAGACTTATCCACCGCATCCTACATCTCTTCAAAGGGTTTCTAGGGTTTGTCCAAATCCTAGTAATAGTAAGTGTCTCATCTTCCCTTGTTTATGTTATTGGTTGAATCTACCTAAGTATTTGGTAAAGAGTTGGTTATCCGTCGTTAGCCATGAGTAGAGAAAGAGGGCATTGTTATCCAAGTGCTATATGCATCTTGAAGTAGTGAAACCCTGCTTTGGGAGAAGTCGTTGTAACCCATTATTTGTCATAGTGAAGTTTGCCCGTGGTTGTTTACTCTTCGCATTGAAGAGGTTTTTCCACGTTAATTAGTGGTGTTGTGTGATTGGTATTATTTTCTTCGACATGGAGGCATAATTGCTAGTGTAGGTTCCATATTGTGCATGCGTCCCGGACCGGTTATTCCCCAACAAACATAAATCATATTATAACCGAGGCGACTAAGCAAGTGACGAGCAAACACATCGGCACTCAAAACACATCCAATGATTTTTCCCAAATACGTAACGTTATACCACGTAAGGTGATGTCGTTGTAATCAAAACGTTTCCATGGACTCGGAATTACAGGTCGCTCTTAAGGGTTAGGCGAGCTAGGCGGTTTAGTGGCCCCAAATTGTTGGGGCCCAAAAAATAAATTGTTTACAAGTGAAATACCTCGAATCATAAGTGTCACTAAATGATTTTGTCACATTTACAAACATAATACAGCTTGTAACAATTATAATTGTTACAAACGTTTTTGGAACAACTAAAAGCAACTCGACTCTCTCAGTATCTCGTTAGTTATCGATTTTGGGATGTTTTATGCCAAATTTGGAATATACAACCGTAAATCTAACCTAAAAAAACAGAAAATAAATTGACGGCCTTTCTACGCTAAGTCAATCCAAATTATCGATTTTAGTAGATGCAAACTTATCTCCGACTAAAATTTGTTTACATTTTTGGCTTAATATCATATAAAAAGGCCTCAAAAATTAAGTTGATGTAAGTGACTCAAACTATAAGACTACTCGGGAATTGGTGCTTTTTTCTTGGAGATCTTCCATCGATACAAACTACGACAAAGACAAGAGGAAAAGAAAACTACATGTTACCTATGTAAATAGGTTTCTCCAATGGAGGTATTTGGTAAGTTGCTTTATTTAGACTCTGACCGTGGCTTGGTTGGATTTCCAAACTTCCCATGCCATTCACCTACCAAAATATCTACAACTATGTGCAAAGTGGATGTTTTTACTTTTTGCACCCTCGTGAGTGTACCGATGGACCACGAGAACCATAGGCTCAGTCGGACCCTCGTGAATTTACATTTTTTTTCCCTAGACTGGTGGTCCCTGGACTACATCCAAACTCCTTAAATTAGAGTGGATTTCAATGGACATGGTTTTCAACTCTACCTCACGGTGGGAGAAGATGCTAACCACGAGACCACTTGTGATTGGCAACACGTAGTTTTCTTTTCCTCTACAAGCGATTAAAACAACTCTATGTAAGCCTTATTTTCTCTCTAGAAAACGAATTGAGAATTGAGTAGAGAGGGAGAGAGATGTCGAGAGGTGGAGGAGTTGGGATTACAAATGCCGCAAACGTTGGAATTGCAGTACAAGCAGACTGGGAGAATCGTGAATTCAATTCCAATATCTCAATCAATGTTCGTCGTCTCTCATCAATTTTGGTACTTTTCTTTCTTTCTTTACTTTTACATTTTTCCATTTCCATTCTTTTGATGTATAGATCTAGGGAAAAAGAAAGTGGAAAGAGAAACATTGTAATGCTAAGATTAGGAATGTTGGATCAAATTTGAGTTTGTTAGCATCATTCTTTTTGTTATTTAGGGATTTTGGTGTTGGAGTTTTAAAATGGAATTCACTGTGAGGATTTTGTCAGGGAGGTGGACTGGTCTTATCTTAGGAAAATAGTTTCATTACAAGAAAATGTAGAGCTAATTGGCCACCTCAAGTTTGAATGTCTAATGCAGAATTACGTTGTTACAATAACCACGTCTATAGAGCTTATTTTAGCCTCCTCAAGTTTGAATCTCCAAGGCAGAATTACATTCCTCAAGCTAAGGAATGATTTTCATTTTCAGACAGTTCCAAAATTTGACACAAATTGAACAGGATTTTTATGCTAAGAATCATAGTATTGTAGTGAGCACGTAATGGATCAGGTTAACAAGATGGATGCACCAAATTGTTATTGATAATTTCTTGGTTCAACTTGAAATGTTTCGTTCTCTTACAAATGCCAACTAGTACTGCTTTAAGTGTCTCTTGTTGATAACAGTTTAGACCTGGTTTCAGTTCCTATTAGTATTGGAGTTTTTGTTTCATTAAACTTCCCGCCTTTCATAGTTCTGGTGCTGAATAACAACCTTAAAGCATTTTGGTCATAGGAACCAAATAGTTATTGATTAATTTCTTGGTTCAATTTGAAATGTTTCTTTCACTTACAAATGCTAACTAGTAGGGATTCGAGTGCCTATTATTCATATCAGTTTAGACTTGGTTTCACTGTTGATAACAGTTTAGACCTGGTTTCATTTCCTATTACTAGTATTTGAGCTTTTTTGTTTCTTTAAACTTCCTCACCTTTCGTAGTTCTAGTGCTGAGTAACAACCTTAAAAGCATTTTGGTCATAGGAAGTTGACCCCATATGAATAGCAGTAGTCTAACTGTAAGGAAGCTAGAAAGCAACAGAAAAAGACCGAAAAAAGAAATTCTGTAAATGAGTAATATTATGTAAAATATGTGTAAGTTTTTATATAATGGATGTCTCGCCTCATATGTAAAAACAGTGTAAGAACCCAACTGCTGAACTTGGTGAAGGTAGCAATGATGCCTTATTTTACTTTTAGCAGCTAGGATGTATAGAGATCATGATAATACTCAGATAAAGTCCCATGTATTGGCTCCTTACGCGTCGAGAGTGTACTTATCAGTTATCAGCTTGTCTAAACTTCATTCAATGCTATAACCAAGAAAATTGTGAAGAAGTGGACGATTTGAATGCAACACCACAAAAGAACAAACTCTTATTACAGAGATATAGACATTTAGTAATGCAACAGACAAATTCCCTTAGAAAAACACCATTCCTGAGTATTAAAATGTCATACTTCACTAAGAAGATTTTGTGCTACGAGGGATTTAGGGAGGTGGATTGGTCTAATATTAGGCTTAGAGTACTGATTAGACAACCTCTTGTAGTGGTTCTAAACTGTTCAAAGAATGGGTTCATCCCAAGATAACCATATTTATAGAGCTAATCAGCCACTTCAGGTTAGGCAGAAATAACATTCTCAAGGTAAGCAATGGTTTTAATTTTTAGACAGTTCCAAAATTTGTGAATATAAATGACATAAGGTGAACTGGATTTGTGTGCGAAGAATCACAGTATCATAATGAGCACATAATGGGCCAGGGTAACAAGATGGGTGCACCGAATTGTTATTGATAATTCTTGTTTCAACTTGAAATGTTTCTTTCACTTACAAATGCTAACTAGTAGCGATTCGAGTGTCTGTTGTTGGTAACAGTTTAGATCCAGTTTAAGCATTGGAGTTTTTTTTTTTTTGTTTCTAAAAAACTTCATCGCCTTTCATATGTTTTTATTTTTCTTTCACTTGTCATATTCATGGTTTTAGTGCTGAATAACAACCCTAAAGCATTTTGCTTAGAGGTGGAGGAGTTGGGATTACAAACGCAGTAAACGTTGGAATAGCAGTACAAGCAGACTGGAGAATCGTGAATTCATTTCCAATATCTCAATTAATGTGTCATCTCTTCGATTTCCTCATCAATTTTGGTATTTCCTTTGTTTCCTCTTTCCTCTTTGCTTTTTCATTTTTTCATTTCCGTTATCTGATATATCGATCTAGGGAAGAAGGTTTTGATACTAGTCCTGATTTATAGTCAAATTTGAGGGGACTCAGTTTGTTTGCATCACACTTTGTTATTTAGGGATTTTAGTGCTGGAGTATTACAATTCCACTACTTCACTGGGAAGATTTTGTTAGGAGGTGGATTGGTGTTATCTTTTTGGATCAGAGAACCTATTGTGGTGGAGCTAAACTGTCCAAAAATAGCTTCACACCAGAGAACCTCATTTATATAGCTAATCAGCCTCCTCAAGTTTGAATGTCCAAGGAAGAATTACATTCACAGTTCCAAAATTTGAGAATATGAATGACTAAGTTGAACAAGATTTGTGGGCAAATAATCATAGTACCGCAATGAGCACGTAATGTATCAGGGTGACAATATGGGTTCACCAGATCGTTGTTGATAATATCTTGTTTCTCTTTTTCTAACAAATGCCAACTAGTACCTCTCAAGTAGTCAAGTGTCTATTGTTGAGAACAGTTTTTACACCTAGTTTCATTTCCTATGTATTGGAGTTTTTTGGTTTCCTTAAAACTTTCTCGCTTTTCGTATGTACATTTCTTTCACTTGTCATATTCATGGTTCCAGTGCTGAATAACAACCCTAAAGCAGTTTGGCCAGAAGAAGTAGCTGTGTGTTAGTTTTTCATGAGTTTGGTCATGCACTCTAACATATGCTCACTAAGGAAGATGAGGGGCTGGTTTCTGGTATTCAGGGGATAGAATGGGATGCTGCTTCTCAGTTCATGGAGAATTGGTGTTACCAAAGGTGATGATAATTTTCAAATTATTGTACCTGTTCTGTTATTTCTGAGACTACAATTAATGATTTTTATTAGTCTGTTTCAGCGAAAAAAATATATATTATTGAAAAGAAAGGGTTATTGATTCAAAACAGAAATGAATTATTGTTAATGAACTTCCATAAAGCACATGTACAGGCTTTGTTAACATATGAACCGTTTCATTTATGCTATATAGGGATACGTTGATGAGCCTTGAAACACTATGAAACTGGAGTGATGCTCCCAGAAGAAGTTTACTTGAAACTTCTTGCAGCAAGGACTTTCCATGCAGGGACACAGAGCCATAGTTGGTACAAATACATGTCCATCTAAAATTTATAGCGATTTTGGAGTCCTTAAACTTGAGCCTCACGTGTTTCATGAAACAATCAGATTTGGAAGAGACATGTAATTCTTTTCATATATTTTAATGTTTTGCAGATGCCATTTGCAAGTACAGATTTGTAGCTTCATGGGAGTTACATTCCTGGTGGGTCAGAATCTATCTTTGATATTGATCGAAGAGTGGGCGAGAAAACTCAAGGATTATTGCACCACTACCAAAGGATGCTAGGTTTCTTTGTGGTTTTAGTCACATCTTTGCAGGTTTGGAATTTAACTTATTTGAGGTTATTGCCTTAGTAGCTAGATTTCCTTATCTCCATCCATGTGTTTTAAATTTTAATATTTATTTTTGGATGTAGCAGGTGGATATGCAGAAGGATACTACAGTTACATGGTAATTTTTTCTTCTTTTTGAGTAGATAACTAGATGTGCAGATCTTTTGTCTGAATTAAGAACTTGCTAGTTTTATTTGTATCTAAAACTGTAAGTTGATCTAAGTTTAGCCTATATTACTTGCTTAAACTTACTTGTCTTAATTAAAATTTGCAGAGGAACTCCTTGAAAAGCTTCGAACTGCTTCTTGGAATGCGGCAGTTCAAGGTAGCATGACTTATTTACACTTGTTATTTTTCCAATATTGCATGTTTTGAAGGGTTTTTTCTTCAGTTGCATTTTCATGTTTTGAAAGGTTTTTTCTTTTGTGGTTTCGCAAGTGTTAGGCTCACGATAGTGGTTGCAAAGGTTTTTTTCTTTTTGGTTACAAGAGTATTGATGGTGCCCGGTGGTAGTGGTGGTAGAAAGATCTAGTAAAAGTGAGATTTGAGTGAAATCAATTGTTGAAAGTAAAGAAACGAATCAACATCGGAGTGATCCGCCTATAAAATTTGATTTTAAGAGTAATGTTTTGTGTTTTGTTTTTTTGTCTACATTGAGTGATTATGTTGTCTACATTGAATATTATGCTTAAATTTGTATTTGTTATTAATGATCTTGTTCAATCAAATGCAATTTTTGTTCTAGATAGTGGTTGTCTTGTTTATGTAACTATAATTTTGTTATTGTTTGTGTGTTGATGTACAACATGTCCTAACTTTCTGTCTACACATCCAATTAGGATGTGTAA
>JAJJWW010003213.1:0-14918 GCA_023531295.1 Papaver armeniacum
AAGTATTTCTCGTGTCAATCAGGCTCATAGATTTCTTTCTGTTTGACTTGAGAAAAAGAGATATAACTCTTTGATATCTTTCTTGATAGAGCTCGCTTTATAAGCTGGTGCTCTCGGAATAATATTGGAGTTAGTCCATATAGATTGCCGAACGAATTATTGGGTGTGGTTGTTATACCCCCGCTTTTTCAATTGATATCAGAGCAGGCAAACACGTTAAGACCTCATAAGTCTATGTTTGTAGCAATCTGATTCTATGGACAGAAATGATGTCCCTGACAAATGCATTACCAGGAATAAAAGTTCTGTTTCCATGAAATCTATCAAAGGGAAAGACTTGTCTGACTCAAATATAAATGAACATAATGTTCCCACAAAACAGATAAATATTGATAAGTGTTACCCTGATTATCTTACTGACGAGTCTGACTCGGAAGTAGAAAGGGAAACAGCCCGAGAGAGTGCAGTGATTCTAAGCCTTGTTAGAATCCAGGCAGTCGAAATCAATAGGCTGAAACACAAGGTCAATATGATTATTGGTATGGTAAATGATCGTGATTCCCAATTAAGGATTCTTCGTGAGGAAAACGCCGTAGTTTGTTCATCTCGAACCTTGCTCGAGGCTAAACTCAAGGAGGATTCCTTGGAAATGAAACATCTATTGTGTAAATTCTCTATTAAATGCAAAGGATTATCTTTGGAGTCCATTATACCTATTGCTTCTGACGAAACTGAGATATTAGAAAATGTGACTACTTGTAATCATGTTTCTCTAATGAAACCAGTTTCAGAAGATAAATTGCAAACCCTTCCTATTGATAAAGATGTGCTTGTAACTTCCTCTAATCAAGGAATCACCACATCTCACGGAAGGAAGAGATCTCCTTACATTGGTGTTAAACCTATTCACTCTGATCACTCGGGTGATCAGAAAGTGTATCTCTTTTGTAATTCAAAAGGACATGTTCGACGGAAGTGCAAATTAAGGTTGGATGAAAACTATATTGGTCGACTTCAACACACCTTGGATTTAATACTCAAAGGTGTAACTAACATTCGTATGTCTAAACCAATAAGTTTTAGCACTCACTCAGTGAATCCTTCCAGGAAAGTCAGTTCAATCTGCTCTTCTAACGTTTGAACTTGTAATAGTAACATTAACACGAATCGGTCAAGGAGATTTCAAAAAGAACCTCCTCAGACTAAGAAGGGAGATGTTGTTCAAGGTGTGAAAAAGGTACAAGAATGTGTAAACAACAATGGAGATGTGAAGGACAACCTAAATCCAATGATCGAAGGATACAAAGATCTTATCAACATGCTGTCAAATTCCTCCAGACAAACCACTTCAGGTAAGGATTCAAGCTTGGTTTCATACTTTGACGATAATAAGTTTTATGATACCTTTTCACATCAAAAAGGGTTTCCTCACAAAATTAGAAGAAAAAAGAGGTTTAACCAAGAATGTTGTTCAATTGATGAGCATAATGCTCATACTTGTGTTAATTAATCACAAGGATTGAAACCTTACTCATGAAAAATCCTACTGAGTAATAAGATGGACTAACAATCAAAGTAGTTTAATTGGGGGCCGTAAAAACTAATTAGGGGCCTCCCACTAGAGGACAAAAAAGGTCATTAAAACCTAATTTGAGTCACCCCTTAACCAAAATATTTTTAAATGGCTAAACTGCCCCTGAATGATTAGTGTTAAAACTTAATTAAGTTTAAGTTAAGATTATGTTAGATTAAAATCAGATTTTGATTTTTTTTTTTTTTTGTGTTTTTGTGAGTTGAGAAGAAGAAGAGGAGGTTTTAGAGAAAAACTTAGGATTTTTAGAAATGAGTAATTCAAATAGGGGAAATGATGTTGGGGAAGGTTCAAGCAACAAAGGTGATTGTGTTGATGGTAAGATTATCTTAAATTCTCCCAAGGATTGGATATATGTCACAACACAGAGAAAGAGTCGTCAATGTCGAGGGATGTATACCCCAACGACTCTATAAAGTCGTCAATGTATTGACACCAAAAATGACGACTCAAACCTGTAACTTTTCCAGGTTATGAAAAATCTTCAGGGTAATATGATATACTCTGATGACTCTTGGCTTGGGTCAGAAAGAGTCGTTATTTTGTGTGTTTATACCAAGATGACTCTGAAAATTTTTGGGACAGAGAGACTGTTTGTTTTTCACCTGGGGTTGTTGACGTTTAAAAAAGGGTCGTTCATAGAGGATCGTCATAGGTTTCTATATTATGTTAACGACTCTAATCTAGGGTAAAAAATATGAAAACTAGAAATATGGTCGTTATCTTGATCACCATATATCCTAACGATTTTTTATGGTCTCTACATGCATATGAAAAATCGTTAGGGTTTAGGCTTGTCGAATCGACGACCCTTTTACTGTAACTGAAATTTTTCGGGTGATGACTTTTTTTCTTTCTTTCTTGGAGTCCTTAATAGAGGAGAAGAGAAGAGTCGAGAGGGTGAGATGGGAGGGAGTGATTTTTTTGTTTAGAACTAGAAATGAATTGGGGCTTAGGATCAAGGGTTAATAGGTTTTTAATATTTATTTTTAGTGAAGGGTAAAATAGTATTTTCATAAAATTTTAATACACCCCTGAAAAATTTGGGGTGCAAATAAAACGGGTGAGGCCCCTAATTGGTTTTCAGGGCCCCTAATTAAACGACGATAATCAGGTATACTTGATGGAAAAAATGTCCTCTATTTGGTTGAGCTACTCTCTTATTGTTTGTTAGCTAGACTTGCCCACAAACATTGCTGCATAAGTATTTTAATTTTCTTCAAAAATACCAGTTTTGTTTTGAAAGTTTTAGTTGTTACATTTTTGGGTTGTGTGTGCTACTCTTGTGCTCTAAATTTTCCTCTTGTGAGAATATAAAATTTATTGAGCTAAGATTTGTGAAAGAAAATTTTCACTTAGCAAAATTTTGTTGTGTAACCATTATTCTTGGTGGATGGTCTTTACAACATTTCTAAAGTTTCCTTTTGTGGGTTAAGTTTGTGTTCGCACGGGTACCCGGTTGATACATGTCACGAACCAACTCTAAAAAACCCTAAAAATATATTCCCTGGGAATCTGTTTATATACCTATCCTATTGAGTTGATTTATCTCACTCTAGGTTATTTTTCTTGTATCAAGAAAGTCGTCTCCTTCTCGCACTTGTGATTTTACGAAAGGGTTTCTTGATAAAGGTATGGGTTACGGTTCCAAAGGGAAGAAGAAAAGAACACAAGTGGAAGATGACTTTGTCGAATCTCAAAACTCTGATGTCTCATGTTATTATGCATATACCCATCAATATGTAGAGCATGAAGATATGGTTTCTGCAGAAGTTGTTCATGATTTTCTTAAATACTTTGAGGAAGCAAAACTGCAGCTCGTTGATACTATGAAAGGTCTCGTTGTGTTACAAACTGAGTTAAAAAAGTTTAATTCTGACCTTGTTCTCATGAAGACACATGTTAAAGATCTTCTCAATGAGTATATCTTCTCCGAAGAAGCAGTAGATGCTGTCAATCACAAGCTCAAAGGCTTTAAAACCCGTGAGAGTTCCGAAAGTGTCCTTTAATTTGAGCACGGTTTTGTTTTGGTTTTAGAAGTTGATTTTATTTTGTCTAGGAAACTTCTTATGAGAATTTATTCTTATGTTTAAGAAGGATAACTAGGGTTTGGAATAACAAATATTGTGATTACACATAGCTATTGCCAACGATTTTCATCTTGCAATTTTTTTAGATTTATTTATTTAAATTCTAAGTTATTTGGAAGATGATTTTGCAGTATTAATCTTTATTGGTTTTATATATTGCAAAAATATTTAATGGGATATGTTTGTGTTTACGTCTGTGAACTATGATTATCTCATATATGCTCAAAAGTTAAGTTTATTGTGTCATTATGTAAATATTGATAAAAGATAGAATGAACTTTTGAAAATTTCGCAAATCCACTTCTATGTGAAAGTATTGTATGGCTCCATAAGTTTTCTTATGAGAGCATTTCCGACTAAATTAATCTATAAGGTCTTATTGTGATTAATTTATTCGAGTTTTTTGGATACAAATTCATGAAATTTGTGAATGTCCAAAGAAATCCTTCTTTTTTCGTAAAAGTAAGGTCGCTCTTGTTGTTCTTTCGGGAATGACATATTATGGGGGAGAGTTCTTAATTGAACTTGTGCTTAATTGCTAAATCTTTGTGGGGAGTGGGGCTGTGGAATATTGTAGGAGTTATCTTGTATCTTTATAAACTCCTTGATGAATACACTAAGTTTCGACTATGTGAAATCATCGAAACAAAGTTGATATGTTCTCTTTTAGTCATGAATTATCTCTTTGAGAATTTCATTATGATCCCGCAGTTTTTGTACCTTTGCCAATTTATATTGATAAAAAGGGGGAGAATTATTTGGTAGTTCACACTACACACATATGGTTTACGGATCATTATGTAAGGGGGAGTGGTTTTCATTATGAGATAGAAGTATTGACTAAGGGGGAGTGATACATATTACCGTAGTATTATTGTCAAATTCGTGATGCAATTGGACTTTGATGTCGTGTAATAATACTATGACACTGTATGACAATGATTGAGAACAGATATTTTCCACATGTTTTCCTTATTGTTATGGCTACGGATCTTCAACAACAATGATGCTGATTTAAACGCGTTCATAATCGCTGGAGTACTTGGAGTAGCGAAGAGTTCAAGGAATGTTGAAGAGCCAAGGAAATCAAGCATGATGGATGAGAAGCTACAAAGTTTATTTATTTTGTAATTCATATGTATTGATAGTTTTGTCACTAAAATTGACAAAGGGGGAGATTGCTAGAGCACTTCTTGGTCTAACTCGCAAGGGTTGCTATCTCAAGCTTGTTTGTCAAGTTTAGTTGATTAAAACTATAGTCTTGATTTCTAGTCTACTTATAGCTATGCCTCGGATTAGGATAAAATGTGTAGTTGAGCTTTAGACTTCACGACGTTCACTAATTGAAGACAAAGATCTACTGAGGAAAGCTTGGAGGAACTTCATCAACAAAAGGTATGTGGAGACTAAACTTTTCTATCACTTAGAAGTCTATACTATTCTATCTCCAAATGAGACTAAGTCGTATAGCTATATAGACTTTTATATTATACACATTTGATATTTAGAGTTGAGTTTATCTCGCTTATCAATTTCTCGAAATATGTGTTGGAAGCTTTTTGCTTTAGCTACGTTCATCGTATTCTTGACGAGTTTAGTTTGAAACGATTTATTTGTTGGAAACTAAATATTTAGTCAAAAGATGATCATGTGGAAATTTCCTTGAAACATCTTACATTATTTGTGTGAGACAATCATTTGATGTCGACTTGGAAAGTTTCGTATTGATTATTTAATCACTTGAAAATTACTTGAAGCTAATAGTTTGTGTGAGACAGCTATTGTAATCTTCTAAGGATGTTTCAATGATTGAAATGGGAGTTTAGAACAAATACCTATGTCTAGATACAACACAGTATGCGTACATAGTATGCAAACTGTTTTTGTATGATTCAGATCCAGAACCTTGTTTACGTACCTAGTATGCGAACTGTTTTACCTGTAAAGGTCCGAGAACTTTGTTTGCATACCTACTATGTGAACGGATTCACCTGAGTTAGGTTTGGGACTGTTGTTTGCGTACCTGGTATGCGAACAGCTGGACATGCCAAGATCCGGAGCCGCTGTTTGCGTACCTGGGTTGCAAACACAGTGGTTAAGTTCTAAAATTGGTTAAGTATGATTCTCATACTCATGAACTAAAACATTTATGAATTAAGGAATGCAACCTTTGCAAACCGTGGCTTAATGTTCATGAATTGATTCTTGAATAAGTACTTTGTACGATTACGAATCAATCCGATTTTGTTTCAATTTGTTCATATATATTTCTATGAGATAGTGAACAATTGAACAACTCTATGAGAAACACATTTAGATTCATTTGATTATCTTTCATGATTGATTGATCATCATATTTAATCTAGAGGTGTTAGATGAATGTGGTTAAGACAAAAGTGTTCATATGGCTAACTTCGGTTAACTGTTATTGAGCCAACTCAATATACACGTTTAGGTACGGTTTCATTTGTGTGTAACAAGCTAAGACCATCTAACGGTGGAGAAATATTGTTTTGGTTTTAAACAAACTTAGCTTGAGTCTTAAATCAGGTTTTCATCTAACGGTGAATATTGAATGCTTTGTTACTAAGCTATCTTAGCTTTGATTATTGTAGATGGTGGATTTTCAACAAAGGTAAAAATCGTAAAATCATGATACTGCATGTTTCTGACACGGCTTCAGGCACGTGATGATTCATATTTTACGATCCATGATGAATATGTTTCTCGAAAATCCTCTACTAGCTGAGCGTTCGATACCTCGCATTTCATCATGACCTCTATGTAGAATAACATAATTTGGCGGTTCTCCGTATGATTGAGGACTTAATGCCTTCAGGACGTCGGTGACACTTGTTGTTCCCTGACTACATAGAGAGACCCACCTCTACATAGAAGAACGATTGGGCGGTTCTCCGTAAGATTGAGAGCATTAATGCCTTCAGGACGTCGGTGATACTCACTGTTCCCTGACTACGTAGAGAGACCGTGTATAGATCCAGGCGGTTCTCCGTAAGATTGGGAGCAATAACGCCTTCAGGATTTCGGAAACACTCGCCGTTTCCTGACTATGCACCTTTCAGAATGGGTGTGACGCTTTAACTGGCTAATATCCCTTCTATAATAGATTAATTCTACCGTGACATTCACCGCTGAATTCCTAGAAAATAATCTATTTTATCTCATTACTCCGATTTCATGATCGAATCCACGGATGATCTCATGGAATGGTAATGGATAATATTATTACTCTGATTTCATGATCGAATCCACGGTTGATCTCATGGAATGGTAATAACTACTTTCATTACTCCGAATCTATGGTCGAATCCACGATCCCATGGAATGGTAATACTCGTTTATTATTCTGAATTCATGGTCGAATCCACAGCTGATCCTATGGATTAATAATAAATAACTATTCACTTTTATTGCTCAGTTTTGTGAATCATTCTCCACTGAATTTCATAAATTAGTAATAAATACTCAACAATCGGGCATCTGGACTATTACTGAGTAAGCCCCATAAAATTGTGCAAGTGTACTCAACAATGATGCACGAACGAGCACCCAAATGCACGAACGAGCATTCAAAATATGGACAAATGAGGAATCCTACACTGAATGGGAGAGAGAAAATATTATTAAAATAATAAAGTGGCACGTGTGGGACCGGGCCGGCCGGTCATGCAACCATGGCCGGTCCCCCACGCCCTTTTTCCTTTATTTTAGTTATTCTATTATTTTCATGAACTCATGAAAACTCCATCATTCTAGCAACTTTCCTTGTTTGAGCAAAACTCATGGTTCCTCCATATTTTCACGGTTTCATGAAAAAAAAATATAAAATAGGGAAAGGTGTTGTGGGACTGAGCAACCTAGCCACCGACCATGCCCTAGCCGTGGCCGGTCCCACACCTTACAATCCCTAGTCTTTCATAATTATTATTTCCCTCATCTCATGAAACTCCTCCGTTTGAGCAAAATATCATGATTTCTTCATATTTTCTCAAATATTGCTCAAACCATGAAAAAGCCAAAAACCCAAATGGTCACATGACCGACTAGGCTACTCACGTAAAATATTAAAATATCAATATTTTAATATTTTCCAAATTTTGATCAAACGAGCAAAAGTTCTACTTGCTCATTCGAGCAAAATCGAGGATTTCAGTCAAAGACCGAACTCTTCTGAAAATTTAAGATATTGCTCAAACGCACATCAGAAAATACCGAAGCTCTCAGGACTGAGACATGGACATGCTCCCTTGACCGACCAAGGGCGGCTCTAAGGCTTGCAATGATCCGGTCCCACACGTTTTCACAATTTTGACCTAATTTGCGCAATTGCTCATATTGGGTCCAGACTCTTTCCAACCAACTTGGAATTTGCTCAAACGACCATCAGCTGGTCCCACGACCACTAAGGGCCGGTTTTATACCCTCTTGGTCGGTCCCTCACTTCTCCATAAATTAGGTTTTATTACCTAATGCTCAGACGAGCACTATTTTAAATAAATGATGAAACCGACATTTAATCCTCATTTTTTCACCAACCAGTCAACTAAGGACTCTGGTGCACGCTCACTCGAGCACTCGGGCACCACATGGTCGTCCATTATTCCATGTGGTCGGTCCCTCCCTCACTCATGACCTATTTTAAGCTATTCATCAATTAACAAACAATTGATCAAAAATTAGGGTTTCGAACAAACGCTCAACAAATCATCATTCTGAGCAAGTTCAAACACTAAATAAATTTATGTTGATCCAGCAAACAACACGCGGATTAATTATATAATATTTGGTAACATACCAATATTTTAATTAATATTTTATTGGGTCACGTCACCAATAAATAATTCGTCGAATTGAGCAATACTTGCTCAATTACTCGAATATTGATTCAACTATCAATATTCAGTAATTTATTCGTCGAATTGAGCAATACTTGCTCAATTTCTCGAATATTGATCCAACTATCAATATTCAGTAATTCTTCGAATTGAGCAATACTTGCTTAATTGCCCAACTATCAATACTCAGTAATTCGTTGAATTGAGCAATACTTGCTCAATTGCTCGAATATTGATCCAACTATCAATATCCAGCAATTCGTCGAGCAAATACTTGCTCAGTTGCTCGAATTTACAATATTCGATCAATGTCTAACATGTTCTATTGAGCATTCGATCACTCATGCTCGATTCAACAAAACTTAGATTCACTATCTAAGTAGTCAACAACTGACTAACAAAATACACGTCTATCATGGAGACTCCACGATTTGTGAGACTTCAATCATGTCACATGGGGGGATATCAATTAGGGTTTTGGTGTGGCGGCCTACGGCACGTGGATTCATCCACGATGAGAAATGTGAGTAAGTCGTGCAACGTTTGAAGGAGTTATAGTGGGTGGACGATCAACCAAGTCTCCATACGACACAAAATTTGTTTTACCACGATCTCCCACTTTCCCACTCTTCCACTCATGAAACCGTCACAATTACTAGGATCAATGTGTTCGCCATTCTGACAATATAAATAAGTCTCTGGATCCATGATTAAACAACAACAATTTTTCGAGTAATCACTCTCAGAAATTCCATCAATCGCCCAGAACTTATTCGAACTCAACAGTTCATCAATTTGCAGAAACCTTCAACACATCCACAATCCTTGATCATCATTGATCCCACACAATTCTCAGCTTCCCTCCTATAGATCAACCCATATCTGTCTTTGTGACCGAATTGACTCTGGAACGGACAATGACTTGGTTTAGGCCGGAGTCTTATAGATTGATCTCTCGAATCTAAGCACTCCCTTTGCAGTGCATCTGTGTGAGGTTCAACAGTTTGCTCGGTTGAGGAGTATCGTCCGCACGCCCGACTCTTCACTTCCCTAAAAACCAGCAAATCGTTTTTCCCCATCCACAGATTGGCGACCACAGTGGGAGATTAATCTCTCGGTTGCAATCTCTCATTTTCATAAAATGGTTGATCTTAGGCCAGGTTCATTTACCAATCCTAACCCAAACAATGCAAGCACTTGCAATAACGGTGGTATTCCAGAAACCGTTCCTACTTCCAACGATGGTGGTGATACTACTCCTCCACAAACCCATATCGGAAGTAATCCTCTCTTTGGTCGGTCTCCCGAAGAAATCAGAGAAAATCCACCTACTATTGCTGATCTCATGAAGGTCCAGGAAGTTCTCGCCAAAAATCAGACTGACATGGCTGCTACTCAGACGAAATTATGCAATTACCTCAAAACTCTCACTGACAAGATGTCAGACAAAACTCAGGAGAAAGGAAAAGACAAGGAAACATCTCCAACTATTGATCCTGAAGTTATTCCAGTCCACGACGATGATGAAGTTCGCAAAGCTGCAAAACCTGCTGGTTTTATCACTCATGAAGACCTGGAACGTTTCATGGAGAATTGGGGGAAGGGCCATACACCGTCCGTGCACCGTCACCAAACTCCATATCCCACTGATATGCAAAGAATCCCTCTCCCAAAGGGCTACACTTCTCCAACGTTCACACTCTACAATGGAACAAGGAATGCTCGAGAACACGTTTCTCGATTCTTGGAAGCATTAGGAGAGCATGAACATAACCATGTTGTCCGTTTGAAGGAGTTTTCAAAATCCCTGACGGGTCGAGCATATACTTGGTACAACAACATCGCACCAGGAAGTATAGCTAATTGGGGAGAGATGATTAATGCTTTCTACAGGAAATACTTTTTTGTTTCTGAGCAGATTACCCTTTCTGACTTAGGAAGAATGGCTCAGAAGAATGCTGAAAATCCGAATGACTATGTAAAGAGGTTCATGATTCAAGCTTTGGATTGTCATGATCCTAATGTTACTGAGCAACAAATGGTGGACTTGTGCATCAACGGGATGATTCAAGTCTATAGAGCCTTGTTGGAAAACCTCTGGTTTCAAACCTTTTCAGAACTTCATGAAGCGGCCAAGCGATCAGCAATTACTGCTCCAGCTTTGCTAGAAAGAACCAAAACCGTCAAATTCGAGGAGCCGAGCGCTCGAAACAACACCACCAGGCGTTTAATCAACAAGCAGTACAATGTTAAAGCTTCCATGAATGTTGCTGAAGGGAGCAAGAGAAAAGCTGAGGCACAACAATATAAGAATGTTCCTCTGACGTCTCACCCTCCAAAAGCGCCAAGGAAGGACAACCAGGCTAGAAACGCACAACCACCAGATCAGCATCAACAGAACGACCAGGAAGCGCCTGACTTCCCTTTTCCCATTGAAGAAGTGATCGAGCTATTGGAAGTCTGTATTCAAGATGGTGCGATCAAATTACCTCCTGTCAAAAAGGAACCAACTGAGGAACAAATGGAAAATCCACGCTACTGCCGCTTCCATAGGTATGTGTCAGTCATCCAACAAGTGATTGCAGAACCTTAAAGCGCATATTCAAAGAAAAAGATGATTCATGGGAACTGGGGACTGAAGGAGTGCACAGAAATCCTCTCCCAATCAGAACATTTACACTCTCTGAGCAGCCGGTCAAAGAAGCAGTTCAATCCTTAATTAAGTATGTCTGTGAGTTACTGTACTTGTTAAAAGCTCAAAGAAATGATATGTTTGCTGCATTGAACCACATTGTGTCCGGAAAACGATTAGAAATTCAGGAGATACTCCCAGAACCTCAAGCAACTGACAAGCACTAGTACAGACAGACGCTTTTGCCATGCCAAATTGGCGTGTCCATGGGGGTTTTGACACGCCAATTTGGTTTGGACTTGGCGTGACTTCTGCTTGCATGGTTTTAGGTAGCTTATAGCCACGCTTGCCTTGCGTGTCTATTTCATGCAGAAATAGACACGCGAGCTATATAGGCGTTGCTATATAGTGTCCCAAAACTTAAGTACTGGTACTCTATAGTCACACAATTTATTGTTTTGGCGTGGCTCTTTGATTCCCTATAGACACGCTAAGTGCTTCTGGCGTGGCTATTTGATTCACTATAGACACACAAATTGCTTTTTGGCGTGGCTATTTGGTTCACTTTAGACACGCCAATTGTGTTTTGGCGTGACTATTTGATTCACTAGAGACACCCAAATTGCGTTTTGGCGTGGCTATTTGGTTCACTTTAGACACGCAAATTGCTTTTAGGCGTGGCTATTTGGTTCACTTTAGACACGCAAATTGCTTTTTGGTGTAGCCATTGGTTATCCGATAGACATGCCATATAGGTTTAACGTGGTTATATGTTATGTTTTAGCTACGCCAATTTCACTTGCCTTCATCCACGTGGTGTATTAGGAACCGTTGAATACCATCCACATGTAACGTTGTGAGCCGTTCATTGGATATCCTATAGACACGCCCCATAGAGTGTGGCTATATGTGATATTTAGCCACGCCCATTTCTAATTACCTTGTTCCACGTGGACGTATTAGGAATCGTTGGATCTCATTTAAGATGATGCAATATTGACCGTTAAATTATATGCATCCTTCACCGTCCACATGTAATGTTGTGAGTCGTTCATTGGATATCCTTTAGACACGCCCCATAGAGCGTGGCTAATGTGATATTTAGCCACGCCAATTTCCAGTTACCTTGATCCACGTGGCCGTATTAGGAATCGTTGGATCTCATTTAAGATGATGCAATATTGACCTTTAAATTATATGCATCCTTCACCGTCCACATGTAACGTTTTGAGCCGTTCATTGAAGAACCTATAGACATGCCATCTAGCGTGGCTATATATGATATTTTGCCACGCCAATTTACAATTACCTTCATCCACGTGGATGTATTAGGAACCATTGGATCTCGTTTAAGATGATGCAATATTGACCGTTCAGATGTAACGTTGACTGTCCACATGTAACGTTGGGAGCCGTTCATCGGAGAACCTATAGACACGCTATATAGCGTGGCTTTATGTGATATTTAGCCACACCAATTTATATCTGTTTAATGTGTCTTTATGTTATGTTTAGCCACGCCAATTAATCTCGACGCGTGTGTATTACGCGTGTGACGCCTCTAAGACGTTCAAATATGACGCATCTAAACCATCCACCTGGCACTATCCAAATTCTCTTATACTTTATATAAATTGTGGTTAAATCTGAAATTCATATATGCCAAAAATTCAAATTATTTTTAATAACATAGTAAAAAATGTTGAGATTTGGTCTAACAGTTTGCAAAAGAAAATATTAAAGAGCATTTATCCAAAAATTATCAATTTTTCTTCAACTTTTTTGATGGTGGTGTCTCTTCAAGCAATTGATCAGGCTGTGACATTCTCGACGCGGCAAACCTTGTCATCCTCTGTTTCCCATCTGGAAGTTGGTATGCCTGATCTACACTTTGTACATATAACTTTCTCTGCGCCTTTTTAATCTTCTTTGGAAGCTTTTCAGAGGCTGCATGACTCCCCAAATGTGGATTGACTGCTAGATGCTCCTCATTCGGTTTATCTTCTCGCAAGGTCGCTTGTTGTTCTTAGGTCCTTTGTCAATTTCTTCTCGAATCTAAAGCCGGTTGGTTGCTTATGAGGTTTTCCATGCTGTGAAGTTTCCTGCAGCAAGAGATTAAATGTATTATATATATATATATATATATATATATATATATATATATTCTAAATCCAAATTAAATTGTCATCATGTGAATTCTCAACAAGAGACAGACAAAAGTCATTTTTCCAAGAATGTAATAAAGCCAACTTCACTGAAGGCCGCGGCATTTTTCACAGCTGACGCCCATAATAAAATCCGTAACCAAATATCAATTTTCTAATTTACACTGGTATTCATGTTCCATTTAATATATTTCTATCTCGTACTTATTCTTTAATCAAACTGAATACACGATTTATGTAAAACAATTTATATACTTGATTAACAAAGCAAAAGAGCTAAGAAACTAACCTTGTCATCAGAGATGGAACAATTATCTTTCGGCCATGCCACAAAACCATCTTTAACTTCCCCTATTAACTTAAACTCACCACTTGGTTCGGTTAACACGAACGATGGAACTATAACCTCCTGAATATTGACAACATAACAGTTTTTAGGAAGATCTTGTCCATGTATTTTCTGGTTAGGCAGCGTAGGTAAAATACTGCCTCTAGCAACGACGTTTCCCCTAGATCCATTCCAAAAGTCGTATTTTGCTTTCTACGGAGATACGGCATATGAACATCATATAAAAAGAAGATGCTAGAATTAGCAATATAGATTTACGAAGAAAAAAAAATCAACAAAAACATACTCCATTAGATGTCTTAGCCAGAGGTTCTGTCGTAGATGTGCACGACTTCTCTACAGATATTAAAGGATTTGGTTGGGAATTACTGGTAGAGTTCTGCATAAGATTAGGAGATTGCTTCTTAGATCCATCAGAAGGGTTGCTACGTGAAGGAGACTTCCGCAGAGAAGTAGTTGGTTGTGAATTACTGGTAGGGTTCTGCATAAGATTAAAAGAGTTATTAGTTACTTTTGAAAGTTACACATATTTGTATTTTTCTAGGTTCTCTAATTTACACTTGCATCGGTGATTCATATAATTGATAGACTGGTTTATGTATATTCGACTTACAAATCAAACAAGCCAAGCAACTAACCTTCTTAGCAGGCTCAGTAAGCTTAACACCGTACTTTGTCCAAGGAATCGCTTTTCCAAGAGTTTGTCCTAATGTTTCCATACCATCAAATCGTACGGGTAGACAGAAATTCGGTTTTATTACTTCATCAATCAGGATTTTGTGGCAATCAACCTCCACCCCATCCTTTCCATGTAATTGTTGTTTTCCTGCTAACATAAAAGCTCTACCTCTAGCAACGACATTCGCCTTAGACAGCTCATCAAAAAGGTAGCACCTTCTACCCTGCTGAAATATATGGCATATGAACATCTTCAAGCGAAAACTTCAAAGCAAATTTGAGATTTAAAATGCATGTAAAAATAAAACAGAATCTAGGATGAACTTCTGCAGCTTGTCGTGATCTCAAATTTGCTTTAGATTATATGTATATTTTGATGTCACATCCAAAGTATGTTTCCCCGAATTTTGTTGAGTTACCTGCAGCAGTGGAGTAATATTTCATATTCGGGTAATAAATATACCAAATTCTACCGTGAATGCGAAGACACTGATGAATTGAATAGGTAGCAAATATACAAGGTTCTCCAAAATAAACCCTAGCGTTCGTCATTCATA
>JAJJWW010003214.1:0-36930 GCA_023531295.1 Papaver armeniacum
ATTTCTAGCACCATAGGCAACATCGTCTGTCTTACACTCTTGATAAAAATCATCAAGCATATTATCAAAAGTTGCATTGTATGCTAGTTTTCTGGAGTCTATGCTAGGGAAGCCATATAATAAATACCCGAATCCACCACGATTGAAGCATTGAACATCATTATCAACACAAGTTCGATACTTATGATAAGGATATAATGTATACTAGATAATAACCCGTGCTCCGCACCGGGTAGTTATTTATTTCTTTGTACTTCGCTGGTGTTGTTTCTTAACTTCGTGGAATTTAAGAAATAATTCCATAACTCAAGTGTGATTCAAAATTTAATACATAAAGATAATGTATTTGTTTTTACTTTTTAAATAGCAAGTCACCCTTATGTTGGCATGTTAGCCTCCTAATGTTTGTCCGGTCCATTTTCTTTACAATGGTTGTGTAGTATGTACAATGCCAACATATTCAATTTTGTTTGTTATGCTACAATTCACAATCCATATCGATGATAAACATCATGTATAAACATGTGAAACCAAGAACAGAAGCCCTAACCTCCTTGAACATCTTTATTATAACTTACATTTAAGGAGCATTAGGCGTGAGTTGGGGTATCGTGCTTTGTCCTCATGTTTGGTTCCATAAGCTTTTGAAAATCGACTACCCATTGTGGAATACTTAATTTAAATCATGGTTAATCCATGCCCTCGTACACAACAATTTGTGTATATATAATCGTGGGAAACGGAACCTTGTTAAATTGACCTTGTCACCTTTTCAACTAAAAGCTCGAAACCGGAAAAATTGAAATTGGATTGAGCAATGAGAAAATCTCTCGCCATTTACACATAATTGTAGGTGCACAAGCTTTTGTACATAATATTTGATGTTCTCCAGATGTGGGGATCTGGCTAGCTTGTAAAATGTTGTGCAAGCTGTTCCACCCAAAAAAAACTGACTAAGAAAACATATTAGTTATGATTCACCAAAAAGCTGAGAACAAAGTAAATGTAGATTTCATGGTAAGAGTTTATAACTTCTTAGAATTTAAGAAATAAATATCTAAGATAGCTTATTTAGATATGATTGCTTAACAGCAATGGCCTATGCTTCAAAAAAAAAAAAAAAAAAAAAAATTATATGTTTCAGTTAATAATCTTTCCAATATGAGATACCATGTAACTATGGAATACCTAGCGTAAAACACTTGGTTGTGTTGTCGTTCCTCCTTCTTTATTCAACCCCTGAAAACAAAACAAAAACGTCTGGGAAGTTAAGTCGCTAACAACTATCTTTTTAATAAACATTCGATGGTTTTCTTGTTATTGATCTTGATTTGAGTGATTTAAGATCTACCATCTTCGCGATCGTCCATCACACTTACATTAATTTTAGAATAGAGAGTTTTATCAAATAATTACAAATTATAAAAGTTACCCGCCTAAAAACATAATTAAAAATAAAATCAAGAGTTCCAACATAATACATCGGTGCATTAAAGCGCAAAATTAGAATAGAATCGATTGACAAATTCATGCATAAATAATGTTCGAATCTATATTCACTACGTTATTTCGCAAACAACGAAAATTCATTAAACAACAACAATGAAACAAAGTACGAAAAAGTAATACCGAATGCGAGAATCCAAAATCAAACTTTATTACCTTAGTTTTGGCCAACTCTTTTGATTCAAGCCGCATAATGTAAAATATTAAATATTTCATGAAAATATTTTTACCTGTAACAGTATGAACCCCTTTCTTTTCATAGATGCTTATAGATATTCAGTTTAGAATGGAATATTACCACTTTCATACACCATCTATATTCAAACTTTCACAACTCAAACCAATATAGAGGAAAGACCATGCCTCATTTAATGGTTCAAGTTAGACCCTAAACTTCAAAGGAACCTGACAGACGCTGAAATTCAAATCCCTTGCATCACTTTTCACTCTTATAAACCACCTCAACAGTCAGTCCATGGTTCTCTTATAGGCTACATTGTCTTTAAGTTGATGGTCCTAATCGTCTTCAATGAAGTAACTAATCAAACCCCATATTCAATAATCAAAATAAAATCACAAAAATCTTAATTTTCATTTGTGTTTTAGTTGTTCACTACACAACACTAACAAAGCTACAGTATTCAACTCAAAACCCTATTTTCACACAACAGTTTAGTGAAGTGAAAAATGTAAATTCATTTCATGAAAATCATTATAAAAAAAAAAAAAAAAAGAAAAAAAGAACTGGAACTAAAAAAGAAAAAGTATTCAAAGAAAATAAGAATAGTTACCTGAATCTTAGCCTCAGAGTTATCGATTGTATCACAAAACAACGGAATTTAGGATGAAACTCTGCTTAGCATTTTAACAAACAGTTAATGTGTGTTCGGTTTTCTCTTTGAAAATAACAAACAATTGAACATGTTGCTTAGAGAGATCAACTTGAAATCAAAAGTGTTAGAGATCTTATATCTCTATTAGACATAGTACTACCTGAGACATATCAAATGTCATGCTAAGAACAATGCATCCGATTCACTGATAGATTCAATCCAATTGGAAAATTGTGAAAAACGCACAACAACATTAGTACAATGATGAAAAATCACAAACTAAAGTTGTAGAAACCAACCCAACCTGCGTATGAAATGAAAATTCCACTTTCATATATGGAAAATCTAAAATTCCATTTTTATTTCAGAATCCATAAATATGTGGATTCTGAAATTGAAATCGAATTCACACGGTGGTTAGGAATGTGATGTTGTTTATTTTTAAGTAAAGATAAAGAAATAAAAGGAATACGAAAAATTACCTTCTTCATCAACAATGATTTCTTCATTAAAGAAAACTGATTTTTCACCATTCTCATCTCTTCATATCCTCACTATCTTCTTTGGTTGGGTTCTCTGGTTTTTCACAGAAGTCTGGTTTTTCACAGAAGTGTGGTACGTGGGTATAGTTATGTCGAAGAAGTGGGGGTAGTTGTTCTCCAGTTTCTCATCGGTTATGGGAAGTGTAAACACGGTGCCAAATTATTAGTTAGCTTTATGGGGAGGCGGGGTGAGAATGAATGAGAGAGCTCCATTTCCTAATACTCTTACCACAATTTTCCACATCAACATTTTGTGGGGTCAGAATGAATGAGAATTCAGTATTGAGTTTCAATTATCATCTTGTTAGATTTATAAATTCTCTGTTTCTTGTTTCTCAAGATTTTCTAAATTGTCATGAAGTATCATCCTTAGTCTCTGGCATAAAATATCTCTCTTTAGAGGAACTAATATCGTTTACAGCTTTAAGAGAAATATTTATCTCTTTTTCAGACCTATTTTCATTATCAAAGATCTTTAATTTACCAACAAGATCACTCCTTGTTAGTGTCGAAAGGTCGCTTGCTTCTGTAATGACATGTTTTTTATGGTAAAGAACTGAAAATGTTACACACAATATCTTTTTCTCGAATAGTTCTTCCTAACGAATGTGGGGAGTTAAATCCATCAATGGTATCATCATCAGACATACATAGGTTTTCCAGTCAGATGCTAGGTTTTGAAGCCTTGCTCCTTTCTATGCTATATTCTCTCAAACACAGTCTCCAAGATATCCCAATTTTCTTTCAAAATTTCACATGTAGTCACATAATGTTGGATATCTTGGCTTATGCATGTATAATAGCATTCGATCCATCAGCATTATGCCTTGTAGCATTGATTTCAATTGCTTCATATTTACCAATATCTTTGGCCGAGGTTACATCGTTTACAATAACTTTCGGACGAGTATAACCTTTGACAACCTTCACCCATGTATTGAAATCACGAGCCTGTAAGAAAGAATACATAGTTATTTCCACCATAAGTAATCATCGCCATCAAATCCTGGTGGTACGTAAATTGAACTCGGTTGACACAAGCTTAAATTTATGTTTATAGGTTCGACTCGCTACAAACACAAACTGTTACACCTTTTCGGTTTTTTCCTGCACTGATACCAATTGAAAAGGAGAGAGTAACTAATACACCACCAACTTTTTCGTTCGGGAACCTATATAGACAATCCTTGTACAATCTATACATTCAGTTACGAAAATGTATACAAGATTGTTTTAACAAGGTAAACCTAGTATATACCCGAACTAAATTCCAAACAAGAATAAGTTTTGTAGTTTATATTTCAAGACACGAATTAAACAAGCGCGAGTCTTGTGGGTTATTTACAATTGAGTTAATATTATCTAGGTTTGAATACGTACAACTTGTGATATTTCAATTATAAAGATAAAATAATATAATATGGAAAATAAATAACATAGACACTAGAGATTTTTGTTAACAATGAAAACTACAATCTTGTAGAGAAACCCAGGGACCTAGTCCATACTGTACACACACTGATTTAAGTTGTTACAATAATTTCTTACTACCAGATTGAGGACTAGATGTAATACCTGCTTTAGTTATACTCGTGCACTTGTAGAACTCCTAGATGCACACCGATTATCTTTAGGAATTACTCTTGTAAATCTTCTAGCGGAACCCTAGTTATTATTAGAGGATACTCTTGAAAATCTTCTAGAAGATACTCCTTAACAATTAGGGTTTACACGTTCTGCAACCTAATTGATTCTATTTTTACAAGATCACCTAGAAATAATATAGAGATGTATTAATCTATCAACTCTACGGGAAAATCACCTAGATACAAGTTTCAAAACTACCAAAGAAGATAGCTTGCATGTGCTTTACGATCCCCAAGTAAAGTCTTTTAGAATCTAATTCTTGTTCGGGAAGAACAAAGATATGGAAAATAACCTTATGCAACACAATACAATTTTCCAAGGGATGGTTTGTGTGGTTACATGTGAAAATGCAGGGGTACAACAACCACACCCAACAATTCGTTTAGCAATCTGAGAGGACTTACTCCAATATACTTTAAAGAGAATCAACGAGACAGTCAGACTCAATCTTTAGAAAAGTATATCAAAGAGTTTATATCTCTATCTCTCAATTCAATCTGCAATCAACAAATAGAAATTTGCGAGCCCGATTTAATATAAGAGTAGTAACTTGAACGGTACCAAAGACCAATGTTCAAGGATCATTCAATTTCAATCAACAACCAAAGGTTGGATTTCCCAATTGATCATTTCAACGCACAACCTGTGATATGTCAATTTTAAAAAAAAAATATAATGCGGAAAAGAAATAACACAGATACCAGAATTTTGTTAACGAGGAAAACCGCAAATGCAGAAAAACCACGGGACCTAGTCCAACTTTGAACACCACACCGTATTAAGCCGATCTGAGACACTAGCCTACTACCAATGAACTTGACTGGATCGTAGTTAAACCCTAATCAATCTCACACCGATTCAAGTTCTGATTCGTGCCTTACGTCTCTCCGATCCCAAAGCAGATACTACGCACTTGATTCCCTTAGCTGATCTCACCCACAACCAAGAGTTGCTACGACCCAAAGTCGAAGACTTGATAAATAAATCTGTCTCACACAGAAAAGTCCATTGGAATAGATAAATCTGTCTCCCACAGAAATACCTATGAGGTTTGTTCCGTCTTTTGATAAATCAAGGTGAACATGAACCAATTGATAAACCGGTCTTATATTTCCGAAGAACAACCTAGTATTATCAATCACCTCACAATAATCTAAATCGTATGGAAGCGAAACTAGATATTGTGGAATCACAGACGATGAGACAAAGGTGTTTGTGATTACTTTTTATCTTGCCTATCGGAGATTAAATCTCGAGCAAATCTTAGAGAAGATAGTACTCAGACGATAGAATCGGGCAAGATCAGAACACGCAACTACAGAGAAAATAGTTGGGTCTGGCTTCACAATCCCAATGAAGTCTTCAAGTCGTTAACCTACAGGGTCTCGTGAGAAACCTAAGGTTAAAGGAGAATCGACTCTAGCTATGCAACTAGTAACACACAGAAGTGTGGGGATTAAGTTTCCCAGTTGCTAGAGTTCTCCTTTATATAGTTTTCAAATCAGGGTTTGCAATCTAAGTTACCTTGGTAACAAAGCATTCAATATTCACCGTTAGATGAAAAACCTGATTCAACCAAGCTAATATCTTTCAACCGTTAGATCGAACTTATATTGTTACACACAAATGAAATATACCCTCATTTAGGTTTATGTAACTATACCTAAATGTGTACACCATGTTGGCTCAATAATAGTTAACCGAAGTTAGCCATATGAACACTCTCATATCAATCTTATTCATCTTAACCATAACTAGTTCAAATGACTCAAATGAAACTAGTTAAAGAGTTGTTCAATTGCTATATTCTCATAGAAGTATATAAAAACACAATTGAAGCAAAATCGGTTTGATTAACTCGAATTAATTCATGAACATTATATCCACGGTTTGCAAAGATTGCATTCCTTATTATATAAATGTTTAAGTTCATGTACACAACCGATTTTAGAACTTTAACCTTAAAGTATGCAAACGTGTACGCATACTTGAAATACCCGGACCAAGATTGGGTGTTGCCAGTACGCAAATAGGTACGCGTACTTCCAATCCCATCAGAAATATTTGGACATGAACCTTACTCCAGTACGCGAACGGGTGTGCATACTTAGGTTCCTGAATTTCTCAAGCCAACATGTACGCGTACGTGTGCGCATACTATGGTTCCCGGACATGGATTACATATGTGCAGGAGTACACAACATGTCATATCCAATAATGGTTAAGTGTTCTAAACTCTTATTTCAATCATTGAAACTTTCTTAGAGGATGACAATAGCCGTTTTCACACACTATTAGCATCAAAGCAATTTTCAAGTTATTGAAATAATCATAACGAAACATTCCAAGTATACACCAAATGATTGTATCACACAAACCATGTAAGATGTTTACTCGGAAATTTTCACATGATCATCTTTTGACTTGCGTTAAGAATATAAGATGAACTTGGTCGAAGCGAAAGCTTGACAACACATATTCCGAGAAATATGTAAGCGAGTTAAACTCAGCTCGAAATCTCAAATGTGTATAATAGAAAACTACATCGTAACACGACTTATGTATCAATATAGGAGATGGAGTAGAAATACACTTTCGAAGTGATAGATGAGTTTCAGTCTCCACATACCTTTTGTTGATGAAGTTTCACAAGCTCTCCTTAGTAGTTCTTCGTCTTAAAATGATGAACGCCGTGAAGTCTAAGGCTCAACTACACAATCTATGTCCTAGTCCGAGACATCTATAAATAGACTAGAATTCAAGACTTATAGTTTTTATCACTAAGATTGAAAAACATGCTTGAGATAGCAACACATGCGAGTTCGACCCAGCAGTGCTCTAACAATTTTCCCCTTTGTCAATTTTAGTGACAAAACTATCAATACATATGGATTACAAAATAAATAAAACTTTGTAGCTTCTCATCCAAATGCTTGATCTCCTTGGCATCTTCAACACGACTCGAAATCTTTGTCACTTCCAAGTACTCCATGATCCTAAACGCGTTCAACTCAGCATCATAGTTGTTGAAGATCCGTGGCGATAACAATGGGAAAACAAATACTCTCAATCATTGTTATACAGTGTCATAGTATCATTACACAACATCAAAGTTCAATTATATCACAACTTTGACAACAATACTATGATGATATGTATCACTCCCCCTAAGTCAATACTTCATCTCGACATGAAAACCACTCCCCCTTACATAATGATCCGTAAACCATATGTATTTGTAGTATGAAACTACACATTAATTCTCCCCCTTTTTGTCAATATAAATTGGCAAAGGCACGAAACTAGTGGGATCCTCATGAAATTTTCATAGATATACTTCATGAGCAAAAGAGATTAACATATCAACTTATTTAGATGCAATCATATATCCGAAGCTAAATGCATTCATCAAGGAGTTTATAAAGATACAAGATAACTCCTACAATATTCCACAGCCGCACTCCCCACAAATATTTGGCAATGAAGCACAAGTTCAAAAGGAACTCTCTCCCATAAAATGTCATTCCCGAAAGAACAACAAGAGCGACCTTACTTTTACGAGAAAAGAAGGATTTCTTCTGGATAATCACATGAGAACATGAATTTGTATCCAAAAATCTCAATTGAATTAGCCATAAAGATGATCAATTCAATTGGCCATGCTCAACATAAGAGAACTTACGGAGCAACACAGTATATGCACAAAGATGTGGATCAGGGAAAGACCAATACTGCAGAATAAACAAAGATTCATTTTATTTTTCATCACTATTTGCACAATGACATATAATAGACTTAATCTTTGTAAACAAAAGTTCATCCTTTCTTCCATCAAAATAATGACATAAAAGGCTTAACTTTTGTTGTCAAAAGTTCATTCTATCTTTTATCAATACTTTCATATCGACATATAATAGAGATAACTTTTGAACAAATATGGAACAGTCACGGACGTAAACAACATATCCCATAAAAATTTGCAATATATGAAACCATAAAGATTAATCTGCAAAATCATCTTCCAAATAACTTAGAATTTAAATAAATAAATCTAAAAACATTGAAGATGGAAACGTTGGACATAGCTATGTGTACTCACAATAATGGTTATTCCAAACCCTAGTTATCCTTCTTAAAAAACACAAGAATAAAATTCTCATAAGAAGTTTGCTTAGAAAAAACAAAGACTTAGACATGATCAACAACCAAGGAACGGAAAAAGGCTAGTTCATCAGATGCTTTCTTTAGCTCCTTTTTCAGAAAAGCCAGATTCTTCGATGCAATCTCAAGTTGTTCACAAACGACCTCAAAATCTTGAAGAAGATTTCTAACCAATTGAATGGACATCTGGATTGGAAGATCTTTTTCATGATCAATTGCTTTATAGCAGACAATGGAGATGGGTTCTTCGTGAAGTTCAAAAGCATTGGCATCATCATATTTGTCTTCCGTTTTGCATCCTTCCATTGTGCACACCATTCCAAGAGAAGACTTGACGTTACCGAACCAATATATATATATATATATATATCAAAAAGAATAGTTTGATATATATATATATATATATATAACTTTTCACACAAGAGAACCCTAGGGTTACTTGTAGACGTTTGATAACGGGTCGGGTGCACAAAGTTCATGGTTATGACCCAGGGATCAAAAGCCACGGACCAAAAAGAGCAAACGTTTAGAAACAAGTTCTGAAGATACGACAGGAAACATTGGTTCAAGGTTGAACATCAACTGTCAAATAGGAGAGCATCAGACGAACAATAAAATTGTCCGGAGCAAAGCTCAGGGAGGAAGATCAAAGTCAAAAAAAAAAAAGAGTACAACACAGACCGTTTGTCAAGAAGGAGGTATCTTCTTGAGAGTTTGTGTATCTTATCATTGGTCTCAAAGAGGATATACATACGTAAATAGTCAAGTTGCAGTGATGAATATGAAGTTCATCAGAGGAACTGACATATTCCTTTTTACTCCCTTGACCTATATCAGAATTCTTATGCACATCTTCAAAATAACTATCAAGAGAAGGACATGAGTTACCTGAATCAGCTGCTTTTATCGCCTTCTTGATCTTGCGCTTGAGACCGTTGATACTGGTCTTGAGTTTCGAAATGCGATTATTGATGTGAATGTAGTCAGGAACACCTATTTGAGGAGCAAGATCATTATTGAGGGAAAGAGAGAATTTTGAAGAATTTTTCTTTCTTCGACACCTTTTTCTTCTTACAGGTCTTTCAGAGTTATCAGTCATCCATATAACATTATTCTTTTTACAGTTATAAGCATAAGAAATGTTATGTTCATAATCAGGAAATGGCCCATTGCAGCACTTTTCTTGATTGCGGAATGAATTTCTAACTGAACACTGAGGAACATGTTTGATTACTTCTTTAGATATACAAATGAGAATGTTGTGAATTTTTTCATTCCATAAACGTAGATGACATCTTCTTTCAATGTGACCTTTCTTTCCGCATTAATAGCAGTTGACAGGAATGCTTTTATTCGTTCTCAACTGAGTCGTCCTTATAGGCTGACGTACTTTATTTCCAGATACATCTGCAGCTGTAGATTAAAGAAGGTCATTTTCCTTAACAAAATTTATCTTACCAGTACTTTGAGCATTCATACCTTTATATCCCAGACCACGTGTATCACGATGTTCTTTACATACTCCAAGCATAGAAGACAGTTTTATAGAGATAAAATTGAATTTTTTTTTTCAAATTCTCTTCCAAAGCTTTGACCTTTTCAAGAGCAGCACTAAGATCAGTCTCCAATTGTTTTTCTCGGGCGAGAAAAACCTTTTCTCTGACATTCAAACAATTTTGTTGAGAGTCATATCTTGCTTCAGTTTCTACAAGTCTTTCTTTCAACACAAAGAGATTTCGACGAAGATCATCATATTCAGAATTCTTTGAACATATATCCTCGTCACGATATGTAAGAGTAGCTTGTAACAAGCTATACCCACAATCATACCCCTTAAAGAGTTTTCTCAATTTTCTGTTTTCAATGCAGAGAGGAGTCAGAAATTCATCCAAGCAGGATGTTGACTTCTTGTTCTTTAGAAGATGATCGAAGAGAATGATGTACTGTGAGACTTCTTCTTCAACATCTTGTCCTTCTTCTGAATCACTTTCATCAGAAAGTTCATCCAACTTTTCATCAAGACGAGCTTCCCAGTTAAGTATGGGTTTAGATGATGAAGGAGATGTGACAGAATTCTCAGGTGAATCAGGATTTCTAACCAAAAGTCCTGAACTAGTGATGCATGATTAGAGATAACACTTCTGCCCATATCAGATCGCTACAAACACATACTTATAAGGTCTTTAATGTGTTTGCCTGCTCTAATACCAATTGAAAATGCGAGGCTACAACAACCACACCCAACAATTCGTTTGACAATCTGAGAGGACTTACTCCAATATACTTAAAACAGAATCAGCTAGACAGTCAGACTCAATCTTTAAAAAAGTATATCAAAGAGTTTATATATCTATCTGTCAATTCAATCTGCAATCAGCAAATAGAAATTTGCGAGCCCAATTAAATATAAGAGTAATAACTTGAACGGTACCAAATACCAATGTTCAAGGATCAATCAATTTCAATCAACAACCAAAGGTTGGATTTCCCAATTGATCGTTTCAACGCACAAACTGTGATATTTCAATTATATAACAAAATATAATGCGGAAAAAAATAACACGAGATACGGAATTTTGTTAACGAGGAAAACCGCAAATGCAAAAAAACCCGGGACCTAGTCCAGCTTTGAACACCACACTGCATTAAGCCGCTACAGACACTATCCTACTACCAATGAACTTCGGACTGGACTGTAGTTGAACCCTAATCAATCTCATACTGATTCAAGGTACAATTGCGTTCCTTACGTCTCTGATCCCAACAGGATACTACGCACATGATTTCATTAGCTGATCTTACCCACAACCAAGAGTTGCTACGACCCAAAATCGAAGACTTGATAAACAAATCTGTCTCACACAGAAAAGTATATTGGAATAGATAAATCAATCTCCCACAGAAATACCTATGAGTTTTATTCCGTCTTTTGATAAATCAAGGTGAACATGAACCAATTGATAAACCGGTCTTATATTCCTGAAGAACAACCTCGTATTATCAATCACCTCACAATAATCTAAATCGTATGGAAGCAAAACTAGATATTGTGGAATCACAAACGATGAGACAAAGGTGTTTGTGATTACTTTTTATCTTGCCTATCAGAGATTAAATCTCGAGCAAATCTTAGAGGAGATAGTACTCAGACGATAGAATCGGGCAAGATCAGAACACGTAACTACAGAGAAAATAGTTGGGTCTGGCTTCACAATCCCAATGAAGTCTTCAAGTCGTTAACCTACAGGGTCTCGTGAGAAACCTAAGGTTAAAGGGGAATCGACTCTAGCTATGCAACTAGTAACACACATAAATGTGGGGATTAGGTTTCCAAGTTGCTATTATATAGTTTTCAAATCAGAGTTTGCAATCTAAGTTACCTTGGTAACAAAGCATTCAATATTCACCGTTAGATAAAAAACCTGATTCAACCAAGCTAATATCTTTCAACCGTTAAATCGATTTGGCTTGTTGCACACAAATGACATGTACCTTCATTTAGGTTTATGTAACCGTACCTAAACGTGTACACCATGTTGGCTCAACAATAGTTAACTGAAGTTAGCCATATGAACACTCTCATATCAACCTTATTCATCTTAACCATAACTAGTTCAAATGACTCAAATGAAACTAGTTAAAGAGTTGTTCAATTGCTATATTCTCATATAAGTATACAAGAACACAATTGAAACAAAATCGGTTTGATTCACTCGAATCAATTCATGAACATTATAGCCACGGTTTGCAAAGATTGTGTTCCTTATTATATAAATGTTTAAGTTCATGTACACAACCGATTTTAGAACTTTAACCTTCAAGTATGCTAACGGGTACGCATACTTGAAATACCCGGACCAAGATTGGGTTTCGCCAGTACGCAAACGGGTACGCGTACTTCCAATCCCAGCTGAAATATTCGGAAATGAACCTTATGGCAGTACGAGAACGGGTGCGCATACTTAGGTTCCCGGATTTCTCAAGCCAACAGGTACGCGTACGTGTACGCATACTATGGTTCCCGGACATGGATTACATATGTGCAAGAGTACACAACATGTCATATCCAATAATGGTTAAGTGTTATAAACTATTATTTCAATCATTGAAACTTTCTTAGAGGATGACAATATCCGTTTTCACACACTATTAGCATCAAAGCAATTTTCAAGTTATTGAAATAATCATAACGAAACATTCCAAGTCTACACCAAATGATTGTATCACACGAACCATGTAAGATGTTACTCGTCAATTTTCACATGATCATCTTTTGACCTGCGTCAAGAATATAAGATGAACTTGGTCGAAGCAAAATCTTTCCAACACATATTCCGAGAAATATGTATGCGAGTTAAACTCAGCTCGAAATCTAAAATGTGTATAATAGAAAACTATATCGTAACACGACTTATGTCTCAATATAGGAGATAGAGTAGAAATAGACTTTCCAAGTGATAGATGAGTTTCAGTATCCACATACCTTTTGTTGATGAAGTTCCACAAGCTCTCCTTAGTAGTTCTTCGTCTTCAAATGACGAACGACGTGAAGTCTAAGGCTCAACTACACAATCTATGTCCTAGTCCGAGACATCTATAAGTAGACTAGAAATCAAGACTTATAGTTTTGATCACTAAGATTGACAAACATGCTTGAGATAGAAATGCATGCGAGTTCGACCGACAGTGCTCTAACAATATGAAACCTCAATTTATAGTGAATGGTCAAGCCTAGGTTGCTTAGTAATAAAGCCACCTTGTTTAGGAAAGCAAACACCATGTACTTGACTAAAATAGGCCTTTAGTCACTTCTCTATGGTTAAGTTAGTGAATCCTTGATAAAAGTTTGTGTACAATTTTTTATTCACAAAATCACTCATAAATCACTCATAACTTCTTCGTTATACATCGGAATTGAGTGATTCTTGGCTCGTTGGATTTGTTTTTCATTCACTACAACATGAAGACCTTTCCAGTGACAAAGGTCATTATCACTAAATTCTTGGGCTCAAGTATCCTCGAGCATATGCATAAATTTATATTTACCATCATATGAATTGTTCCGTAGAGTGAGCACTTATTTCGATAGATGGAAAGGTGGAATAAATAAAACAGTAAAGTATTGTTACTAAACTTTAATGAAGTTCTCCATATATGTATTTATGAATCTCCAATCTTCAGCTTTCAAGGATAACTTTGATCGTATACTATACTTCTTAAATATAATTTAGTTCGAAATTAACTTAAGTAGACTAGATTAAGAATAAGTTTTGGCATCTAAGTTTGATAAATGACTCAACATACCAATGCCAGTGAGTTCAACCGAGCAATGCTCTAATAATACTAAGATCAGATGTTGCATCCTTATCACAAGCAAGGTTATTTACATGCATTCAACACATGATTAAATCAGTTTAGATAAATGGGTATTCGCGGTAGAACGGTGGGAAATCATTAAATGGTTTCAATAACTCTTGCAATGATATAGATGACCAAAGGATTTTGAGTAATACCAACTCCAAGATGTATTAGGGAACATAAGTAGATTTGCAATGAATATGTACTAGCCTAAGGCATGATCAAGGTCCGGACATCACATGCAAACCAGTAGCGTATGATTAATGCGCAACATTGTCAGTTATTTGGCTAAGAAATGCGTAGCGCATGTAGAAATGTTTGCCAACACTCGGAAGACTTAGTGGCATGGTTCCAGTACTCTGGGGCAAGCATTCTATAAGGGTGGGTTGAAAAGGCGAGGGTACCCAAATATACCTCAAGCTAAAACTTTTCCTACCTATAAGTCCTTTCTCTGAAAGTGATTGTCTATGGACTGAGTCGAGACAATACAACTAATCGGTTCACACTTCGTGTGATCGTCTATGGATACGAGATCGAGACAATACAACAACGAAGTATGTTACTTGATAAAAAGGTTCGTACTTAACCAAACACAATAGGATTCACTTATCAAGTAAATAAGAATTAACGTTTGTGTGATTTACTTTAATTATAATAAAACAATTATAATGCAGAAATATAAAGTAAATGACACAGCAAGATTTTGTTAACGAGGAAACCGCAAATGCAGAAAAACCCGGGGACCTTGTCCAGAATTGAATACTCTCACGATTAAGCCACTGATAGGTGTAGAATATACCGTATTTACTATCTAGAGTTTATGCTTTCTTTGCTACTTTTCTTGTAAATTATGTATCTTATTTTTGCTTTTGAGTTTATTAGGTGTAATGGAGTCATCTGGAGCAAAAAGAAGCGGAACCCGCCCAAATCTTGGATTCCTTCTCATCATGTGAAGAGCACGAAAATATGAAGTTAGTGGCGAAAGAATGAGATCATTCCGACTTCGTATGAGGAAGCTGCGAGCATTTGAAGCGTTTCAGAGCTGTGGAATTTGTTAGCTGAGTTGAACTGTCGGCGCCATAAACCGACGGAGAATGGAAAATGATGTCACTAGTGATAGCCTACATCCGAAAGCTGGGTGCCTGTATCAAATTATATTCCTACACATGATCTCAAAATACGAGAAGAAATTATTTCTTCTTATCATCTTCCGTCCCAGGCGAGAGAGGCGGCCATGGAGTTCGAGAGATGAGAGAACTACGGAGAGATCGAGAAGGAATTGAATAAAGGGGATCTCTTTGTGTGAATAATATGGGTTTTGGATTAATAACACAGAGATGATGGAATTTAGGAATGGGTTTTGCTGTGAGTCGATAAATTAGGGTTTGAATTAATACTCTAGGTTTATGGGAAATGAAGAAATTGGTTGATGTTCCAGGGTTTTGACGGATTTTAGAGATGCAGATGGATGATTTCTGAGGAAATTGAGTTGTTGAAGAATCATAAGAATGGGTATTCGGGTTAAACTTGGATATGAATCTGGTTGTTCTTCTGAGACTCAGAAGATGTTGTTTGCTGCTGTTGGTCATTAGTGCAGGTCACAGGAATTGAGGTTTGAGCTAATGGGTTTTGTGGATCTGTTTGAGTTATAGGGAGGAGTTGAATCTGATGCTATTACAACTGAAATGGCTTTGAGTATTCTTTGATGGGTTGGAGGAATTGCAGCTGCAATGCTGTGCTTTATGAGCAATTGCAAGTGTAGTGACTCAGGTAGAGGTTGGGTGTACTCTGGTGATGTTTTGCAGGGAACTACAATGGAGGAGGAGTAAGCATTGTAGGCATTTGAGCAGATTACAGGTGCAAGTGATGATGGGTATTTTGCAGGTTATTGCAGGTGGAATGGTTGAGCAGCAAGATGCTGTTTTGTGCTTGAAATTACAGATTTGAGTTGCAGCTGTTGCCATTAGGAAGAATGGAGCTGCAGAGGCGGGTGTTATTGCGAGGCTAGACCTAGGAGCTCGGGACGAGAAGGGGTCGGGGAAGAAATTAGGGATTTTTGTTAATCAGAAATGAAGTGATTTTGTGGTTGATTGAATGGTGATGACAATAGATGTATGCTTAGGAGACAAGGCAAGTGATCTTTGCAATAGAGACAAGGAGATGATTATGAAGCCGGAGTTAAAGAAATTGAATTTGTTCGTGAATGAAAGAGTGTTGGTGCTATGACCGCAGGTGGAATGAGGAGATGGACCGAGCATGGAATAGATCTTTGAGATATAGGTTTTGAGGATTTATGTTGGTAGTTAGAGTCAAGACAGTGGAGAAGGATGGGTCAGTGGTGTTTGCTGTGACCTGAGAAGGATTGTGATGGAGTGAGGGTGAGCTGAGCAAGGAAGTTCTCAGCTGGATGTGGAAGTGCAAAGGAGTAAAAGCGTGGAAGTGGTGGATTGGAGCTGCTCAGATGATTTCAGGTACCAGTATTGATGGTGCTATTGTCAAGAGTTAGTCGACACTGGTGTCTAGTATGGCTGGTGGTGGTTTGTAGCCATGGCAGAGGCAATGGTTGTGTTGAATGCTACAATTGTAGCCGCAGGCTCGAGTTTAATTCGGATAGAGCAAGGGAGCTATTGAAGTTGCAATTCTTTGGTGGCTTTGATGCAAGAGCCGGTGTAGATAGGTGAATTTGCGGCTCGAGTTGGAAGAGCAGAATTGCATTGAGGTTCAGGGAATGGGTTGAGTGGTGTGCTGCTTCAAGGGGCTGAGAATATGGCAGAAGTGATTTGGGATAATGCAGTGATGCTGCAGATGAGAAGCTACAGATGAGAGGAGAATGACTAGCCATCATGGCTGGACTGAGCACTGATGCACCATCTTGGTGCAACACAATTTGGCCAGTGCAAATGGCTCAGGCCAAGGTCACTCAGCTCAGCTGAGTCTGACTAGCTATTTAACTTGTCTGACTGAGCCAGATCTGACTCGATGACTCGGTGCTTGACCCGGTTTGACTCAGTGATTTGACTGAGTTGACCAGACCGAGTTGACTCGTTGACCGGTGACCGGGTGGACTTTGCCGGTCACCTGAGCCGTTTTCCGGCCACCTCTCCGGCCGATTTCCGGCCATAATACCAGATTTTCGGCGACGTATTTTTGGACATATTTTCTACATGGGTTTTCTCTCTTATGGGCTTGGTGGATTTTCATCTGATGGACTTTGAAGGCTAGACCTAATTTTGGAACAAGAGGAGCTATAAAAGAGAAAACCTACAACTTTTGGAACACGTTTTATTCTTGGAAACTTGGAGAGCCGCTTTTGTTTACGCAACTAGGGTTTGCTTTTGTTCATCTTCTTCTTTTATTCAATTGATATTTTTGTGATGAACTCCATAGCTATGAGTAGCTAAATTCTATATTATTGGTTAAGGATGTAGTCCTATTTCTAAAACTTGTGTTTGCTTTATGTATTAGTTTTTTCTCTTGATTATCGTTCACATCTCTACTGCTTCAATAATCACATGATTGATGTATTGTGATAGGATTATGATGTTTGATTAGTTAAGTGGCCAATTAATTGAACTTGCATCCTAGTCCATAGCTATTTTAGGGTTTTTGATCGAGCGATAACCCTGAATACAAGTAGCATAATATGTTTACGGTTTGTAGTGATACACTCTCGTAATCATATGTAGAGTTTGACCATTGTCCGAATTGTTATGCGCAACGTATGACAATTGCATTGATTAGCCTATTTCTGAAACTTAATGCTCCTAGGAATTGAACTTAATTAGCGCAAGGCGTTAGGTTATTCTTTAGGTAGAATTCACATACGCAGCTTTAATGTGTGTGTTGATGAACTTAGGAAATTAATAGATTATCTTGCTCTCTTGATTCTCTAGGCTTTTGATAATATAAGAGATTAAATCGTAATTCTAATCATATATGCAAGCACATGTCTAAGATTGAAGATGAATTTCTTGACCAATATCTTTCTCTATTGATTACTTTCTACAATTTACTTTGCTTTTAATTTGCTTTTATTGCTTACATAAAAATCAGAAATCCCCCCAATTGGTTACTTTAAGAAATTGAATACATAATAACTACAATCGCCTCTCTGTGGAAACGAACTCTTTCTTATCATATACTTTAGGAAAGTGAAATTATTTTTGACGCATACGACAGCGATCAGCCGCTACACAAAATTACACTTAACTTCGTATAGTTGAGACCAAGCAACTAAACCTATAGTTCACCTAGTTCCGTTTGTATTCCCACGCCTCCGACCTATGAATAAGTCACATACTTGGAACAATTCCTTTGGTTCGTATTCCAAACAGTAAAGGAACAACAAATCTGTTTGGTATCAACTTTATTCAACCAAGTGATATGAGTCGGACAAAGGCTCTTCTGTTTATATTAACATAAACTCCTTCACAGTCCTTAGATCTATCTTATGTTCAATTACTGAAGTAATCGTTTAAGATTAAGCCAACAACAATATTAATCCGAAGAATTGTGTTGATGCCGATCTACTCAATTAATCAATCCAATCTATCACAAAAATAAACCGATTATTAATTGGATCCTGTATTACCTAAACAAGTATTGTGCACACCAAAGATTATGAACCCACAAATTAGAAATCTTCAATATATTCTTTGTCTTCAAATCTTCTTAGATCTTCCATAAACACTGCACACAATCACTTGAATCTCTTGTGATCAATCACGCACGTAACGAAGTCTCGTTAACAATGGATTATCACAAGATCGTCTTTAGAACTAACAACAGTCTAAAGATCCTCGTCGAAACTCGTACTAGTTTGAGTGAATCTTATATCAGAAGAGAAGATTCTCAATCATAAACAAACTAGGTGCAATCAAAGTTCAACCACCGTTAGTCAATCAAATCAATGAAAACAAAAGATAAACCGCAATTATCTAGTTTCCCACCAACGATACTAATAGAGCTTCTCAATCCCAAAGAAGACTTTTAGCTGAGCGGCCGTAAGAGATTTCGCCTAATTAGGTTACTCTCCTCTCCGAATAGGCGGCTACACCAGTAACAACACAACAAGAGTTAGTTTGTTGTTACAAAGGATTAGTTTGCTAGAAAGGCAAACTTCAAGTACTTATAGACAAGGAAGTTTGGACACCAAGGAATTTCCAAAACCGAAAATATTCTCAAGAAATTCATTAAAGCACAAATTCGGTTTCCATAATTCCTGGAAATGCTCTATCCAAAAATAATGATCGAAATCTCTAAGAAAATCTCTAATTAGTAAATGCACATTACTAATTATTATTTTCCTAAAAATGAAGTTAATAACCTTAAATAAAAAGATTCTTAACTTATTTATGTTTCGATCCTGGGATTCTCTTCCCTTAGCTATTAAGGAATAACTTTGAACAATTAAATAATAAACATTCATAGCACGCATTCAAAGTATGTCGACATCTTAACTTTGTAAGTTCTCTTTCACACTTACAACCTTGAAACCGATTTTCCACACTTCCAAACAAGTTTAGAATTGGTTCATTTGACTTTCAAGAACTATGTGATTGATAAAATAACATTCAATCACAAATCATGGGTTTAACGGTTCTACCAAAACAAGTTTCGGTTCTACCTTCCATGTGAGTACTGTGCATAGTCACACTAGCTTTCCAAAATTTAGTTGACTAGGTGCTAGGATCGGTTCCCCACATATATATGGTATCTAACTTATATGTGTTGCACATGTTCATAGGATCGGTTCCCCTTTGCCTAAAAACGTGTTGCACATGTCTATAGGATCGGTTCCCCTTTCTGCTATAAACCTTGTTGCACCTCATACAAGGATCGGTTCCCCTTTGTCATGTACTACACATCTTACTAGGATCGGTTCCCCTTTCCCATATTTGGTCAGACATAAAATCACAAACCCGATCATACCATCTCAGGTGATTACTTAAGATCGGTTTCACTAATAAAAGTCGTACCAATACATAAGTCATGCATTTGTGAATAGTTTTACCAAGAACACAACAAGTATGAACGGTTATACTAAATCACACATATTGGATGTTCACAAGATATGCAATGAATAACAATCCCAATAGCGCATGGCGATTTCCTTTTCGATTAACAAACAAGTTTATGAACTTACTTCCTTAGAACACATGTAAAACATTGTTCCCTAGGATGAAATCCTCACCTCATACCCATACATAATCACAATAGCATTCAAATGATTATGACAATGTCTTATCTACAAAGTTTAATGGTTAAGCAATAAACCTCGTATTGTATTCCTTAATACTATGTCTATCTAGAGTTCAAATATGCTTCGCAGTTTTGTTTTCAATATGCACGACTTGAAAGATACGTTAGGGAATGAAACAATTCAAGTCAAATATTACTAACCTCAAGTGGAAGGATGATTGTTGTCATTGTAGCTCCTTGCATCTTCACATCTTCAAGTCTTCGCAATACTTGTAAAGTCTCATTATCCTAATACTTTCAAGCTAACCTATACGAAGTTGACTCTAGTACATAATCAAATGACTATTAACATGAGTTTTGATTCACTAAAATATGACAACCAAACTTGACATACCAACGCTTGGTGGGTTCAACTGAGCTATTCTCTAACAATCTCCCCCTTTGTCAATTTTAGTGACATAACTCTTACATCATATGGATAAACAAATTACAATTATTCATTACACATACGCTTGATTCCCGAATTCAACAGCACAGTAAACTGCTTACATTCAATCCTTGAAAATGCCGTTGTTGACATTATAATAACAAAGAAAATACTCCCCCTAAGGAAGATAGGTAGATATTCAATCCGCACGTCTTTGTTATACCACTTCATATGATATGTTACTCCCCCTTAGTTTGTGCTTTCACTCTTTCGTTTAGATAAAACGTTTAAGCACCAATGTTCTTTTCCTTAGCGATACCAATCAATATAAAATCAATGCCAGTATCACTTATTTACTCCATATATTTCTCCCCCTTTCTGTCACAAAATGACAAAGAAACGAAAAAATAAAGGACAACACGAAAAGAATCTTACAAATCTCAAAATAGACTTGCAACCTGTAGAGTTAGGCACGAGGGTTCCACACACCATGTTCTGATAACCAATATCAAAACCGAAACTACAAGTAGTTTTATTTTGATATGTTACCAAGGAAATAATTTTCCGAAACAATTTTTCCATTTTAGTTTAGCAAACCAAAAATCAACTAAGGACTTAGTCCCTTTGCTAAACCGATTGTACAAAAACAATCGCTTAATTCGATAAGACCAAAATAAAGATAACTCTATTTTTCTCATAAGGTTCTAATTATCCATAAACTTAGACCTTTCAATTTTAAACAAGACAAGTACTAGGTTAGTTAACTAGCATTTCTTGTTAAGGCATTCGATTAGACTTGAATAACTGAAACCTCACTTCGATAAGTCTAACTAAGATCAGAATTAACTTAGTTTCTCTTATCCGGAATCGAATTGGACTAAACAACTCATCCCGTAACCCTTTTATTTCGTTAAGCCATAAATAACTCATACAAACCAAATAAATCAACTTGCATAATTATTCACCTCAACCGGAAGCAATTGAAACAACATAGACATTAAAAGCACCGCAATTACACCGAGATTTTGTAAGCCTAAACAATTGATACCACACAATAAAGCAAGATAACAATAGTTTTTCTTAACCGGAACCAATTGAATCACACACATCCACACACACATAATGGAATAAACATCAATTGTACCAAAATTTTGTTAAGCAAAAGCAATAAATATATATGAAATAAACTCAGGCTTTTCTTAAACAGGAAAACAATTAACTAACAAGGTTGTTACCTCAAATTTCACATCCAGATCTCTAATATTATTATATCTTCGTCCAGGGAGAATTGATATCGAAATATCATCATGTTGGCATCCTTATGCAAAAACAAAAGAATAACAACAACCAACCTTTACCAGAGAAAGGTTGAAAATCGGTTTTAACAATTGCAAGCAAAAGTTGAAACCCGTCGAAACACATATGCTTTTATGCTAAACCAAAACCGATTCAACATATTGTGACTTTTTCACATATTGTTTCTATCAGAACCCTCATGATTCATTGATAAAGCCTACCAACATGGGCTAGAACTTAATCCTGCTAAATCAAAAAGTCACCCAAACCACAAGGGTCCACAACATATGAGATCGAATATTAGGGTAATAAAACCGAAATCAAACATCCCATAATCATACATAGCAATAAGATAAAAGCATTCAAGCACAGGCCATGCAAACCGAAAACTATCACAAGAAAAATTATAAATCAAATAATTTTATTCATAATAGACCAATACAATCAATGAAAGAAATCAAAAATTGATGTCTATTTTTCTATTGCAACTTAGTCCCTCATATCAGAGCTGAATGAAGGCGGATTACTACTCTTCTGCTTTTAAATTTCTTCCAGTAGAAAACCTTGTTGCTTGACCAGAATTTCTTGCAGATAAGAAATTTTCGTGAAGGATTCTGCAAGAACATGTAATTATGTCTTTGATTGAACACAAAAGTGTGTCAATACCTCAATACACTGATCTTTCTTCAGAGTATTCTATCTTTCCTTCTTGCTAAGCCAATCTCCCTTTCTGATTTTACACTTGATATCAAGAGACGATCCAGACTTAGTTTTAAGATGATCTTTCTGATATAGCATCTTCTCCAGAGAAACCATTTGATCCAGACCCATAGTTCGGACAAAAAATGACCAAAATAAGAGAAAGATCTTTTTATAATTTTCATACTACCGAAAATATAATATTCCTAAAAATACGAATATATCAAATATCTTCAAATACTAGATACTATTTCCATAATCTACACAAAAGTTCCTTGATTTTTCTTCTTCCTCACTCAAAGATTTGGCACACGAGGTGAGGAAAGAATTCTAATACCGATCAAGTGGCATTAGTATGAGATTTTCTCTCATTATGGAATTTTGAACAACCAGAGTGTTCTTGATCTAGTATAGTACAGTAAAACTTCAATAAATTAATAATGTTGGGACTACCAAATTCTATCAATTTAGCGAAGTATTAATTTATCGGTAAATTAATAAGTTATTAAATTATCGAAACATTCTAAATTTAAGTTCCAAAAATAAAATAAAATATTTATGTTAAACTTAAAGGTTTCCTGTAATAACAAATATATTGATGAAATATTAGTTTCAGTTCAAATTAATGTCTAATAAAGATTTTGGCATAAATAATATAGTATAGTATATTGCATATTATGTGCATAAATTTATACTATATGTTTTGATGTTAAGAGGAATAATTTCCTCCTACAATTTGAAAACGCACTCTGAACTCCTCAAGGGATTATAAAAAATTAGAGATAATGTCTATTGTTGCATAAATGCGAACAAAAAACAAGCAACTTTGGAATTTTATTTTAGTAAGGCACCCGTAATGTAATTTATATTTCATTATACATTAACTTGGAATGATTTAAATCATTCCAAGTTAGTTTAATTTATATTTCATTATTTTATTTTACTATCCAATATTAAAATGCGCTCAGCTGGTCATCCCCGTTCCCCAAAGTTTAATGCGCTCTAGGAGGTCCCAGGTTCGAGTCCCCAATGACGTAATATTGCAGGAATTAACATGGAAGGTAGTGTTAGTTTGCCCCCTTGTGACACAATCTCGGCCCCCTCCCGCTTTTCGGCTCCCTTGGCTAGGTTACCCATGAGGCTGTTGGTAGGTTAGCACAAAGAACCTGTTCAATTAATGTAGTAGTATGTCGTTGGAGCTTAGCTTGTTAGGCTTCCAACTAGTTTCATGTAATAATATTTAATAGAAATATTATATTATAGAGTAGGTATTTCTATTCAGAGGGGGGTTGGTGCTCAGCTTGTTGCTAGGTTACCAACCAATAGTTCTGTATAATTTCCATTATACTAGTATTAGGATTTATTTAATTATAAAGTAATAATTTATTATATTATCGATAATATAATATCTCTTTTAAATAATAATTTTCCTTGGTCCCGATTATATTATCCAATATTATAATGATTATTAATTTATATTTCAGTTGGGCCCTATTGGACACATAAAAAATTTATTATCTTATAAATTTAGTGAGGTTATTAATTTAGTACACTGGCCCGAATCGGGACTGACAAAAAATATTATTTTAGCGAAGTTATTAATTTATCGCGGATTAATTTATCAAAGTTCTACTGTATGAAAAGATCTCCTTTTGTTACCCCAAACTAATGAAGTATCTTGAGATTGATTGGAATTGCATATGCAACTCTTAGCATTACTGTTTTTGAGACAGTTTTTGCATCTTGTCTTATTTTTCCCTTTACCATTAGGTGACTTAATAACATCAGAAGATATGTCCATTCTTAAAATGGGTAAATCACTAATGGAGGAGGAAGAAATAAGATTGACAACTAATGCAATATTAGATGTTTCCTCTTCTTCAGAATCGTATGAATCAGAGGTCTCATCTAGAGTTACAGCCAATGCCCTGCTTCCAGTGTATTTCTTAAGATTGGGACAATCTTTAGAAATATGACCAAACCCTTTACACTTGATGCACTGCGGCTAATATTCATCATATTCTTCATGATCCTTTTTGACAGGAACTCTCATGTGGGCGAGAAGATCGATAAGTATCCTTAACGAATCTCTTATTTCTTTTCTTTAAGAGATCTCGAAACTGTCTAGTAATCAATGATAATGATTGTTCAATTTCATCATCAAAATTTTCTGCAATTTGTTCATTAGTATGAGGAAAGAATTCTAATACCGATCAAGTGGCATTAGTATGAGATTTTCTCTCATTATGGAATTTTGAACAACCAGAGTGTTCTTGATCTAGTATAGTATGAAAAGATCTCCTTTTGTTACCCTAAACTAATGAAGTATCTTGAGATTGACTGGAATTGCATATGCAACTCTTAGCATTTCTGTTTTTGAGACAGTTTTTGCATCTTGTATTATTTTTCCCTTTACCATTAGGTGACTTAATAACATCGGAAGATATGTCCATTCTTAAAATGGGTATAAAATCACTAATGGAGGAGGAAGAAATAAGATTGACAACTAATGCAATATTAGTTGTTTCCTCTTCTACAGAATCGTATGAATCATAGGTCTCGTCTAGAGTTACAGCCAATGCCTTGCTTCCAGTATATTTCTTAAGATTGGGACAGTCTTTAGAAATATGACCAAACCCTTTACACTTGAAGCACTGCGGCTGATATTCATCATCTTCTTCATGATCCTTTTTGACAGGAACTCGATCATGTGGGAGAAAATATCGATAAGTATCCTTAACGAATCTCTTATTTCTTTTCTTTAAGAGATCTCGAAACTGTCTAGTAATCAATGATAATGATTGTTCAATTTCATCATCAAAATTTTCTACAATCTGTTCATCTGAATCATCCATATGTTTATTCGTTTCCATTGGATATTTCGGAATTCTTGCAGCTTTTAAAGCAATTCCTTTACCTTGAATAGACTTTGATTCATGATCAGAGATCTTTAACTTTCCAACGAGTGTGCTTCGTGAGAGAGTTGAAAGATTGTTTGCTTCTATGATTGCATGCTTCTTAGAATCGTATCTAGATGGCAACGATCTGAGAATCTTGCATACTATATCCTTTTCAGAAATAGTCTATCCTAACGAGAAAGAAGCATTAATTATCTCAGAGAGTTTAATATGAAACTCTTCAAAAGTGTCGTTGTCATCCATTCGAAGGTTTTCCCAATCGGAAGTGAGAGTTTGAAGTCTAGCTTCTTTCTCTGATGAATTTTCTTCGAATACGATCTGAAGATTATCCCAAGCTTCTTTCGAAGTTTGACATGTTGATACATGATGTTGTAGATCACGGCTTACAACATGTATTATAGCATTCAAACCATCTGAATTCTGCTTTACAAGAGCCTTTTCTTCGTTCGAAAACTCTACTAAGCGTTTAAATTCAGTTTCTGAATTTTCTATCTTTGGACGAATATAACCATCGACAACTAATAGACAAGTATTAAAGTCTCGTGATTGAAGAAAAGATCTCATAGCAGATTTCCACCATAGATAGTTTGTTCCGTCAAATCTTGGCGGTACGTTAATTGAAGTTGATTAATGAGAACTCGAGTTCATTCTTATAGGTTGGATCACACCAAACACAGATTGTTAGATCTTTTCGTGTTTTCCTGCTCTGATACCAATTGAAAAGGCGAGGGTACCCAAATATACCTCAAGCTAAAACTTTTCCTACCTATAAGTCCTTTCTCCGAAAGTGATTGTCTATGGACTGAGTCGAGACAATACAACTAATCGGTTTACACTTCGTATGATCGTCTATGGATACGAGATCGAGACAATACAACAACGAAGTATGTTACTTGATAAAAAGGTTCGGACTTAACCAAACACAATAGGATTCACTTATCAAGTAAATAGGAATTAACGTTTGTGTGATTTAATTTAATTATAATAAAACAATTATAATGCGGAAATATAAAATAAATGACACAACAAGATTTTGTTAACGAGGAAACCGCAAATACAGAAAAACCCCGGGACCTTGTCCATAATTGAATGCTCTCAGGATTAAGCCGCTACACAAAATTACACCTAACTTCGTATAGTTGAGACTAAGCAACTAAACCTATAGTTCACCTAGTTCCGTCTGTATTCCCACGCCTCCAACTTATGAATAAGTCACGTACTTGGAACAATTCCTTTGGTTCATATTCCAAACAGTAAAGGAACAACAAATCTGTTTGGTATCAACTATATTCAACCAAGTGATATGAGTCGGACAAAGGACTTCTGTTTATCTTAACATAAACTCCTTCGTAAGGTCCTTAGATCTATCTTATGTTCATTTACCGAAGTAATCGTTTAAGATTAAGCCAACAACACTATTAATCCGAAGAATTGTGTTGATGCCAATCTACTCAATTAATCAATCCAATCTATCACAAAGATAAACTGATTATTAATTGGATCCTGTTTTACCGAAACAAGTATTGTGCACACCAAAGATTATGAACCCATAAATCAGAAATCTTCAATATCTTCTTTGTCTTCAAATCTTCTTAGATCTTCAATAAACACCTGCACACAATCACTTGAATCTCTTGTGATCAATCACGCACAGAACGGAGTTTGTTAACAATGGATTATCACAAGATCGTCTTTAGAACTAACAACAGTCTAAAGATCCATGTCGAAACTCTGAACTAGTTTGAGTGAATCTTATATCAGAAGAGAAGATTCTCAAGCATAAACAAACTTGGTGCAATCAAAGTTCAACCACCTTTAGTCAATCAAATCAATGAAAACAAAAGATAAACCACAATTATCTAGTTTCCCACCAACGGTACTAATAGAGCTTCTCAATCCCAAAGAAGACTTTAAACTGAGCGACCGTAAGAGATTTCGCCTAATTAGGTTACTCTCCTCTCCGAATAGGCGGCTACACAAGTAACAACACAACAAGAGGTAGTTTGTTGTTACGAAGGATTAGTTTGCTAGAAAGGCAAACTTCAAGTATTTACAGACAAGGATGTTTGGAAACCAAGGAATTTCCAAAACCGAAAATATTCTCAAGATATTCATTAAAGCACAAATTCGGTTTCCATAATTCCTGGAAATGCTCTGTCCAAAAATAATGATCGAAATCTCTCATAAAATCTCTAATTAGTAAATGCACATTACTAATTCTTATTTTCCTAAAAATGAAGTTAATAACCTTAAATAAAAAGATTCTTTAACTTATTTATGTTTCGATTCTAGGATTCTCTTCCCTTAGCTATTAAGGAATAACTTTGAACAATTAAATAATAAAAATTCATAGCACGTGTTCATAGTATGTCGACATCTTAACTTTTTAAGTTCTCTTTCACACTCACAACCTTGAAACCGATTTGCCACACTTCCAAACAAGTTTAGAATTGGTTCATCTGACTTTCAAGAACTATGCGATTGATCAAATAACATTTAATCACAAATCATGGGTTTAACGGTTCTACCAAAACAAGTTCCGGTTCTACCTTCCATGTGAGTATTGTGCATAGTCACACTAGCTTTGCAAAATTTGGTTGACTAGGTACCAGGATCGGTTCCCCACATATATATGGTATCTAACTTATATGTGTTGCACATGTCCATAGGATCGGTTCCCCTTTGCCTAAAAATGTGTTGCACATGTCCATAGGATCGGTTCCCCTTTCAGCTATAAACCTTGCTGCACCTCATACAAGGATTGGTTCCCATTTGTGATGTACTGTACCTCTTACTAGGATCGGTTCCCCTTTCCCATATTTGGTCAGACATAAAATCATAAACCCGATCATACCATCTCAGGTGATTACTTAAGATCGATTTCACAAATAAAAGTCATACCAATACATAAGTCAGGCCTTTGTGAATAGTTTTACCAAGAACACAACAAGTTATGAACGGTTATACTAAGTCACACATATTGGATGTTCACAAGATATGCAATGAATAACAATCCCAATAACGCCTGGTGATTTCCTTTTCGATTCACAAACAAGTTTATGAACTTACTTCCTTAGAACACATGTAAAACATTTTTCCCTAGGATGAAATCCTCACCTCATACCCATACATAATCACAATAGAATTCAAATGATTATGGCGATGTCTTATCTACAAAGTTTAATGGTTAAGCAATAAACCTCGTATTGCATTCCTTAATACCATGTCTATCTAGAGTTCAAATATGCTTCGCAGTTTTGTTTTCAATATGCACGGCTTGAAAGATATGTTAGGGAATGAAACAGTTCAAGTCAAATATCACTAACCTCAAGTGGAAGGATGATTGTTGTCGTTGTAGCTCCTTGCTTCTTCACATCTTCAAGTCTTCGCAATACTTGTAAAGTCTCATTATCCTAATACTTTCAAGCTAACCTATACGAAGTTGACTCTAGTAAATAATCAAGCGACTCTTAACATGAGTTTTGATTCACTAAAATATGACAGCCAAACTTGACATACCAACGCTTGGTGGGTTCAACCGAGCTATGCTCTAACATGGGTATCGCGACCTTGACGAGTATGGCACATGCTATTACAAATATGGCTCCCTTGAAATAATTACGAGTCATTTGTGGCTTTACTTGCTTAACAGAATAAATAGGCAATTTAGAACAATATGGAGCTACATTCAAAGAATCATGCTTGGAAAATATGTTTGGAAAAATAAATTAACATTTGCTTGGGAGGATAAAAATTCCATAATATTTGACAATCTAGTTATCCAAGTGAATGGCACATTGAGAAATCAGAGCTTTCTATCTGCACAAGAGCAAAAATTTTCCAGTTCTTCACATAGATGGTACAAACTTTCGCTATTTGCAGCAACCCTTATCATATTATACGAATTACCTCAAACGATAACAATCATCTCATGTCTCACATGCTGATTTAAAGGGTATGATTATCTCGATTTCCGAATGCTAACAATCATCTTTATCAAATATCTCATGTTTGGATCCAGGTTATATGATTTACCCCAAACAGTGACAATCATCTATACCTCTTATTAGTTATATCTAGATGACATAAATTACCTCGAAGAATCCATGGCAGAGAGAAATAATAAAAATGAAATAATAAGAAAATAACAAGAAAGGATAAGGATGAAAAAACATGGTTCCCCTTTTACTTTGGTCTTGGTCAGTTGACTAACGTACCCTCGACAATCCAAAATTTAGACAAATTTGATTAAGTGCATGGTTGTGTGGTGCATTATCAAGGTGCTCAGAATTTATATTATGATAGATTTTGCTATTTTACGCGCTGACATAACAATTAAAACAAACCCATAAGTATTAATTAAAAACACTCAAACTTTAGATTTTGGCACTCTAAGTGAATAACTTGAATCTAACCTTAACGATTCCATTTAATTGAGAATGTACTATAGGACCATGTTTAAAAACTATTTAATAATAATTTTTTCTCGCGGTTTGATGTGAACGACTCCCAAATGATGCTACCTCAAATTCTCAAGACTTACAATTTATTGTGGTTTACGTTATGATCAAACTAGATGCATATTATCAATACCGATTATATAACCTGCAAATGAAATTGTGTTATGCTATTATCGAAAACAAAATTAATTAAACAACGATTCTAGCTTCGTAGATTGGGTTACTATCTTCAATTTGGCGATGTCCTTTTGCTTTCTTCTTCCTTATTTTTGAATCCTCCGATTTTAGGTGGTTTTTTCTTCTTCTCCTAGGTTTTTCTTAGTCAATTCTTAAATATTTTCCGTAGCTTATTTGTGCATGTGAGGTTCCAATTAATGTTGTTTGATTAAGGTTTTGATTGGGATTTCATATTACGCTGCTTTTGGATTTCATCTGCCTTAGAGGTTTTTCGTTGACTTTTCTTTATGCTTATGATTTTATTGTTTGAACTGTTTGTTTCTCTTATCTTCTCTCTGCTATTGGATCTTCTTCTTTTTCGTCATGATTTTTGATTTTTTTTTTTTAAATTTGCTTGTTCATTTTTGAACTGTCAGTCTTATGTTCTTATCTAGCTCTGAACTTTCTATAGGAGGTTCTTCATTGTTCATGGAAAAATCTTCCTCCAAAAGAGTTTCTGCAACTATGTGGAACACTCTTCGTTCTCCTTTTCTTAAACGAGAGATACCAGTTATATTAAGCTAACAAATAATATGAATATAAAGGTTTGAACCAGTGGAAATTTAATCTCATTGGTCGGCTTGATTTAATCAATACTAAGCACGAAGAAGCTAACAAAAGACCAACTGTACTATCAATAGAACTTAGATTGTGAAGTCAAGTTTATTCCAATCGGAAGAGAATTATTTGTTATAAGGCATGAAAATGAAAATGATAAGACTTAGATAGGTTGTGGAGGATCTTGGAAGCTTGTAGATCAATATCTGCAAGTTAGAGATTGTGAACCATAATTAAACTGGGATAATCAGAGAATTTCTCTTGGCAAGGTGCAGATTAAATTCCCTGGCTTAAGCTTAAAATATTTGATGAAGGAAAATATTTTGGTGTTGGCTAAGTATTTCGAGAAAATTTTCAAATAGATCACAACACTCTTGCTATGGACTTTGGTTTCTTTGCTAGTGTGTGGGTAGAAGTGGATTTTGTTATGAATAACCCATATCGTGTTTGGAAGGAATACCGAGAAGAGAATAACGGGATTTTGGTAAACAAGGTCCCATAGTTTTTCTCTCTGCAAAATTGTGGGACACTTGATACTTGACTGATCTAAAATATTGTATTTAACTATTAAGAGTGATGAATCAACAACGTCTAATGAAGTTATCAGTAAAAAGAGAAGGAAGTCAAAGAAAAACAAAGAAATTCTTTTTGCGGTAGAGATTGAATAAGGTATTAAAGTGGTTGTCGAGGTTGAGAAATGTTGTCACTCCAAGATGGTAGAATTAAATTCCTTTTTGTCTGCCCCAATGAAGTTTCGCAATCCAAAACAACCAAAGAAGATGTTGCCATTTCACGGGGAGTTACTCGTGATTCCGAGATAAGTATCTCAAATCCATAATTGTTTGTACCTATTCTACGAATGAATAATGGTATGAGCTTAAGCTACAGTTTTTTTTTTTTCCTGACATAACTTTGAATTCAAAAACGAAAAAATCTATAGAGATTGTTTAGTGATCCTAGGATGTTTTTTGGGATAAACCTCACTCCATTTGGCTCCATGATGGGGTTGGACTTTCCTTCTTTTGAGAAAGAAGGTCAAGATATGTCTAAAGGTCTTACAGACAATCATAAAGATCTCAATATACTTGAAGGATAGTTATTTCTAAAGTATCAATCAGTGGTCTCTCAAGTTGTTTCTTCTCTAGTATTGATCTTGTCTTGCGTAACTTATATACCTAGTATGTGCAATAATTCACAAGAACATTATGTAGTGTTAATAAGAGCATCTCCAATAGAAGGTGTAAGATTTACTTTTTAGTAACACGTAGGATTTTATACCTCCATTTAGAAAAAATTCATCTCCAAACAATAGGTCCTATAAAATAATAGGAGGGATGGAATATTAAGTTTGAAGGTTTTAAAGAAAGTCTTATCTTGACTTTCAGAATGACCTCCAATCTGCTTTTATTCCGGGGAGGCAGATCATTGACAACATTGTAGTTGCAAAAGAGCAATTTCATTCTATGCATCATTCAAGTACATCCACAGGTTCATCTGCACTTAAGCTAGACATGAGCAAAGCCTATGACATAGTTGATTGGGATTTTCTTAGTCAAGCACTCATCAATGTAGGAATTACAGACAGAGCCCATGCACTTATCATGAGTTGCGTTAGAACAACATCCTTCTCAATACTAATCAATGGAAAACCGGAAGGTCTATTTCTGGGAGAAAGAGGAATAAGGCAAGGGTGCCCATTATCCCATTACCTATTTATTATATGTGCTCACTCTTTGTCAGGTATTACAAAAAAAATGGAGGACGATGGTGTCTACAACGGCTACAAGATAAACAGATGGGCACCTAGTGTGTCCCATATTATGTTCGCAGATGATATTATGCTATTCGGAAATATAGACACTAGAACTATTAATTCAGTCACAACAATCCTGCAACAATACTACAGAATCTCGGGGCACTAGTTAATTATGCCAAGTCGTCCATACATTTCAGTAAGAGCGTTCCAGAATCTTATGCGGATTAGATAATTCAAGAATTGAGAGTCAAAAAAATGGAGAGGGAAGAGAAATACTTGGGAATTAAAATACTTCACCAAGGACACAGAATCACTGATTTCAGATTCCTGATTGACAAGTTTGAAGAGAAGCTCACAGGGTGGAGACGAAACATGTTGTCACATGCATGTAGATTGGTATTAATTTAATCTGTACTTGCCTTAATTCCAGTTTACTATATGGCCACCTCAATCATCCCAAAAGAAATTCTCAACAAGCTCACTCGCATCATTCGTGACTTCTGGTGGGGACACAGCTGCGATAAGAGGAAGATGCATTTTATGAAATGGGAATGGTTCAATTTACCGAAGGAAAAAGGTGGATAAGGTATTCGTTCACTTACTGAGCTCAATCAAGCCTTAGTGGCAAAATTAACCTAAAGATTTCTTCATGACCGAGATTCTTTTTGGTCTCAGTTATTGCAAGCAAAGTACATTAGAGACACCTCGTTCTAGGATGCAAATAAGCCAAAAATATATTCTACCACATGGACTGCGATGATGGATAGTAGAAGCAACCTCAAGCATGGATGTCTATGGCTAGTTGGAAATGGCCTGAACATTAACATCTTCTCAGACCCTTGGTTACTATGAATTCCTGTAAGTACTCCTTCTCGGGCAGAAGGAAGCATCTTAGAGATCGTCAAAGTTAACCAATTAATCAGCAGCTTAACAGGGAATTGGGACATCAGTCTTGTTCACCAAAATGTAGATCCTTTCACGGCTAGTCATATTCTATAGACTCCAATCAATCATGCAACTAATGATACTCTAATCTGGAAATTCACGGTTAATGGTGAATTTACTTCTCAATCTTTTCAAAGAATGTTGGAGGAACAAAGAGGTGAAACTTCCACTATTGGAGAAAATCAATACCCGTGGAAAAAATTCTGGACAGTCAAAAGAGTGGCCCCTAAAATTAAAATGTTCATCTGGAGAGCAATTCACAATAGCATTGGAGTGGCTGAAAAAGTTGGCAGATTTGTGGAAGGAGTCTCAATGGATTGCAACTTCTGTTCAAACGCAGTTGAATCTGTAGAACATATGTTGTTCCAATGCAATTTCTCCAAAGCAGTTTGGTTTGCGTCTCCGTTAGGATTACGTCCTCAAGACAACCAACATCAAACCCTGCAGAGACGGATTGAAATTTGGATGCGAAATAATGATAACGAATACTTTTTGGCAATGGGGATGGCAATTTGCTGGGCTATATGGAAAACTCGGAATGCCAAAGCCTTTGAAAACAAAAGCATGAGTATCCAAGGTACCCTAGCCATCGCTATGCATTGGTTCAATTTATACTATAACTTATCGGAGGAGGGGGTGTTTGAAACAGAAGGCACAATCAATTCTGCACTGTTAAACAATATAGCTGCAACTTGGGAACTACCAATTGATCCATTTATCAAGGTTAACGTTGATGCTGCCTGGAAAGATGGCTCATACGCCTGTTCTGTTGTGGCAAGAAATAGCACAGGTATGTGCTTTGGAGCAGGTACTAGAATTGGTTCATCATATTTAGTTGTCTTCGCAGAGGCTGACAGTTTTCTTCTAGCAGCTGAACTCGCTAAATGGTTAAATCTGCAGACCATCATTATAGAAGGTGACAGTCAAGTGGTTGTAAACAGCCTCACTGGAACTGCGAAATCAATACCTTGGAGAATATGGAAAACAAAAGATGACATGCTAAAGCTAATAGCTACTTTCGACAGCAACAACTCCATCAAGTTTGTGCCGAAGAAGATCAACAATGCAGCGCATTCTCTAGCTGCTTATGCATTCACTCACAAGATCCAAGCTAAATGGACTAGTTCAAATATCCCAATGACGTTGTTACTCTCTGTTCTGTAACAACTTAGTCTTTTCATCATCTTGTTCGTACAAAAAAAAAAGGTTAAGATTTCGTCATATAAGATTTTCTAAAGGTCAATCTTCCTTACTACTTGTCATGGGGTCTTATATTTACTATATGGGCAAATCCTTCTCTATTTACTATAAGAGGAGGAAGGAGCTTTTTTTTTTATTTTGTATCTTAGATTTCGGTTGTTTCTTATTTGAGCTCTTTGCTCCCCTTTAAGTTGTAATCGTTTGCACCAACCAACAAAGGGAAGCTACTATCAATCTATCATCCCAAAACGACTTCTTCTCATTTTTGTTTAGGCATGCAAACGACTTGGTTGATAGCGTGTGGCATTGTTGTTGTTGACATCACATTCTTGAAATACTGTCTAAAGCAAAACACCAAAGGAATAAAATCATATGCAACTCCAAACAAATCATTGATCAATTCAACATATTAAAATAATCATAAAAAAATAAATGGTAGTAGTAAAAACGATCAAAAATTTGACCTAGAACCGGATAAACCGGTAGCAAACACGATAATTCCCTTCAGACAGAAAAGAAAAAGAAAACAGTCTTTCCAAGTCTCAAGTAATAATGTCGTAGTAGTGCTGAACGACTCAAACAAAGCCGGCACCACCTTTTTTTTTCTTTTTCATTTCAAATTCAAATCTCACAGCTTTTCCTAAGCTGTACCCACCATTCGCTGTACGCGTCTCTCCACATCATTCTTCATAAAACACATCTCTCTATCTCAGTTTCTTCCCTCAAGTTCAGAATCAGACTCAGATCTCCATTCGCTGAACCCTAACTCAAAATCATGGGTTTGATTCACATATTATTGATTTTGAATGTCCTATCGCTTGTCCCAATCTCAATCTCACAAACACCACCGGCAGCAACTACACCACCGGCAGCAACAACACCACCAGCAGCGACAACACCACCAGCTCCACCACTAGCACCACCACCACCACCGCCAATTTCAGATACTTGTAATGGAGTATTTCTGTCATACACTCATACAAAAGCAAGACAATTAACTCCCAACACAACTGATCCATCAGACCAGCCTTACAGATTTGAATCGACTGCGAGGATTTTGAATAACGGCTTGGATGAATTGAAATCTTGGAGGTTGTATATAGGGTTTCAACATGAGGAGTATATAGTTTCAGCTACTAATGCTGTGTTAGCAGATGGTTCACCTTTTCCTGCTAATACTACTAGTCTTGAAGGTGGTGCTGTTTTTGCTGGCTTTCCTAGTACTGATTTGATGACTGCTATTGAAACTGCTGGTGATTTGCCGCAAATGGAAGCTAAGATTGATTTAGTTGGTACTGTATTTGGTGTCAAACGTCCTCTGGTACCAATGCCTAAGAATATTTCTCTTGTTAATGATGGATTTGCTTGTCCTTCCCCTAAAATGCAAGGTAATAACCTTAATTCTATCTCATTTTTCTCCCACTTATTGATTTATAATTGATTTCTGTTAGTGAATTGCTTAGATTATGTATTGATTTTGTGTTTGAAATTGATAGTATCATGGGTTATGTGAGAAATGAATTTACTATTTAGGGTTTGTTTTCTCTGTGTTATTGCTGTGGGTTATGGTTATTTCATTTTGTTCTGGTGGTAGGAATTAGGCTGACTGAGTTTCGAGCTTAGGGTGTTGGTATCAGTATAACTCTATTGAAGAGGCATATGGGCTTATGGTTATTGAACAGATTAAATATTTAAGTCAAGTGTTTCTTGATATTGAATTTTGTACTTTAATTGATATGATGTGTTTTGCGGGCTCTCTTTTCTGTAAGAAACCAAGTGCTTCTTGAAATTGAATGTTTGTTATTCATTCATTGTGAATGACTTCTGCAGGGAACAGTTCAATGTACGTTTGTTGTGTGAAAGACCCAAATTTTGTAGCAAATGTTACAACGGATGAGTATGAACTTCGTAAAAAAGGTGATTTGGTGATCATGTATGATATTCTGAGATCGTATGATTCCGAATATTATGCTCAAGTTTCCATATCGAATTATAATCCACTTGGGCGATTAGATTACTGGAAATTGAGTTGGACATGGATGAGGCAGGAGTTCATTAACACCATGAGGGGAGCATATCCGTCGATTGTGGATTCGAGAGATTGCACGTTTGGACCTCAGGGGATTTACTACAAGGATATGGATTTCGCTAATGTTTTGAATTGCCAAAAAAATCCAACTATTGTTGATCTACCTCTTGAGAAAACA
>JAJJWW010003215.1:0-33837 GCA_023531295.1 Papaver armeniacum
TTGATAGGTGTAGAATACACCTAATTTACTATCTAGTAGTTTATGCTTTCTTTGCTATTTTTTTCGTAAATTATGTATTTTACGCTTGTTTTGAGTTTTGTAGCTACTATGGAGTCACACGGAGGAAAAGGAGAAGAAATCACCATATTTTAGCAAAAAGGGTAAAATTGTCATTTCACCAAGGAGGAATACTATATGCGCCCAGCCAAGGTTAAGGGGAGGTCAAAGAGGCGCCCCTTATCCAAAAGAAGGGAGTGAGAATAGCACAATTGGGGTGTACTTATGGTGGGTGTTTTGAATCCACCCACCCTAAACTACGACCATACCCACTCCACACTGGCAGACCCGGATCCAGGACAATTGTATAACCCTATCCAATTGAGATTTATTTCTCAATCATTTTGTGTTGAAATTGAGAATGAGAAAGAACAAGCAGCCATGGCTGCTGCCGTTAATGAAGTCGAGAGATGAACTCAGAAACCCAGAAATTAGGGTTCGATGTATGAATCGAGATAGAGAAGCAGTCGCTGTTGCTATTGTTTGCCCGAGAAATCTAAAGAGAAATCAGAGATAAATCGAAGATGGGTTTGGTGGCCATTTGTTAAGACCCGAGATGAAATCGAGTAGAATTTGAAGATGATGGAGCTCGGTAAGATGGGATTGAGATTAGAACGATGATGGTTGTCATTTGTTGTTGGTTGTATGATCGGAGAGGCGATATGAAGAGTAGATCGAGAAGAATTGATGAAGATCGACTGTGGGTGAAGATTGGAGATGGTCGGAGTTCTTTGTGGTTGAAGCGTGAGATGAAGAAATTCATGGGAAGTGGTGGTTGATCGAGAAATTGAGCTAATGGAGTACGTGGAATTAATGGTGGTTCAAGATGAATTTGAAGAAAATGGGTGCGAGGCAAAGCGGAGGTGGTGTTGTTATGCTATGAGTTGGTGGTTCGGGTGGTACAAAAGATGTATGGGTAAAAATGCGGTGGTGGAAGCTTGAGAGATGGTGGTGTTAAGGGCAGGGATGGGAAATTGATTGCATTGATGGCAGGTGGTCTCATTGATATAAGAATGATATAAGAAGATGGTCTTTGTAAAAGGGAAGTGTCAAGGAAGATGGTCCGCAAAATTAGATGGAAGTCTTTGGTGGTTTGAATGATAGAGATTGGCAGGTCTTGTGGATTGCACGGAGGTATGAGCAACTGGTGATGAGCAAAACATGGCACGGGGAAGAGTTAAAGTTGGAGTGAAGCTGCTGGGAAGGTCAGGAATGTGAATGGACTATGTAGATGAATGTTAGGAATTGATACAGGATAGTGAAGCGATTCTGATTCAAGAAGTCACATGTGTAATTTGAATTTGTTGAGACGATGATGTGCTCGTGAGGATGGGATGTGTGTTGCAAGAGATACTGCAAGACTGGATGATGAAGGCCGAGGTTGCGAGGGTGATGTCGGTGTTGTCTGCAGTCGATTAGGAATCGAAGTCGTGGAATTGTGCTTGAGTTGAGAAACAGTGGAGGATCGGAAGGTCATTACGGTGAATACACTGAAGCTTTGTCCGAGATGGCTTTAGATGTATGTTTAGGTTTGCGGGGATTGCGGGAAATGGAATGGGATTTATGGATTGTGTTTAGAGCCATGGATGTTGAGGGATGGCTTGAACCCAGTGATATTGCAGGTGCTGGCATGGTTGATGCAGCTGCAGTTAGGAATGGAGACTGAGGTTGAGGTTGCTGTTTGCCATGGAGATGCAGGGGATGGTATTATGGTCTGTGGTGTTTGTGCTCAGGTGGTAGAATGGATACTATGTTGCAGCTGGAGAGAAAGCTGAACTGAAATGGTAGAGAGCCATTATGGCTGGGAGCAAGCAGTGATGCACCATCCTGGTGCAACACAAGATATGGCTTTGGCAAGTGGCCCGGCCCGCACCGAGCTGGAACCGACTCGCCCCGACTACGAGTTGGCTTCGGCCAGATTAGATCGTTGACCGTTGACTAACGTTGACCGACGGTTGACCACTTTGGACCGTTAGTCCTAACAGTGACCGAAGCGGAATATTAAATCGAATATTCTCGTGACAGAATTTTAGGTGGCGTGGCGATTATTCCTAGGATTCTAGCCACAATCATTTTTCGGCGACCAAAAATTCCGCAATTTTCTATGGACTTCTCTCATGGGTGTGAAGACTTGGGCTAGGAATTGGATGGAGGTGGACTCAAATTTGGAAAGAGAAGGTGGAAGAGTTGAGAAAAGCTTGGATTTGGAAATTGAATTGCAAAAGGAAAAGGATTCTACTCCTTAGAAGATTTGGAGAATATTGAAGCCTATAAATAGAGAAGTTTTTCTACAACTTCTACACATCTCTCTACACACACAACACTTTTCTTTTCTTTTTCTTTGTGTGAACTTTTTAACATGAGTAGTTAATTTTATTGATTGAGGATGAATTCCTAGTTCTTAATATGATTTGAGTTTTTGTTTTTAATTCTATCTTGAAGTTCTTCACATGATTATCGTTTTGTTTTTACTAATAGGAGTGATCTTAAAGACATTCATGATTGATTGATAGATTGTTTAGAATGCATGCTAAATTGATTTGTTAGTTTAATCTAATGCTAGTGAAAGTTAGGAGATAAGTAATCGTTTCTTGACTCTTTACATAAGTAGCAAACACGAGACCTTGCGGAGGGATTCCGTGGAGCAATTGTGTGTAGAAACAACGCTAGAAAGTGAACCAAGCTGAACCGAGTTTAACTACTAGTACTAAACCTAAATTCATAAATCTTAATGCATTACGGGAATTACATCTTGTAAGCGGACCTCAAGGTGGTTCTTTTTGAATAGAATCTGATAACTAAGCGGACCTGTTACTCAGTGAAATTAGGGATTTTGGGGCTAGCTAAGCGGACCTGCTATCCTACGGTTGGTGATAATCTGTGACTAATAACAAGTGGAAAAGAACATAACTTGATTCATTATTTTGCAACGAAGAAGGATTCCTTGATCTTGTCTCTCTTATTGTTTTCAACTTTCGATTTTAATTGTTTTGTTTATTTTTCTTTTGCTTTTTACACCCCCTTTCGTGACAATTTTACAACTAGAATCTCGTGCTCCTCGTGGGATCGACCTTGACTACCCTATATTACTTGTTAATTAGGTAGTAAAGTATTAATTAATTTGTTGTGGTTACGACACGCATCAAATTTTAGCGCCATTGTGGGAGTGACGGATGATTTTAGTTGTTTTTATTTTTCTTTTTGCTTTATTCTTGCTTTGTTGGATTCTATTCCGTATCTAACTTGGTTTTTGAATCTTATTTCAGGTATCGGTTTTCCATGTACGGTGGACAAGAGCAAGCATATTACAACAATCAATACGGTTTTCAACCTCAACATTATAGCAACTTCCAACCATCCTTCGGATACAATCAAAACCAATCTTTTGGCTATGATCAAATTCCTACGGAACATTATGGATATTCTCATACATATCAACAACCTTATGACGGGTATGTAAGTGGACAATCACAAGGATGGGAGGATAGTTTTGTTTATGATCGAAATTCTCTAGTTTTTGCAGGATAAGATGTTGGCCATGATTGGGGATCTTGGGGATCTTCAACAAAAAGATGCAAGAATCACATCGAGAAATTCAAAGGAATTCGGAGAAAATATCTGAACTAATTAACCAACCTTTGGAGACTTTTGATGACGCTAGTGTAGATTACTCGAGCCTTGATCTTAATAATGATCAATCACCTATTCAAAAGGAAGAGCTTGAGGAAGATGCATTTATTGCTTGGCAAAAATTTCTTAAGGAAAGATGGGAGTCCCGGAAGTGTATGGATGTTCCGACAATGAGGAAGTTATTCCAACTCCGGATCATAATAACGATCCTTCACCTATTCAAAAGGAGGAGATTGGGTGTGACTTACCTATTGTTATAAACGGTGTAACACCCGCACATGAAGATCTTACAATCTATACCGATGAAATTCATTTTTGTGAATGGCCCGATTCCCGATGATGAGAATGTTGAAGAGATGATGCTAGAGGATGAAACCACATTCATTGATTTTGTGGAAGACCCAATTGAACTTGCTAATGATTTTAATGATGCCGAGACTTTGGTTAAGGTAGAAAACGACGAAGAATGGTTGCAAGGTTTAATAGAGGGACCACGATATACAAGAGGTAAGTGATTCACTTGAATTTGTTAAGGATGACGAGGATTCTATAATACAAGAAATTGTGCAAGGTTTGTCTAACCCTTTGCCTATTGATTCTTCTCCTTTACCTCTTATTGGTTTGAATGTATGTGCTTGAAAGTATTTTGGATGATTTTGTTTCTAGATATCCACCATTGAAACACTTGATTCTAACACTATGCAGGTTTGCCAAGAGGAATACATGGAAGTTCCCAAATTCTATGTTCTTTATACACTTCCGAGTGTGGACGAGAATAAGTGTGGGGGAAATCTCTATCGAGCGATAATTTCACTATTATTTTCTTGTGCTAACATTTGTATGGAGTTATTGTTTGCAAAACAGGTATTATGGGTGGATCCTCAAATTTTCCGATTGTTAGTATATGGGGAATGAATCTTGCAAGAGCCAAGTCGGGCCGTCGACTTTAAAACAAGCGCTTAATGGGAGGCAACCCATCGGTTTGTATTTCTTATCTTTTTGCTTTTTGTTATTTCTTTTTCTTGTTTCTTATCATGTTAAAATTTCCCACCTTGACTTTACTAGGAGGATTCAATTACATTGAGGACAATGTAAGGTTTAAGTGTGGGGGAGTGGTTAAGCATGTTTTTAAAACAAAATTACAAAAAAATGAAAAAATTTTGAAAAAAAAAAAAAAAAAAAGTTTTACTTAAAAATTCCAACTTTTAAAGATTTTAGAGTCCCTAGCATATTTCTAGGTATGTTTACATAGAGTTTTTGACCAGACATAATTGAACTTGGAAATGTTAGAGAATTACATTCGGATTTCTTGTTTGTTTGAGTGTTAAATAATGGATTTAATCATCCGGTGATGCGAATTTGGTGCGAGGAGAAATGCGTTATTAGAGTTCTTTGATCAATCATTAGTGGAGACTACCCGTATTCATATCATGAGAGGCACCACTGCAGAAATTTTCCATCTACTAAAGAGCTTCTTTTGAGTGTGTGTCACCATAGTAAATTAGGGTAGAATGGTGAGCTACCCAACCTCCCACCAATAAAAGCACTACTCTTTGATCTCTCGAGTGCTAATTTTGTCAATCATGAGGTGATGTCCATGGATGAAAGCTTCCTTCTTGTAGTTCGATTTGCAGTTAGCACCATTCTCTCTCGCAACAACAACGGATCCATAGAAACACATTCATCATCAACAAGGAGCGACATCAAAATCTACAAGGAAAGTTGGAAAAGTTTAAGGTTTACAAGCAACGGAATGAGAAAAAGAGCAAATTTCAAATTCAAGTAAAGCAACATACAAATGAGCGGATTTTACATATATGTTGAAGACTTACACTATAATGAGGTAATTTTATATCCAAGTATGAAGACTTATTCATGAAAGCGAAGAAAAATCAAAGGTGAGAATTTTTTGAAGTTTATGATTTCAAGACGATACAAGTTGTGAAGAATCAAGTGGTAAAATACTTCTCCCACGGCCATGGTTTATTTTTGTATTTAATTTCTCTTGTTACAAAAAAAAAAAAAAAAAAAAAAAAAATTGAAAGAAAAAAAAAGGAAAGAAAAGGAAAGAAAAAACAAGAGAAATATTTGTTCTTATTGAATGAGCCGTGGGGAAGGAAAATTTATAAGGAAGTTTCAAGCGACAAGGATTTTTAAGGTAAGAGAGTTAAAAATTGTCAAGGATTTATGAAATTCAAGGGTTTATCATCAATAGTTGAAACCGAAGACGAAGATCAAGATCAAGACGAGGAGCGGAAGACGTTTCTATTGGATGCCGTGAGAGTGGTGTTATCATAATTGGCAATCGGATGTGAAGGTGAGTAAGTAATCTCATCCTCGATAAAAATGGTTGATTTCCTTTCTTAGAGATCGTCGAGAAAAATGGTTTTTCAAAATATTAAAAGATGTGGGTTTCAAAATTTGGGAGTTGTCCTTCCCACCATTCAACGTGTTTGTGGATTCTCTCTTCATTCCTACGCACACATGTGAGAACCATAAAAGTCTGTCTTTTGAGTGCAATTATCATAAATCCTATTTGGTGAGGCGAAGTCGAGGCGAAATGCTTATTGATCGTTTCTCAAACACGCATTCTCTCATTATGGTGTGATTATTTCTCACTCAACATTTAAGAATGAGAATATGTTCTTTAGTATTTCTAACTTCTTATTACTAGCATGCGAAACTCTATGTCCTCATAGCTCTTTGGATGCTTAGGACGCTTGAACGCTTTGAAGTTGTGAGTTTTTAGTTTGATTTGCTCGAGGACTAGAAAGTCTAAGTGTGGGGAATTTGATAGGTGTAGAATACACCTAATTTACTATCTAGTAGTTTATGCTTTCTTTGCTATTTTTCGTGTAAATTATGTATTTTACGCTTGTTTTGAGTTTTGTAGCTACTATGGAGTCACACGGAGGAAAAGGAGAAGAAATCACCATATTTTAGCAAAAGGGTAAAATTGTCATTTCACCAAGGAGGGAATACTATATGGAGCCGGCCAAGGTTAAGGGGAGGTCAAAGAGGCGCCCCTTATCCAAAAGAAGGAGTGAGAATAGCACAATTGGGGTGTACTTATGGTGGGTGTTTGAATCCACCCACCCCTAAACTACGACCCATCCTCCACACCGTACCGGATCAGTTTTGTATAACCCTATCCTAATTGAGATTTATTTTCTCAATCATTTTGTGTTGAAATTGAGAATGAGAAAGAACAAGCGACCATGGTCTGCCGTTAATGAAGTCGAGAGATGAACTCGAAACCCGAAATTAGGGTTCGATGTATGAATCGAGATAGAGAAGCGACCGATGTTGCTATTGTTTGCGAGAAATCTAAAGAGAAATCCAGAGATAAATCGAAGATGGGTTTGGTGGCTTACATTGTTAAGACCGAGATGAAATCGAGTAGAATTTGAAGATGATGGAGCTCGGTAGATGGGATTGAGATTAGAACGATGATGGTTGTCATTGTTGTTGGTTGTATGATCGATCGAGGCGATATGAAGAGTAGATCGAGAAGAATTGATGAAGATCGATTGCGGGTGAAGATTGGAGATGGTCAAAGTTCTTTGTGGTTGAGCGTGAGATGAAGAAATTCATGGGAAATTGGTGGTTGATCAGAAATTGAGCTAATGGGTGTGGAATTAATGGTGGTTCAAGATGAATTTGAAGAAAATGGGTGCGAGCAAAGGCAGAGGTGGTGTTGTTATGCTATGAGTTGGTGGTTAGGTGGTACAAAAGATGTATGGGTAAAAATGCGATGGTGGAAGCTTGAGAGATGGTGGTGTTAAACAAGACGAGGATGGGAAATTGATTGCATTGATGGCAGGTGGTCTCTCAACTTGAGAATGATATAAGAAGATGGTTTTGTGAGTGTCACTTGCAAATTAGATGGAAGTGTCGGTGGTTTGAATGATAGAGATTGCGAGGTCTTTGTGGATTGCACGGAGGTATGAGTTTCGGTGATGAAGCAAAAACATGGCACCAGGAAGAGTTAAAGTTGGAGTGAAGGCTTGGGAAGGAAGAATGGAATGGTATGTAGATGAATGTTAGGAATTGATAGATAGTGAAGCGATTCTGAGTTCAAGAAGGAAGTGGTGTAATTTGATTTGTTGAGAGAGATGTGCTCGTGAGGATGGGATGTGTGTTGCAAGAGATACCAAAAGACTGGATGATGAAGTGAGGTTGCGGGGGTGATGTGGTGATGATCGATTCCGGAATCAAGTCGGAAGAGTTGAGAAGTTGATGGAGGATCCAAATTTCATTAGCGGGAATCATTTGAAGCTTTATGTGAGATGGCTTTAGATGTATGTTTAGGTTTTGCGGGGATTGCGAGGAAATGGAATGGGATTTATGGATTGTATTTGCGAGCCATGGATGTTGAGGGATGGCTTGAACCCGGTGATATTGCAGTCTTGGCATGGTTGATCTGTTCGATTAAAATGGAGGCGAGGTTGAGGTTCTTGTTGCCATGGAGATGCGGGGATGGTATTATGGTCTGTGGTGTTTGTGCTAGAGGGTGGTAGAATGGATACTATGTTGCAGTGGAGAAAAAGTGAAGGCAGAAATGGCAGAAAACCATTATGGGTGGGAGCAACGATGATGCACCATCCTGGTGCAACACGGTATGGCTTTCAGCAAGTGGCACGGTACGCTTTAATTTGGATCGCTGACTTCGATTCGACTACGAGTTGACTCGGTAAGAATTAGATCGTTGACCCGTTGACTAACATTGACCGATGGTTGACCACTTTGACCGTTAGTCCTAACAGTGGGAAGCGGAATATTAAATCCGAATATTCTCGACGAGAAATTTTCGGGGTGGCGTGGCGACTATTCGTCCGGATTCCGGCCACAATCCCGATTTTCGGCGACCAAAAATTCCAGAATTTTCTATGGACTCTCTCATGGGTGTGAAGACTTGGGCTAGGAATTGGATGGAGGTGGACTCAAATTTGGTAGAGAAGGTGGAAGAGTTGAGAAAAGCTTGGATTTGGAAATTGAATTGCAAAAGGAAAAGGATTCTACTCCTTAGAAGATTTGGAGAATATTGAAGCCTATAAATAGAGAAGTTTTCTACAACTTCTACACATCTCTCTACACACAACACTTTTCTTTTCTTTTTCTTTGTGTGAACTTTTTAACATGAGTAGTTAATTTTATTGATTGAGGATGAATTCCTAGTTCTTAATATGATTTGAGTTTTTGTTTTTAATTCTATCTTGAAGTTCTTCACATGATTATCGTTTGTTTTTACTAATAGGAGTGATCTTAAAGACATTCATGATTGATTGATAGATTGTTTAGAATGCATGCTAAATTGATTTGTTAGTTTAATCTAATGCTAGTGAAAGTTAGGAGATAAGTAATCGTTTCTTGACTCTTTACATAAGTAGCAAACACGAGACCTTGCGGAGGGATTCCGTGGAGCAATTGTGTGTAGAAACAACGCTAGAAAGTGAACCAAGCGAACCAAGAGTTTAACTACTAGTACTAAACCTAAATTCATAAATCTTAATGCATTGCAGGAATTACATCTTGTAGCGGACCTCAAGGTGGTTCTTTTGAATAGAATCGATAACTAAGCGGACTGTTACCGGTGAAATTAGGGATTTTGGGGCTAGCTAAGCGGACTGCTATCCTACGGTTGGTGATAATCATGACTAATAACAAGTGGAAAAAGAACATAACTTGATTCATTATTTTGCAACGAAGAAGGATTCCTTGATCTTGTCTCTCTTATTGTTTTCAACTTTCGATTTTAATTGTTTTGTTTATTTTTCTTTTGCTTTTTACACCCCCCTTTCGTGACAATTTTTACAACTAGAATCTCGTGCTCCTCGTGGGATCGACCTTGACTACCCTATATTACTTGTTAATTAGGTAGTAAAGTATTAATTAATTTGTTGTGGTTACGACACGCATCAGAGATCAATCACAAAAAGATCAAATTCAGCAAAACTAACAAACCTTGATGGCTCCATAGAAACAAAGAGCGAGAGAAAAGAGATGAAAACAAAGAGAGAAGAAAGAAAATGACACTAAAAAAGTTGGGCACGATGAAGAAGGCTAAGTAAAAGAAAAGAAAAACTTTCATAAGGAACTCCTCCTTAAATAGGCAAGAAAAGGGTAACCGGATAGCATTAAATGTGCCGGTAAAAAGGGGAAATTTTAGACACGTGTAAGCAGTCATCCTAATTCCACGGAATCTTGTCGGCAAAAATTGATGAAAAACAAATGGTTGTGGCATTTCGAATCTTTTGGTTCTCATGACATTCTCTTCTTCGCAGAGAAGACATGAGAAGAGGCAAGATGTAGGATGAGAATATCGCAACATCAATACCTCGCGAGATCAATAAACGGCAGCGTTGTTAAGGTGTCATGGAGCCGAATAATATAAATGACGCAATGAATGAATGGCCCGGCCAAAACACGAGAAAGATATGAAGACCTAGCGAGATCTAGGAAAGTCTGCGAGATTATATATTTGTACACTTGAGATATTTCGCAAGTCATTCCCAAAATAAAGGACGACTTATGAGTCATCCACTATGTACTACCCTATATAAAGAGTTGAACAAGTACATTGAGGGATCTTTTCGGGTATTGGGCAAGTCATTAAGAGAGAGAAAGTTTAGAGTGATTGTAATTCTTTAACTGATTTCCATTTCATCTTGTAAGCATTTTTAAGAGTTTAATCAATAAAAATGATAATTACTCATCCTAAAATTATTTGATTATATAGATTCTTGTGAGGGGTGTAGTGTAGGATTTCCTGAACTCTGGCGACATTAGAGGCATTGAGACAAACAATACGTGAAGAAAGGCGATTAAAGGCGAAGGAACGTGCAAATTTGACAAGACAAAATCATGAGTTGAGGATGGAAAACATGAGACTACAAAACGAGAGAAGGTCGAAGCACTACAAGGTCAAGCTCAAGATCGAGTTAGAGAGGAAATAAGAAGAGCTTTACCTATAGAAAATGTTGATGAAGAAAATCGAGAGGAAGCGCAAAATCCAAGCGTAGAACATTAAGTAGAGAAGAGAAATGATGGAAGATCGTTATATCCCACATCCGAGACTCTTCAAAATGGGCGAAATAATAGAAATCAAGAAATAGCGGCGTCATGGGCGGAATAATCCGGCTGATCGGGAAGAAGGAAGAAGAATATTGCATGGGGAGAGGCTGAGAGGAAGCAAAAAGAGATTGAAGATGAAATTGAAAGACACTATCTTGAACAAGCACGTCTAGCTGCGAGAGGGAAAGATTAAAACAGAAATAGAAGAACGGAATTGGAAGAAGCAATTCGCGAATAATCATGATAATCGAAAGAAGGCGAGAGCAAAATCGCAACAATGGTAATATCAATGAAGAATATGAAAGAGTACAAAAGGAGAGCAGATAGGCAGCAAAGAAGAAAATGATAGATATAACGGTGTGCAAATTCGTGAAAGAGATGAAGGAGAAGATCGCATAGAAAGACGAAGAGAATGATGAACAAGAAAGTCAAAGCAGACATGAATGCGGGGAGAAGAGGCGGAACTAAAAAAGACCGGTAGATTCAAATTGATGTAAATGAACAAATCTGAGAGAATTAGAAATGAGAGGAATCTTTGAAACAGTAAAAAGGGAGAAGGAAAGAGATAATTGGATGAGGCCATCGAGGAAGCTGCGAAAACTCCATTTACACAAGAAGTACAACTAGGAGAATACCCCCAAAGTGTAATTTACTGCGTTAACCAGCATTTTTGATGGAACAACTTGTGCAATACAACACATCAAAGCTTATGTGAGGTTTATGTTATAATGGGAAAATCATGATGCTATATTGTGAAAGTATTTTGCATCAAGTTTGACAGGAGAATCATTGAAATGGTTTGAAGGTTTACCAAGAAACACAATCACATCATTCAACCATTTACAAGCTATATTTTTAGGGGCGTACATAAGTAATAATTCCTCACGACCGGGTATTGAAGATGTATTTGGGTTAAAACAAAGGGTTGGCGAAAGTTTGAAAGATCTGGCCGTGAGGTGGAAGACAATGTGTAGCGATATGGCTGGTCGTGTGGATGAGAGATATCTCATTTTATCATTCATTAATGCTATGTTCGCAACCAATGTTATACATTTAGGTTTTAGAATCAAGAATACAATCACAATGGTGAGTTGCGAGAACTTCAGGAGGAATACATTGCTCTAGAGGAAAAGCAAAATGAGATGGAATCATACCACATTGCGAATGCAAGTTCAAGAGCTGCGAATGCAAGTTTGTTACCTAAATTGATAAACACAGTGGCGAGCACCTCGCAAGGTCAACAAGAAATGATAACGGATGATGGTCAGCAAAAGTTAGTAGCCATGGGAAGTCGCGATCAGGAAGAATTTGAAAGAGAAAGAAACTTCTATAATCGTGGCGGAAATAACAAAATTCAAAAGACTTGATCGGCCCAAGAAACTTATGGAGGTCGAGAGGCATAATTATCATAGAGGGCAGCGAGGTCATATGGTAGTATGGGAGGAAATCAAGATGCCCCCTTTGAACGCTAGTGTGGAGAAAATATGGGAAGCTATAATCGATGGAAAACATACTGCACCATGGAACATGGGGAATGAACCGCCTCCGGTGTAGAAGTCATGAATTTTGTTCCTATCACCATTTTCATGGACACCTAACAAATGATTGCAGAAATATAAAAGAATCATCCTCGGAATGATAGACCAAGGGAAGCTAAATCATTTCTTAAAATGTGAAGAGAAGGCTCAACCATTACCACCACCACCGAGAAATTCGGAGTAAACACAACAAAAGGGAAAGAAACATTTGTAGTAGAAGTTGGAGCGAAAGCCAAAAACTTGTTCTATAACTCTATCGTACATTAAATGCAGGGACAATTGAATATTTTCATGATAGTGTTCTCGGTAGAGGGTTTTCGCAAGAGATGCTGATAATAGAGAAGTAATGAACATCGCGAAGACATCGCCACTAAAGGAATGGCAAATGAATATTATTTCTTTTACCGCGGAAGAGGTACCTGAGGGAGGAGAGATGCATGACAGCCCATTAGTGGTAAGATTGGAGATTAACCCAAAACCTGTTGATGATGAAGATGATGAGGCGGAAAATTCATGGGCAATCAATAGAATCTTAATCGATACTTGAAGCTCTGTAAACATCCTTTTTACCATACTTACAAGACTATGGGAGGAAAGACGAAGATCGATACCTTCAACCTATAAGATTTATGGTTTTAATGGTCTTTGCTAATAAACCTAAAGGAGAAGCTCATATGCGAATACCCTTTGAAATGATTATCAACTGAAATTTTGTTTTGCATAGTCGATGTGGAGTCCCCCTATAATGCATTAATTGGGCGACCTTGGTTACATGAGATCTTGGGTGTAGCATCGACTACGCAAATTTCCTCATCCCAGTGGTGTTGGAGTTATAAAAGGAGATTGGGCTGAGGGACAAAAGTGCTATGAAGTTGATGTGGAATCTTGCGAGGGAAATTTGCTCAAAAAAGAAGAAGCTGGAAGCAGAACATCAAAGAAGAAAAAAAGAAGGGAAAAGACGATGGTGGACGCAATAGAAGTGAGAGATGAAGATACATTGCGAAACCAATGCCTGAAGATAGTTGGAAATTGCGATGGTTTCGCAAAAGGGAAGGAAATATCAGGAAATTTAAATGAAGAAGCAGAGAGCAACAGAAGTAAGAAGCATAAGAAATGAATAATTGATTTTAAATTTGTGTAAAAAAAAAAAAATTTGTTTTGAGTGACAAAGACATGTCAAAAGTACAAAGAATATGACGATCGAAGAAGGAGTACGCGAAAGTCTCGCGAGACAGAATATATGAAAATCTGATTAAATAATTACAGTGAAGATCATAGCAAATGAAGCAAGACTATGCGATAATTTCGCAAAGATAATGAGAAGAAATAATCAAAAATCAATGATATATATGAATGGGACGAACCTTTATGGCGTACACCCTAGTTCGCGAATGATATTTCGCAAGAGGCAAATGTAAGACCTAAAGTGCGTCATATAAGGGAGTATCTCTTGACATGGCTAAGGAAAAGGTTACACCTCCCTGGAACCTGAGTCATGGATATTTGGGGTCAATAAAGCCCATCAGGGAGAGATACCTTGGATTTCCAACTATATAAGGTTATACCCTGGTTGGACGACCGAGGGTCTCTTCCAAGGAGTCGAGTGTATGACCAAGGCGCGAGGTATATGGTTGAGCCAAGAGTGCCTAGGGCATTTGAAGTGTCTCGGACATTCTTGGAAAGTCTTGGCACATCTGCACTCGGCCAAGAAAACTCCACTTAGGGTGCGGTCTCGTAACCATAAGCCTTATAGGTATAAGGGATAAGAGGCTGCGAAAACAGGCCGGTTGTTGTTAAGACCGGATGGGAGGAGCTAGTCTTGTATGGCCGATGTACGCCTCCTTGAAGGGGAAACCAAGGAGATGATAAGGCGGCACCCTCCATTAGGGAGGTGATAAGTGTCTTAAGACGCAAATGTCATGAGGCTCATTTTTCGCAAGAAAATTTAGGCTTGTCATATTTGTGCGATGATCCTTAAGAGGCAATAATACTAACGCGAGGATAAGGCGAGATCAATGGGTCTTTACATGAAAGTGTAAAGGCGTCCTGCGATTTCGTCGCAAGACGACAATGTCATGGGGCTTTAAATTCGCAAGAACTTCTAGGCCTGTCATATTGTTGTAACGAAAACATCTGCGGAGAGGCAACAATACTAAAGACATGATAAGGCAAGATCAATGGGTCATTACATGAAAATGTAAAGACGTCCTGCGATTTTGTCGCAATGATAATGAAAGTGGCGCAATGAGACCTTTAACTAGGAAGGAAAAATAAGACCACAAAAGAAAATGAGTAAGCAAATAAGCTTGCGAAAATGATTATATGCAAACAAATAAGTTTGCGAGTATACACATGGAAACAATCAGGAAAAATTAATACGAAGACTAAGCAACAACGATTATGAAGCGAGGCATATTATTACTTAAAGGTTCTCGACTAAAATCTCTCATTTGAAAAGAAATAACAGAGGCAAATATGGGAATGAATAGGATATAAACTTGTTATTTATTTTCATATGATAGATTTACGCACTCATAATATTGATTAACCGTATTGCAAGAAAGAATTGTTCTTTAAACATGTGCGAAAAAAAAGACAACAAAGTAGAACTTGTATTTGAAGATCCAAGAGATTTACGGTAAAAAGTTACAAAAATGGAAGACTAAAAGGATAAATGTACGAGATATTACAAGAAAAGAAAGAAGAAAATGGAGTTATTTCTTAGTTCATTCTTCTTTTTCATCGAGACTCTTCATCGGACTCCTCTTCTTCGCTAGCATCACTATCGAGAGACATCTAAAGAAGGCATATTTTCGGGGAATCTCATCAAGAAGACAAGGATATGATGAAAGAGGAATATTGTGGTCATCGCGGTGTCCTAATAGTTTGATTGCGAAAGCGGACAACATCATTCTCGAAATTCGCTCTGATAGTTTGCGATTGCTTCTTAAACTTGGAATACTTATCATTGCGAAAGAGAAGTCCTTTGCAAGATGTTCTTTCTCGGATTCAAGTTCTTTAATTCTTATCGAAACCTCTTCTCAGCTCCTGCGAACATATGACAATGAATTAGTAACTTAATAGCAATTTCACAAAAAAGAAGCGGTAAAGTAAAGAAGAACAATTAACAACCTTCTCTGTCAGAAATCATATCTTTAACCAAGGCAGTATGCTCAACGTGAAGGCTAATGTTAACACCTAAGTTATTTCTGGCACTATCTAGAACTTTTGCAGCCCAAGCGAATTCATCGTCACTATTTATGAGAAGAAGAGAACGAATTTGATTCTCTCTCTCGTTAAGTATGGCATTTTGGCGAAGAGATTCATCTCGTTCAACTTGGACTTCAAGAAGAGTTTTTTGAAATCTCGTTAATGCTTTGGCACCTTGATTAGCAAAGCGATCTTTGTCATCTATAAGGTTACTAATTTTCTTCCTTAAAATATTAGTTTTTCGTGGGAACTAAGGTATAGAGCGTTTAAATTGGTTGGCTAAACCTAAACTAGATCTATGATCAATTTCTAAGAGATGAAATTTGGTTTGAAGTTCGTTTAGCGGAAGAGATTTAATATTGTTATTCAAAGAACTGTTTAAAGATTCGTTGAGATGAGTAAGAAGAGCATCACTATCCATAGCTTCGGGAAATGAGTGAAGAAGGATGGCTTCATCGATGGAAAGATTATAAATGTCTGCGAAAATGATATATCGAGATAAAGAAAAATAAATGACAGAGTAAAAACAAGGAAAAAGAAGAATCTTATACCATAGAGTTCTTTGATTAGCACTTTGAAGGCTAGATATTGTATTCTTCTGTGTGGAAGATTCAGCTTCCAGTTGTTGAATCCTTTCGCGAAGAACCGCAAATTTGCACTTTCTAACTCTTAATTCTTCTTACCAAGTTGAAGATTTTCTTGTGAAGAGTGTTGCGCCTTTTTTCAAGATCTAAGGCAACAACAAAGGAAGCTCTCCCAGACTACAAAGAAAGAAAAAGAAATTATCAAGATATGATTTAGAATCAAAATTATGAAGAAATAAAAAAATACAAACGTACCAAGGCACCAAGTGCATTTAAGAAGCTGGGAGTCACTGATCTGGAAACCCCCTGGAGAGAATCGTTACCCTCTAGCAAGGAAGCATCACAGATATTTGCGAGAGCTTCGCATGTACTAGAGAGGCGATCATCTCCAATTCCTTGCATGGAATCTGAGAAGATATTAGACAGTAGCGCCATAGGGGATTCGGTTAGATGATCCTCCTTCGCAAAAGAAATATTAACTTCGTCATCATCCTCATCAGAACTCTCGCTGGATAGAGGACTTGAGCGAGAAGAAGAGTGAATCTTCCGTTTTTTAGAAGTTGGAGCAGTGGATTTCCCCTTGCGAAGAGGACCTTTACCCTTTCCTTTGGCCTTCGCAGCTTCAGAAGTTTCTTCTCCGGCAACTTCAACACCAATCTTTACACACGAATGAAGATAAGAAACAGAGGCAACAATATTGTTAAAAATAGCAAAAGAAAGTATTTCTTACTTCATCCGTGATTGAACGGAGTATCGCCAGGGTACTCGCCTTTGGATTTCTTTCGTAACTTCTTCTCAATTTTGTGATCTAAAAGTTCGCAAGATTAGATATAAGAGGAAGTGAAGATTGCAAAGTAAGTGAAAGTTAGGAAATATACCTCTTTTTTTGCTTTCAAGGGCCAATTAAATACCCAAGGATGATAGTTCGCGAGATTCGCAGGGGAGTACATTGGGACCTGAAATGTAAGGTCCGTTCAAAAATAGCGGAAAGACATACCACTTGTCGTCTTTGGAATGGCGAGAACATTATTCTTCTTGGGAGTGCCAATCGATATCTTGCATGAGTATCTTGTCGCTAGGAATGTTCTCTTTTCTTTTCAACCGAGCACCCCAGCGAGACCTATCGTTCTTCATATTTATCACTTCATAATTTTCAAAAAAGTTTTCTACTGAATACTTTTCAGCAACTATCTCTAAGTTTGCGAATTTAGGGTCTCTGACTTCATCAGGATATAGAGATCCCTTACCAGCGCCGCGATTGGCGAATTCAAGCATTAAACGGATGCAATCCCCACTTAATTGATAGATAGCTCGCGAGAACTTCTCATGAGAAATAATTTCATAGAACAAGGGCAATTCGGGATTGTAGAGAGGAATGGGAAGACCTGCGAGGAGCTGACCTAGCGAAATTATGATTTTCTGATCATCACAATGATGATCAGTAAACAATTTTGCAGAAAGAATAAATGAAGATTCTTGATTGGGAATGGTGGATAAGGTGAAACCCTTCTCTTGTAAATTCTTTTGAGTCTCACCCAAAAAGGTTTCGTATCTACGACCAGGTGGAGCCATTCTCAGAATATGGGAATTAATAGAGAATTGAAGATCAAGAGAAAGAAGAAAATGAAGATTTACAGTAACAGAAACGTAAATTGCGGAGGAGGAGAATTGAATAAAAATTGCAGAGAGAAAGTAAAAAAGAAGAAGAGGAGGGTGAGAAAACTATATATAGAGAAGAGTTCTCGAGAAGATAAATGCATTTAATGCGAGAGGAGACGTGAATGGTCAAGAATAAATGGTTGAAAGAGACGTGTCAAGAAAAGAGCGGAAGAAGAAACATGTGTAATAAATTCTGTGTAAAAGTACGGGGTCATATCAAAAACAGATAAAGACGACCAGTTGCGGCATTTCAAAAATACTAGTTCTCATGACATTCTATTCTTCGCTGAGAAGACATGAGAAGAGGCAAGATGTATGATCAGAATATCGGGACATCAATACCTCGCGAGATCAATAAACGACGACATTGCGAAGGTATCGCGAGATGAGTAATATAAATGACGCAATGAATGACGACAACCAAAACACGAGGAAGATGTGAAGACCTAGCAAAATCTAGGAGAGTTGCAAGATTATATATTTGTACCAAAATGAGATTTTGCCAAAATCCTTTCAAAGATCTTTAAGATTGCTGTGAAACGAGGAAAAAACCTCTTTAAAAAAAAAAAAAAAAAAATCCGAAATTTCAGTTTGGATGCCTTCAACGATTACTCCTGCGGCCATGTTAAACTCAAGCTGCTGAGTCGGTCAATTGATCGAATTACTGGCCCGATTTGCGATACTTGCGATATTTCGCAAGCTACATCATCCATTATGTAATACCCTATATAAGAGCCGAGCGAGGCCTATTGTAAGGGGATCTTTTTCGAGTGTTGGGCAAGTCATTAAGAAGAGAAAGTTTAGAGTGATTGTAATTCTTTAACTGATTTCCATTTCATTTTGTAAACATCTTAAGAGTTTAATCAATAAAATTACAATTGTTCATCCTAAAAATGATTTGATCGTATAGATTCTTGTGAGGGGTGTAGTGTAGGATTTCCTGTAACTACAGGCTAGTTTTTTGAAAAATAAGACCGTTGGAGATTCATTTCTATATAATACCCCCCATTCCTTTGGAAAAATCTACACAAAGCACCCACCAAATAACAAAAATCCTTCTCTCAAGAAAGCAAGCACCAAAAAATAGATCAATCAAGCACGGTTAAAGCTTCACAAGCGATGGGAGATTCATCATCAACCTCTATTTGCAAATTAAGTAGATTGAACATTACTAACAATTTATGGACGGTTATAATCTTCACTACTATGACGCATAACTAATATAATCTTCTCTTACTGAGTCATCATTGCAGTGTCAAATTTGCAAGTCACCTTCCCATCTAGCCATGGACTATCCTTTTATTTATTCAAAGTGTAGAATTTGTGATGGGACACGCTTGGGTTTTGGATTGTAAAGCGATGATGCTTGAAAATGGAAGAATGTTTTAAGGTATTTGAATCACCCAAAGTGCGATGAGTTGACAAAGTTGTTGAACTAGCGAATCAAGAAAAACCACAAGGGCCAATGCAAGCCTATCGATGGGTGTGATGGATGTTATATGAAGGGAAAGGAATATGTTGAAAGATAAGAACCAATGAAGATGGTCCTTGACACCCCCATTCCGGACGATGTCTTGAAGAGATTAGGGAAAGGCTCAAAGGTTCCGCAATTGTTGAAAAGGGATGGAAATAGATTATGAGATCATCTTTAACCAAATTTAATCCATTCCATGTTTTTAGTATGTTTTAATTTAAAGTTTCAAATCCAATGTAATAGATTACTTAGGAATGAAATAAAAGAGCATTCGAAATGGATTTATGATCAAACCGGCATTTTAGTTTTATCCTAAGCAATGCCGGTATTTCATGAAAACTATCGAGAATATAAGAAAAGCGAGTTCGGGCATAGAGTCAATCAACCTTACGAGTGCGGTTGTCTCGACAACTATGAAAATGTGAAAAAAAAAATTATAATGCCTGGCATAGATTTTAAATAACTACTATGCCTAGGGTACCTTCCAATATCTATATAGGAACATGGAATTTTTTTATGTTCTTGTTAGAGTATGGTTTTATAAAATAATTCCATAGCGGAATTTACCAAAACCGGCATGGAATCATAATTATCTTTCATATCAGGACCACAGATCTACATATTGTAAAAACTAAACTTATCTATGTCGACAATAGTAAGTAAATAAATATTGTAAAGATAACATTTCACTAGAAATATAAACATGTTCAACATAAACCAAACAAGCTGGATTTTGCTTAAATTTTCTTAATCCAGGTATCATAAACCAAAATCAAACCAAACAACTAAAGAGTTAACCATGAGGTACAAACGAAAACAAGTTCAGAATTGTTCAAGACGTAACAACCACCATCCAAATAAATAAACACAACTAAAGAGTTAATCACTTGGTCTTTTGCTTCTTTTAGTAGGTTTCTTCTAGTTTCCCAGAACAAATCTTTTGCACTAGGGTCGGTTTCTTCAATTCTATCAAGCATTTCCTCGACTTCCTTCATTTCTTCAAGGGATAGCACATCTCCTTCCTGGTACTTGCCAAACATCTTCTTCAACTTGCCAAGCCGACGCCGCTAGTTTAATACATCAAACACATAATTAGTATATATATATATGCTAATATAAGATTATGTGTACATTAAAAGACTACGTAATTAACATTACTTACTATCAATCCAACGGTCTTATTAAGTTGGGCCATCGTAGATGGTGCCTCTGCAGGAGTTGGAACAGAAGGGTTTTTGTGGGGTGGAACTTGGACGTCATCCGGGCGCACGACGTAAGGATGTGACCATTCCAGGTAATCTTCCATGTAGTCGTCATCAACTTCATCACCGTTTTCCGTAATCTCTCACTTACTAATATATACAAAATGATGTGGTTCCCTATCCCCTCCAATGTGTTGGTTCGGATTTGGATCATACTACATGCAGGAGATTGGGAGTTGAAAAGCAGAAAGGTCAAGAACATAACCTTGAAGAAATCTCGTCTCAAAACGTGATAATTGCTTATATCCAAGTTGGCGCATCACACGTCGAGGATCAGCCATAACGTATCCCTTTGGGTGGAACAACAGCCCATTATAAAAGAAACGTTACCAAACCTCAAAAGTTGGTGGTTTCCTCTAGCCTCCCTGTAAGGGTCGAACACAACATCTTTGGTACTCATCGCGTACAAAGCCAATATCATATCGATCAGTCGATGATTGTTACCGGGCTTGGGAATATTGTTGAACTCGTATCTCTTGGCTCTAGGCTTCCCGGGGTCGTCAATGTGTGTGATCTTCAAGAAGGGAGGTTCTTGAACAATGTTGTGAAGTGTTCATAAGCCCACACCTATACCAATGTGGAATGCTACATATAAGAATCAGTAAGTTTTGTTTCTAAGTTCATGATAATGGTACATGTGAAAAATATACATAAGAACCAGGGACTGGCCTAGCAAGGGGCTAACTCGGGCTATAGCCCGTCCCTAAATTTGTCCCAGAAAAAATTCACACTATAGAAATTTTTTTTAAAATTTTTTTTATCCCCTGTAGTAGTGCATATTTAATCTTTAGCCCACCTTAAAATTATTTTTATCCCCTATAGTTCTACATATTTAATTTTCAGCGCACTTAAGATATAATTAAGAGCTAAATCTTATTAAAAACAAAAATAAATTATACTTTTCAACACAATTATCTCTCATTTTACTTCTACAAACTATAAAAAATATTCCGTTATCGCATTTTGCTATTAAATTTTCTCCTTTTATTTTTAATTGTGCATCCATTTAGTGTTCTGTAGGTGGATTTCATTAGCCATTAGCTATGCGTTTCGTTCTAAAAAAAAATTTGGCGCGGCCTTCGGCCGCTTTAAAAATCATTAGCATTTTAGCCCTACCCAAGAAAAAATCTTGGGTCCGTCTCTGATAAGAACATACGTTTAAAAACAAAATTGTAGGACTCAAATATCGCACAACATATTTTCTTAGTGTGCGAGATTCAATTTATTTCCTTAACTCGCGAGAAGAGCTTGCGAGATAGCAAGACTCGCGAGTGTCTCGAGAGAAGGTAGCAAGACTCGAGAGAGTGTCTCGAGAGGAGGTAGCGAGAGCTGAAATCATTAAAGGAGCTCGAGAGAATGTCTCGAGAGGAGGTAGCGAGAGCCTGCGAGACTATCAAAGAGCTCTCGAGTAGTATGGTGTATGTGGTTTGTCATCCATTATGTAAACACCTATAAAGAGGAGAGCAGGAGAGAGAAAAGGAGAGGAATAATTTTGGGAGGACACTTTTAGGAGGAGAGAGATATTTTTAGAGAGAGATTTATTTTCTTTATCATCTTCTTCCCCAAATAATTAGATCTAGAGCTCTACAAAATATCCATTAATGGAGATTGTAAATCTAATTCTTATGTAACCTCAAAATCATAGTGAAGAATCGTGGATGTAGATCGCATTGATCGAACCACGTAAAAAATCTTATGTGTCTATTTAAATTTCTAGCACTTATATTTAAAATTTAGGTGATTAATATGATTTAGATCTACAAAAAATATAGTGAGGGGTGTAGTGTGGGAAATCCCGCAACTACATATGCGCTAGAAACAGGGACCTAATCTTGTTGGTTTAAGAAAATTTAGAAAAATCGTCTACTGTTGGTGATGAATTCAATTGGATCTATAAGCTTTAAGGAAAAAAGAGAAGGAAAAACCCCGAGACAAAGAAAAGAACGATGTAGACAGGGAAAACGACATTTTGCTTACTGTTAGATTAAAGAAGATTCAAAGAAATAAACTATTGTTCGAGTTGGATTCAAAGAAATTAGCTATTATTGGTGATGGACTCCATTGGATGCATGCGCACTAAAGGGCAAAAGCAAAAGTTACAACGAAGATTTTGCTGCAAACAACAAATTCAAGGAGAAGTTTCAAATCGGTAATGGCAAAGGAAAACTCAACAACTCCAGCGGAGAAGTGGAAAAAGGATCGATAGACTACACGCAAAACAGAGCAAAAGAAAGGACAAGCTAAGACATATGAGAAACTCAAAGGCAGAAAAGTGGACTAGGCGAAGATAAATTCCTTGTTCAATAAGTTGAAACAAAGAATAAGGTCGCGAAGGAATAGTCATCATAGTACGGTTGCAGCGGTAAAGAGAGGATAGCCCATACAGAAATACAAACAAAGACAAACAACGAAGACGCATACGGGTATAGTGTGAAGACGTTCATTGTCAACATAGGGCAAATAACTTCAAAAAGGCAGCACAAAGGATAGAGTCACATTATCGGGAACAAAGCGCATGCTAGGAGCGAAAGAATAAAGCTAAAAAGCGGAAACAAACGCAAAGGAAATAAAGAGTTAAAAGAAGGAGCAAAAGCCCCGGTAGCTAATCATGAGCCAAACTAATACCACGAGAGAATGAAATCAAAGCCAACGGGACCTAAACGAGCAAGAAATGATTAATCAAAATTGACGAGCAGGCAGCGTCGATGCATAAACTGGACTTCTACGAAGCAAAGAATCCAAATAGGCATGGAGATAAATACAAAACAACTAAAAAAGTGATCTTTGCTCGCCAAGATGTATACAAGATGACATTCAAACGTCAAACCCATCAATGATGGCAGAGAAAAGCACTTGACAACAAAAGAGATGCAACCAATACGCCCAGCTAACGAATGCAAAAGGCACACAATGAATCTAAGAACACTAATTGATGATACAAAAACAACGAGATGTATCTTAGAGATGATTAGAGAAACACGATGTTCTTTGAGCAAACACGATCATCGCAGCAAAGAAAGATGATTAGAGAGGTTTTATGAAGCACTATTAAAGATGAATATCTTGACAAATAACGAGAGATGAAGAAGATTTGGCGGAATGAAGAAAAGAAGTGTAATCGTAGTAGAAAACGGGGAGATAACTAAGGAAGAGAGATAACTCGTAAAAGCCGACAAACATCATAAAGCGCATTTTTAACGCAAAGTTCAATTCTTTGTGAAACAACCAAAAAAAAAAAAAAAAAAAAATTAACGGATTCGCGTAAGCTCGCAATGATCGGCTCGCGAGAGAGGAGCATAATAATGAGAACATAACAGAGAAGAGAAGCAGCTCGCAATAATTATACGTGGTTGAGTTTATCAATGACAAGGCGAGATCGAGAGATCATTGGGTATTGATGATAGTTCCGGCAAAGGTTAGTTAAAGAAAAAGAGAGGCAGCGTCTACTTCCTAACTTGGAGTTCAGCGAAGACAAACAAAGACAAATGAAGATAGACGATGGAGGCAAGGAGATGCACTCTACTATCGACCAACGGTGTGAAGAGAAACCCAACTATTAAAGAGTGGCAAGTTAGATAATCGCGTAGAGCGAAACTATAGACACGCCAACGACTTACATGCAGAGATACATTCTCGAGGTGAAGACAAGCTACACCGGCGAAGTAAGAAATGGATGAGTCTGACTCAACAAAAACAGCAACAAAAAGAAGATACCAAGGAGACGATCAAGGAGCGAAGACAGAAGATACCAACTATTCTAGCGAAGACAGAAGACGATCAAGGAGCGACCATTCCACTTCAAGGATAGTAGGCAAAGTTAAACAAAGTAAATTTTGAAGAAACAGAACACAGACGAAGCTTACTTCATCACAAAACCAATGAAGTCAAGCCAATCTTTGGACAGATGAAAAGAAGGGTTTGTGAAGAAGAGTTCTGGCAGTCAAGATTTACACCATACAGGAAGTCAATATGTCCGAAGCGATTAGGGAGACAGACTTGAAAATGCCGTCAACAAAAGGGTCATCAGCAAAGTACATATTTCATTGAACGACCAGTTCAAGAGCCAAGAACATCATAATCAAAGGGAGTGTTTTTATCCTTTCATCTTCGGTTTGAAATTGATACATTGATTTATTTAAACTAAAAACGCAATATTATTTAAACTAAATTGTATAATCATTGGTAATGATCATTAATATCAGCAAAGCATTATCGGTGATGAAGAGGATACACACTGTTGTCATCGGTTAGTCAACACACACAAAAAGATTTGAATGATGAGCGGGTGATGCCAAGCAACATAAAGTCGACACGAAAGAAGCGAGAGATGAAGAAGGAGTAGCGAGAATGAAAACCGGCCAGGATCTCCATTAACAATCTAGCGCATAAGCGAAGAAGCAAGTAGAGAAGAAATAAGAATTAACTCAAGCAAATCAACATAACACAGATGAATCAACTAAGGCCAATAAACTATCTTGTAAAGAAGGAATAAATCAAGGAAGGAGTTAGCCATTCCGGTAACATCGACAAAGTCGGGATAACTTGTGAAAAGATTAATATCTCGGCCCTAGGCGAAGAACATCGAAGGCAACATATGACTAAGAAGCACCAATGAGAGAATGTTAGTTCAGTGAGAGAATAAAGCTCTGCTGAAGTTCACTTTAACAACCTGATGAAGGAAAATCAGCGAAGTATTTGGGAGAGTTGCTTTGTACATTGGAGATTCACAAAAGCGATTGGGAAGATATAAAGAGCAGTGGAGATCACGGTTGAGAGATGAATAGTCTACTTTACGTGACGACGCAGATGCCAGCGAGATTACCACGGTTCATTAAAAGGTTCTTTAGTTCAGTGAAAGTTGCATGAGTTCCAATGAAGATAAACAAACTTTAACAAACAAAAGAAATAAGAGAATCATAACCTACTTACTATTATCAAGCAATGGAAAAGGAAGGATCATGAAGCGAAGTTTTTAGCTTAGCAGAGGTACGCGAAGATGAAGGAGAAGCTAGGTCATCACGCACGGCATGAAAAAGAAAAGGACGAAAAGTAGAACCAAAGCTATAACGTGAAGATTAAACACAAAGCATTAAATGAAGCAATAATCTCTCAACAGCTAATTTCGTCGACTTTTAGGCAAAGATCTCAAATCAAGCGAACAAATTAACGAGAGGAAAAGATATACCGGTGAAGGAAAGATTGAATTTTCGAAAGATCCGAGTTCATAGTTTTCTTTGAGCGGTTACGTTCATAGTATTTATATTTTCATAAGTTTTACACCAACACACAGTAGCGGCTCGAGCAGGATGGTCAAGATTACGGGAATATGAGTTGGAGGTTATGCATTCGATTTCACATACACACAAAGTTTTTGCATATTTTTGATATGTGAAGATCGGGATAAATGGGAGGTGCGGTCCTATTCTCTCACAAAACAGAGCAACAAAGTTGGTTAGAGGCAAGAACAATGAGTGCGAGGGGCCTTGGAGTTCAAATCCACTTCGAATTTTTCCATCTTTTTTGCACAAAGAGAGTTGATGATTATCTCGCCAAGAATGAAGAAAAGAATGATTATTTCGCAAAGAATGGAGAAATGACGAGAAATGAAAGAATGAATGAACGGATGAATGAAAGAATGAAGACATGCGATAATTTCGCAAAGATAATGAGAAGAAAATCAAAAATGAATGATTGAATGAATTGACAAAAATGATTAGTGAGTGAATGGGCCGAACCTTTATGGCGTACACCTAGTTCGCGAATAACATTTACGTAAGAGGCAAATGTAAGACCTAAGTGCGTCATATAAGGGGTATCTCTCGACATGGCTCGGGGGAAGGTTACACCGCTCCTGGCTTTGAGTCATGGAAATTTGGGGCCCATGAAAGCCTATCGGAAGAGGTACCTTGGATTCCCAACTATATATGTAGGTTATACCCTGATTTGGGCGACCGAGGGTCTCTTTCAAGGAGTCGGTGTATGCTCAAGGCGTAGAGGTACACGGTTGAGCCGGAGAGTGCCGGGATGGATGAACCTACCACTGGCCATTCTTGGAAAGTCTTGGCATATGTTGCACTGCTACCAAGAAAACTCCACTTAGGGTGCAGTCTCGTAACCATAAACCCTATAGGTATAAGGGATAAGAGGTGCGAAAACAACAGTTGTTAGCAGACCAGGATGGGAGGAGCTAGTCTTGTATGGACGATGTTTCGCCTCCTTGAAGGAAGAACCGGGGAGATGATAAGAGCGCGCTCTCCAATAGGGGGAGTGTCAGCAGACGCAAATGTCATGAGGCTTTGTTTTCGCAAGGAGACTTAGGCTTGTCATATTTGTGCAATGATCTGAAGAGGCAATAATCTAACGCGAGGGTAAGGCGAGATCAATGGGTCTTTACACGAAAGTGTACGGACGTCTGCGATTTCGTCGCACAGCAGGCAATGTCATGGGGCTTTATGTTCGCAAGGATATCTAGGCTGTCATATTATCGCAACTAAAACATCTGCGAGAAGGCAAAAATACTTGGAAAATGATAAGGCAAGATCAATGGGTCTTTACATGCAAGTGTAAAGACGTCCTGCACATTTTGTCGCGATGAAAGGTGGCGTGGGAGGACCTCTAATTGGGGAGGTCTAACTTGGGAAGACCACACAAAAATGATAAGGCGAGGTCAATGGGTCATTGCATGAAAATGTAAAGACGTCCTGCGATCTTGTCGCAATGATAAAATTCAACATAAAGCAATGAAGAGATTATACTATCGCATGGCGCAACGCGGAGATAGAGGAAAAATAAGAATGAAGAAATAACTCACTCATTCAACACTTTTCCAACGATTCTACCTTCGTAGATAAAGAACAGAGGCAACAATGGATTAGAAAAAAAAACATTTTATATTCTTTATTTTCTCGGCAAGAATCGTTTCAAAGAAGATGTTTACCAATGAACAAGAATCCTCACCAAAAATGGAATAATGACTTCGCATGAGCAGAGGCAATACTTCTTATACTTCAAGGATTAATATTTCTTATCCACTTCGCAAAGTTTGAACTTGGCGAAAGAACAGGAAGCATAGCATGAGGCAAAGAACATGGAGCGAGAGTTTCGCATGATGGATTCACAATACTTCTTATATTTAGAAGATTAAGTACTTCTTATACTTCTCAAAGGATACTTCATACTTCTTATATATTTTGGATTGAGTACTTCTTATACTTCTTCAAGGATAATTCATACTTCGCGTACTTCAAATAGATGATATTTCTAGTTACTTCTTAATATTTCGGAACTTCGCAAAAGAATAGAGGCAAGTACGTACTTTTCAAGTCCAGTATTCTTCCGCTCGTTCCTTCATCAACAAAGACCAAAGATTACTACAACAACGATTTTCCTTAAAGATCGCTCTTCAAGCAATATTCAAGGAAAAAGAGGCAAGATGTAGGACTCAAATATCGCACAACATATTTTCTTAGTGTGCGAGATTCAATTATTTCCTTAACTCGCGAGAAGAGCTTGCCGAGATAGCAAGACTCGCGAGTGTCTCGAGAGAAGGTAGCAAGACTCGAGAGAGTGTCTCGAGAGGAGGTAGTGAGATCTGCGAAAGGCTCGAGAGAATGTCTCGAGAGGAGGTAGCGAAGCAAGAAATCATTAAAGGGCTCGAGAGAATGTCTCGAGAGGAGGTAGCGAGAGCCTGAGATCATTAAGGGAAAGAGAATGTCTCGAGAGGAGGTAGCGAGAGAAGACTATCAAAGAGCTCTCGAGTATGAGCGTATGTGAGCTGTCATCCATTATGTAAACACTATATAAAGAGGAGAGCAGGAGAGAGAAAAGGAGAGGAATAATTTTGGAGAGGACACTTTTAGGAGGAGAGAGAGATTTATTTTCTTTATCATCTTCTTCCCCAAATAATTAGATCTAGAGCTCTACAAAATATCCATTAATGGAGATTGTAAATCTAATTCTTATGTAACCTCAAAAATCATAGTGAAGAATCGTGGATGTAGATCACATTGATCGAACCACGTAAAAATCTTATGTGTCTATTTAAATTTCTAGCACTTATATTTAAAATTTAGGTGATTAATATGATTTAGATCTACAAAATATAGTGAGGGGTGTAGTGTGGGAAATCCCGCAACTACAAAAATTACCTGTAGTAGAGTGAAATTCCCGACAAATTGGTTTTTTTTAGCCTTAGAGGCCCTTCTCATCTCCGTCATCAAATGTGCCATTACCACGGTGCCCCAAGAATAGTTAAAGACATCTTCCAACGGATCCAAGTCTTTTGAAGGTAGTTTGCACTAACCCTATTGCCACTAGTGTCGAGGGAATACCTTAGTGCCCAATATGTATAACGAGATCTGTGGCTGTATAACGAAGATTTTTATGGTCCCATCCATCCTCCAAACCTCATTCCTTTGTTTTTTCAAACTTCTTCTTAAAGCAGAAATCGACTTGAATGTCTTTGTCCTACTAGACTTGGATACATAGAAGCTCTCCACGAAGTTTTGTAGTCCCAACCAAACGGCTTGATAGTCGGGCGTGCAACTTGACCATTCTAGGTTCGGACACTCATCTCCTTCGCAATTGATTTAGATAACATTCAAGCCTAGAATGTTCGAGGCATCTTCGGGGATGAAGGTCATCTCCCCAAAGGGAAGTGCATGGTATCGATTTCACCATGATACCTTTCCACGAAGCAATTGGCAGTCATAGAATCGGGCTTCACATAATTTTCAACCAAAGCAAATAGCAGGAATCCTTTCTTATTGTTTGGACCTCTTCACATTCCTCGAGACAAATTCCAACCATCCGGCTTGGTTTGGCAAACACACACGGCTTCTTAAGATCCTACAATTAGGAGACAATACAATTAAGAGATTTTACATAAATACACAACAATACATATGCACAAGATAAAAAATGCTTAAATAGGTTTGATAGATAGTACGAGCCCACGGTCCTTGTATCCAAATAGTATTTTGATTCAGGAGCTTCACCCCAAATTCTACCACGTTCAAGGTCGGGGTATCATGTCATCAATGTGAGGAAGGTGAGAACCCTTAACTTTTACTTTGACTATGCCCTTGCCTTGTTGCCCTTGCCTTGTGTTGGTTGTTGACTTGGCCCACCAACTTCGCTTTGGCTTGCTAATTGACTTGGTTGAACCTCATCATATTCCTCCTCACTTTCCTCTTCATCATGCTCATCGTCCTCAACAGTTCCAGTAGGTTCACGGATTCCAATTAGACTACGGTCACACCACTCTCCCAAATTATCCCTCTTGTATCATCCCCCAAGCGCTTTTTGAGACCTTTATCTGAAGAAGTTTTTTAAATAAAACCGTGACCTGTTCAGGATTATTTTTGTATATAAAACCCCGGACATGTTCACGGGAAAAAAAAAGTTTTTTTTTTTTTTTCGTGAGTTGTTACTCACATCAAAATAATAAAAATTTATTTTTACGGGAATAATTCTCGTTTTATAAATATATATTTTGAAAATCCAAGCTTGATTTCGAGTAATATTTAAAGTAAACAATTATTTATGATGAAATATTGTTTTAGTTTTCATAATCCTATGGTGAATGTTCACGCAATAGAAATGTTCATGATTTTATGAAAATACGAGTTTTGCTCATCTTTTGTAGATTTCGGGCGAGCAAGTCTTGGAGTGTTAACTCTTGCATTACAATCACTCTTGTTAGCAAAATCGTAAAAAGGTAAGAGTTAAGAATTACCATTTTATTGTGAAATTGGCATTGACATATCCATGACCATGTGCCTCTGGTTGCAGTTGATGGTGTCTTCCAGAAGTGGACATTTCTCTAGCTCTTGATGAGGATTCCCGGGACTCTATGGCCAAAGCACGTGCTCATGATAAGGCGCATCCTTTTGATCGAAAGTTGCTCATGATGAGTTCTTGAAGAAAGGAAAGGGAAGAGATACTAGGCGATTATCGAGATAAAGACGCAGGATTCGGCGGAAGACGCTAGAAGGCGAGGAGAGACTCCGATCTCGTCCTAATGGTGTAACCGGACTCGGATGCTTCAAATGTTGAAGGGAATCATATGGAAGCTGCCAGAACGCAAAAAAGTAGGTCATATCCGCCCCGCCTGGGAGATTGACGACAGTTAAGGCTGATCTTCAAGCCGAACGTGATGAAGAAGACCTCTTGGATGCGATATATGGCGATATCGAAGAAGAAATCGATGATTGAGACGGTGGTTCGAGAAAGAGTCTGAAGAAGATTCCTCGAGAGGATGATGATGATGATGATGATGACCGAATCGGATAACTCGTGATTAGTCTTATTCATAATCTTGTTTAAACATTTAAATGTTTTTCTTTTCTTGGTCTTCGTAGTAGACATCTTTTTGCTCATTTGAATAGCTTCAGCCCGAATTAGGATTTTATTTTTGAATGAGAAACCCTTTTATTAATATTGATTCTTCTTGATTGAAATTGATGAAATGGACCAATATTCATGTGCCCAAATCCATGATGATCCACTTTGGTTATTTTCGTCCTGTGACAAGTACCAGAACATGCCGGCTGAGAGACATGTGACGTGTACAAATTCGTGTGACTATTTTACGGCTATGTCTGGCTTTGGTCATTGTGGAGTCCCCGGTCGTTATTTTACTAAAGCGTCTTCGGTATTGATCTTGCTTGAAACTTAGGGTTTTAGTGAAACTCACAACTGAATTGACTATCCACAGAAGATAAGTGTCTATCATATCCAATATATATCTTCGGGACTTTGAGTTAATCATCTATGTGAACACTTCCTCCGTTTACGAGTTAGTTTCATCATACGGAGGAAATATTAATCACCATACCTTCGTCGACATGTCGAGAAGTAGTTCATCTCCTCATGCATCTCCATTAAAGTGGGGAGCCAAGAAATCAACACGGGTGATCAATGTTCTTCTTCTTCCCCACATTTGAGACCTAAACGCACCATCAAAATTCTGCTTTCGTTTCAAGTCCGCATGTGTGGGTGCTGGAACATCTGTGAGTTTTGATGAAGATTTATTTTGAATGGACGCTTATTCAAATATTTATTAACTCTGAATGATGTATTTGCAGGTTGATGTTCATGTTGTTGAGGACGGGAAGAAGAGAAGGCAGGGCAACGAAGCAATTAATGATGATCATGTTGATGACGATTCGATTAACCTTGTAGATGTTGATGATGAGGTCCTTGCCCATGAGTATCTGACTTTTGGACTTCCTTTTGATATACCCATGGAAAATGTTTGCCTAAATAATCAACTTGTTGGCGGCTTCATCGTGCCCAAGTGTTATGCGCTGTTGTATACCAAAATCTGGAGAAAATATGGACACATTGCCACCGGAAGTATGGAGGGTTTTCTTCAACTTTCTTGACCACGATTCTTGGCTTGTTGCCTATCATTGATGAGATGAACAAGACAAACTTGCGGGATGTTAAAAATAAAGAGCTTTACAACTAGAATGATATGATCTCGGGTGTGAGCTCTTGAAGTTCAATGTGGTGGCTGGATTCGTTATTAGCATTGAGATTATAAATATTGATAGGGCTGTTGTTGTTGCCAACATGATTTCCTCGTCGACTGCTATCATGGAGGAAGAGAGAGCACTAGCTTTGGAATCAGTGAGGGTTGATAAAGCAATTGAAGATCTGAGGATAATAAATGAAAATTTGCGAACGAAGTTGAAGATGATGTCCAGTAAGAATTATCTGTTATTGGACGGTGTGCTCTAGATGAGCTTTTATGACTGTTGTTTTTTAATAGGTTTAGGCTTTTTTCTAGGTAGAATAATTGATCATGACATGAAGGAATTTCGTTCATTTATGAAATGTTTAATGAACAAATGAGCATTTTGCACGCTCTTTGGAGGAATATAAATTACATTCGAAAAATGCTTGAAATGATGAAAAGGTAATTGTTTTCAACGGATCGGGCGTAATATGCTTTGAGCCATTTACCATTGATTATATTTCCTTCACTCCTCCATCAATAGCTAAGATCTTGTAATATCCACCTGCATCGCCTTGATGATTACATACGGTCCTTCCCATTTCGGAGAGAACTTGGGAGACGGACATATCTTGTTGAATGTGTTTTGTTGTCTTTAATACCAAATCTCCTACTTGGAATGTTCGAGGTCTTACCATTTTGTTGTATAAGCTACGGGAGATCCTTTGTTTGTATGCTTCTACGTATTTTTCTGCCTTAGCCCTCCTCGATTCAAGCATGTCCGGTTCGGCGATTTTGAGTTGGACACTTGGCTTCATCCCTTTGTACTCCCTTGTTTGTTGCAATCCTTGATGAATGAATTTTGATTTCCATTTTGGGAGTATGGCGTCATCTCCATAGACGAGTATGGTGAAGTTCGATCGAGCTTCTTGAGTGCTGATCGATAGGCCGTAAAGCCATAGGCAATTTTTCATGCCACGTTTATAGGATTATCGTGAATTGTTCTACGAGGGATTCGATCAAAGTTTTGTTGGTGCTCTCTGCTTGTCCATTTACTTGGGGGTAGTACGATGTGGAGAAAACTTGTTTGATGTCGTATTCCTCAGCAGATTTCATCCCACGTGTTGTTGGCAAAAGGAGTTCCGTTATCGGTGACAATGTGTTTAGGAACACCGAATATACATATTATGTATTCTTTGATGAAGGATGCAATCGTGACTCCGGTGGTGTTTCAAAGAGGAATAGCTTCAACCCATTTGGTAAAATACTCATTTGCTTGGTGATGATGTACTCATCTCGCTCGAAGATCTTTGGATTGATTTTCAGATGATATCCGGTCCCCATCTATAGAAAGGCCATGGACTATTCACGAGAATTCAATAGGAGACAAGGAGTGTGGATGAGATTACCATGAACTTGGCATTGATAACACCTCTGACGTCTTGACTCGCATGCGTCTTCCATGGTCGGCGGTAGTATTTAACATGGATTTGGAGAAATAATTTCCTTTTTCCTTGATGTTCTCCATCATTGCATCTCCTTCAAAATTATTGGGATTTCATGCTCATCTAAGCATCTCGGTAAGTTCCCACCAAAGCTTTTGCGGTATAGATGTCATCAAGAAAGAGCAGAATCTTTTAGCTCTCTTGAGATGAGTTTGATTGTTTCTTTCTTTTCAAGCGGAAATTCATTGTCTGGAGGTACTTGATGTAAGGTTCTCTCCAGGTCCCCGGTGTGATGTTGTCAAGGCCAAGTGGTGAGGAGGCGTCTGACAACTGGGATAAGATTTTGCAAGATTCTTGATTGAGCCTCTGTAGTAGCGGGAAATCCCACACTACACCCCTTACTCGATTTTGCTTAATTAATCCATTGAAAGATGTAAGATCAA